>QAOA01007326.1:168278-190831 GCA_003255065.1 Cercis canadensis | reverse complement strand
TCAGGGACGAGACAGTTTCCTGGTAAGTCACTATATCTGTTCCGGGACCCTGTTTCTGTTCATCCCTGTTTCTGACTTAGATATTTTTCTTACAGATCACTGAATCAGGGACAGGACAGTTTCCTGGTGAGTCACTATATCACTATATCTGTTCCGGGACCCTGTTTCAGTTCATTCATGTTTCTGTCTCAGATATTTTTCTTGTAGGTAACTGAATCCGGGACGGGACAGTTTCCTGGAGAGTCACTATATCTTGACCGGGACCCTGTTTCGGTTCATCCCTGTTTCTGACTCGGATATTTTTAGTGTAGATCACTGATTCAGGGAGGAGACAGTTTCCTGGTAAGTCACTATATCTGTTCCGGGACCCTGTTTCTGTTCATCCCTGTTTCTGACTTAGATATTTTTCTTACAGATCACTGAATCAGGGACAGGACAGTTTCCTGGTGAGTCACTATATCTGGACCGGGACCCTGTTTCGGTTCATCCCTGTTTCTGACTCGGATATTTTTCTTGTAGATCACTGAATCAGGGACGAGACAGTTTCCTGGTGAGTCACTATATCTGTTCCGGGACCCTGTTTCGGTTCATCCCTGTTTCTGACTCAGATATTTTTCTTGTAGATCACTGAATCAGGGACGATACAGTTTCCTGGTGAGTCACTATATCTGTTCCGGGACCCTGTTTCAGTTCATCCATGTTTCTGACTCAGATATTTTTCGTGTAGATCACTGAATCAGGGACGGGACAGTTTCCTGGTGAGTCACTATATCTGGACCGGGACCCTGTTTCGGTTCATCCCTGTTTCTGACTCGGATATTTTTCTTGCAGATCACTGAATCAGGGACGAGACAGTTTCCTGCTGAGTCACTATATCTATTCTGGGAACCTGTTTTGGTTCATCGTTGTTTCTGACTCAGACATTTTTCTTGTAGATCACTGAATCTGGGACGAGACAGTTTCCTGGAGAGTCACTATATCTGGACCGAGACCCTGTTTCGGTTCATCCATGTTTCTGACTCAGATATTTTTCGTGTAGATCACTGAATCAGGGACGGGACAATTTCCTGGTAAGTCACTATATCTGGACCGGGACCCTGTTTCGGTTCATCCCTGTTTCTGACTCAGATATTTTTCGTGTAGATCACTGAATCAGGGACGGGACAGTTTCCTGGTAAGTCACTATATCTGGACCGGGAACCTGTTTCGGTTCATCCCTGTTTTTGACTCGGATATTTTTCTTGCAGATCTCTGATTCAGGGACGAGACAGTTTCCTTCTCTCACTCGCTTAGCTCTGCTTCTAGTCATCGGGCCTCCAACTCCTCGAGTCATCCCTGTTTCTGACTCAGATATTTTTCGTGTAGATTACTAAATCAGGGACAAGACAGTTTCCTGGTAAGTCACTATATCTGGACCGGCAGCCTGTTTCGGTTCATCCCTGTTTGACTCAGATATTTTTCTTGTATATCACTGAATCTGGGACGAGACAGTTTCCTGGAGAGTCACTATATCTGGACCGGGACCCTGTTTCGGTTCATCCCTGTTTCTGACTCAGATATTTTTCTTGTAGATCACTGAATCTGGGACGAGACAGTTTCCTGGAGAGTCACTATATCTGGACCGGGACCCTGTTTCGGTTCATCCCTGTTTCTGACTCAGATATTTTTCTTGTAGATCACTGAATCTGGGACGAGACAGTTTCCTGGAGAGTCACTATATCTGGACCGGGACCCTGTTTCGCTTCATCCCTGTTTCTGACTCAGATATTTTTCTTGTAGATCACTGAATCTGGGACGAGACAGTTTCCTGGTAATTCACTATATATGAACCGGGACCCTGTTTCGGTTCATCCCTGTTTCTGACTCAGATATTTTTCTTGTAGATCACTGAATCTGGGACGAGACAGTTTCCTGTTGAGTCACTATATCTGTTCCGGGACGTGTTTCGGTTCATCCCTGTTTCTGACTCATATATTTTTCTTGTAGTATCTGGGACGAGACAGTTTCCTGGTGAGTCACTATATCTGTTCCGCAACCCTGTTTCGGTTCATCCATCTTTCTGACTCAGATATTTTTCGTGTAGATCACTGAATCAGGGACGGGACAGTTTCCCTGTAAGTCACTATATCTGTTCCGGGGCCCTGTTCTGGTTCATCCCTGTTTCTGACTCAGATATTTTTCATGTATATCACTGAATAAGTGACTGGATAGTTTCCTAGTAAGTCAATATATTTGGACCGGGACCCAGTTTTGGTTCATCCCTTTTTCTGGCTCGGATATTTTTCTTGCAGATCACTGAATCAGGGACGAGATAATTTCCTGGTGAGTCACTATATCTGTTCCGGGACCCTGTTTCGGTTCATCCCTGTTTCTGACTCAGATATTTTTTTTGTAGATCACTGAATCTGGGACGAGGCAGCTTCCTGGAGAGTCACTATATCTGGTACGGGACCCTGTTTTGGTTCATCCCTGTTTCTGACTCAGATATTTTTCTTGTAGATAATTGAATCAGGGACGGGACAGTGTCCTGGTAAGTCACTATATCTGTTTTGGGACCCTGTTTCGGTTCATCCCTGTTTCTGACTCAGATATTTTTCGTGTAGATCACTGAATCAGGGACGGGACAGTTTCCCTGTAAGTCACTATATCTGTTGCGGGACCTTGTTCCAGTTCATCCCTGATTCTGACTCAGATATTTTTCGTGTAGATCACTGTATCAGGGACGAGACAGTTTCCTGTTGAGTCACTATATCTGTTCCGGGACCCTCTTTCGGTTCATCTATGTTTCTGACACAGATATTTTTCTTGTAGATCACTGAATCTGGGACTGCGAGTCACTATATCTGTTCCGGGACCCTGTTTCGGTTCATCTATGGTTCTGACTCAGAAATTTTTCGTGTAGATCACTGAATCAGGGACGGGGCAGTTTCCCTGTAAGTCACTATATCTGTTCCGGGACCCTGTTCCGGTTCATCCCTGTTTCTGACTCAGAAATATTTCGTGTAGATCACTGAATCCGTGACTAGGTAGTTTCCTGGTAAGTCACTATATTTCGACCGGGACCCAGTTTTGGTTCATCCATTTTTCTGGCTTGGATATTTTTCTTGCAAATCACTGAATCAGGGACGAGACAATTTCCTGGTGAGTCACTATATCTATTTCGGGACCCTGTTTCGGTTCATCTATGTTTCTGACTCAGATATTTTTCTTGTAGATCACTGAATCAGGGACGGGGAAGTTCCCCTCTAAGTCACTATATCTGTTCCGGCACCCTGTTCCGGTTCATCCCTGTTTCTGACTCAGATATTTTTCTTGTAGATCACTGAATCTGGGACGAGACAGTTTCCTGGTGAGTCACTATATCTGTTCCGGGACCCTGTTTCGGTTCATCTGTGTTTCTGACTCAGATATTTTTCTTGTAGATCACTGAATCTGGGACGAGACAGTTTCCTGGAGAGTCACTATATCTGGACCGGGATCCTGTTTCGGTTCATCCCTGTTTCTGACTCAGATATTTTCGTGTAGATCACTGAATCAGGGATGGGGCAGTTTCCTGGTTAGTCGCTATATCTGTTCCGGGATCCTTTGTCGGTTCATCCCTGTTTCTGACTCAGATATTTTTCGTGTAGATCACTGAATCAGGGACGAGACCGTTTCCCTGTAAGTCACTATATCTGTTGCGGGACCTTGTTCAGGTTCGTCCCTGTTTCTGACTCAGATATTTTTCGTGTAGATCACTGAATCAGGGACGGGACCGTTTCCCTGTAAGTCACTATATCTGTTGCGGGACCTTGTTCCGGTTCGTCCCTGTTTCTGACTCAGATACTTTTCGTGTAAATGACTGAATCAGGGACGAGACAGTTTCCTGCTGAGTCACTATATCTGTTCCGGGACCCTGTTTCGGTTCATGTATGTTTCTGACTCAGATATTTTTCGTGTATATCACTGAATCAGGGACGGGACAGTTTCCCTGTTAGTCACTATATCTGTTCCGGGACCCTGTTTCGGTTCATCCCTGTTTCTGACTCAGATATTTTTCGTGTAGATCACTGAATCAGGGATGGGACAGTTTCCTGGTTAGTCTCTATATCTGTTCCGGGACCCTGTTTCGGTTCATCCCTGTTTCTGACTCAGATATTTTTCTTGTAGATCACTGAATCAGGGACGAGACAGTTTCCTGGTGAGTCACTATATCTGTTCCGGGACCCTGTTTCGGTTCGTACATCTTTCTGACTCAGATATTTTTCGTGTAGATCACTGAATCAGGGACGGGACCGTTTCCCTGTAAGTCACTATATCTGTTGCGGGACCTTGTTCCGGTTCGTCCCTGTTTCTGACTCAGATACTTTTCGTGTAAATGACTGAATCAGGGACGAGACAGTTTCCTGCTGAGTCACTATATCTGTTCCGGGACCCTGTTTCGGTTCATGTATGTTTCTGACTCAGATATTTTTCGTGTAGATCACTGAATCAGGGACGGGACAGTTTCCCTGTAAGTCACTATATCTGTTCCGGGACCCTGTTCCGGGACCCTGTTCCGGTTCATCCTTGTTTCTGACTCAGATATTTCTCGTGTAGATCACTGAATAAGTGACTGGATAGTTTCCTGGTAAGTCACTATATTTGGACCGGGACCCAGTTTTGGTTCATCCCTTTTTCTGGCTCGGATATTTTTCTTGCAGATCACTGAATCAGGGACGAGACAGTTTCCTGGTGAGTCACTATATCTGTTCCGGGACCCTGTTTCGGTTCATCCCTGTTTCTGACTCGGACATTTTTCTTGTAGATCGTTGTATAAGGGACGAGACAGTTTCCTGGTGAGTCACTATATCTGTTCCGGGAGCCTGTTTCGGTTCATTCCTCTTTCTGACTCAGATATTTTTCATGTAGATCACTGAATCAGGGACGAGACAGTTTCCTGGTGAGTCACTATATCTGTTCCGGGAGCCTGTTTCGGTTCATCCCTGTTTCTGAATCAGATATTTTTCTTGTAGATCACTGAATCGGAGACGATACAGTTTCCTGGTGAGTCCCTATATCTGTTCCAGGACCCTGTTTCGGTTCATCCCTCTTTCTGACTCAGATATTTTTCTTGTAGATCACTGAATCAGGGACGAGACAGTTTCCTGGTGAGTCACTATATCTGTTCCGGGACCCTGTTTCGGTTCATCCCTGTTTCTGACTCAGATATTTTTCTTGTAGATCACTGAATCAGAGACGATACAGTTTCTTGGTGAGTCACAATATCTGTTCCAGGACCCTGTTTCGGTTCATCCCTGTTTCTGACTCAGATATTTTTCTTGTAGATCACTGAATCAAGGACGATACAGTTTCCTGGTGAGTCACTATATCTGTTCCAGGACCCTGTTTCAGTTCACCCATGTTTCTGACTAAGATATTTTTCGNAGATCACTGAAGCAGGGACGGGACAGTTTCCTGGTAAGTCCCTATATCTGGACCGAGACTTTGTTTCGGTTCATCCCTGTTTCTGACTCGGATATTTTTCTTGTAGATCACTGAATCAGGGACGAGACAGTTTCCTGGTGAGTCACTATATCTGTTCCGGGACCCTGTTTCGGTTCATCCCTGTTTCTGACTCAGATATTTTTCTTGTAGATCACTGAATCAGGGACGATACAGTTTCCTGGTGAGTCACTATATCTGTTCCGGGACCCTGTTTCAGTTCATCCATGTTTCTGACTAAGATATTTTTCGTGTAGATCACTGAATCAGGGACGGGACAGTTTCCTGGCTAGTCACTATATCTGGACCGGGACCCTGTTTCGGCTCATCCCTGTTTCTGACTCTGATATTTTTCGAGTAGATCACTGAATCAGGGACGGGACAGTTTCCTTTGAAGCAGGGACGGGACAGTTTCCAGGTAAGTCCCTATATCTGGAATGGGACCTTGTTTCGGTTCATCCCTGTTTCTGACTCGGATATTTTTCTTGTAGATCACTGAATCAGGGACGAGACAGTTTCCTGGTGAGTCACTATATCTGTTCCAGGACCCTGTTTCGGTTCATCCCTGTTTCTGACTCAGATATTTTTCTTGTAGATCAATGAACCCGGGACGAGACAGTTTCCTGGTGAGTCACTATATCTGTTCAAGGACCCTGTTTAAGCTCATCGATGTTTCTGACTCAGATATTTTTCGTGTAGATCACTGAAGCAGGGACGGGAAAGTTTCCTGGTAAGTCACTATATCTGTTCCGGGACCCTGTTTCAGTTCATCCATGTTTCTGACTAAGATATTTTTCGTGTAAATGACTGAATCAGGGACGAGACAGTTTCCTGGCTAGTCACTATATCTGGACCGGGACCCTGTTTCGGTTCATCCCTGTTTCTGACTCAGATATTTTTCTTGTAGATCAATGAACCCGGGACGAGACAGTTTCCTGGTGAGTCACTATATCTGTTCAAGGACCCTGTTTAAGTTCATCGATGTTTCTGACTCAGATATTTTTCGTGTAGATCACTGAAGCAGGGACGGGACAGTTTCCGGGTAAGTCCCTATATCTGGAACGGGACCTTGTTTCGGTTCATCCCTGTTTCTGACTCGGATATTTTTCTTGTAGATCACTGAATCAGGGACGAGACAGTTTCCTGGTGAGTCACTATATCTGTTCCAGGACCCTGTTTCGGTTCATCCCTGTTTCTGACTCAGATATTTTTCTTGTAGATCAATGAACCCGGGACGAGACAGTTTCCTGGTGAGTCACTATATCTGTTCAAGGACCCTGTTTAAGTTCATCGTTGTTTCTGACTCAGATATTTTTCGTGTAGATCACTGAAGCAGGGACGGGAGCGTTTCCTGGTAAGTCACTATATCTGTTCCGGGGCCCTGTTTCAGTTCATCCATGTTTCTGACTAAGATATTTTTCGTGTAGATCACTGAATCAGGGACGAGACAGTTTCCTGGCTAGTCACTATATCTGGACCGGGACCCTGTTTCGGTTCATCCCTGTTTCTGACTCAGATATTTTTCTTGTAGATCACTGAATCAAGGACGATACAGTTTCCTGGTGAGTCACTATATCTGTTCCCGGACCCTGTTCCAATTCATCCATGTTTCTGACTAAGATATTTTTCGTGTAGATCACTGAATCAGGGACAGGACAGTTTCCTGGCTAGTCACTATATCTGTTCCAGGACCCTGTTTTTCACTATATCTGGACCGGGAACCTGTTTCGGTTCAACCCTGTTTCTCACTCAGATATTTTTCGAGTAGATCACTGAATCAGGGACGGGACAGTTTCGTGCTGAGTCACTATTTCTGGACCGGGACCCTGTTTCGGTTCATCCCTGTTTCTGACTCAGATATTTTTCTTGTAGATCACTGAATCAGGGACGAGACAGTTTCCTGGTGAGTCACTATATCTGTTCCGGGACCCTGTTTCGGTTCATCCCTGTTTCTGACTCAGATATTTTTCTTGTAGATCGCTGAATCAGGGACGAGACAGTTTCCTGGTGAGTAATTATATCTGTTCCGGGACCCTGTTTCGGTTCATCCCTGTTTCTGACTCAGATATTTTTCTTGTAGATCACTTAATCAGGGACGATACAATTTCCTGGTGAGTCACTATATCTGTTCCAGGACCCTGTTTCGGTTCATCCCTGTTTCTGACTCAGATATTTTTCTTGTAGATCATTGAATCAAGGACGATACAGTTTCCTAGCGAGTCACTATATCTGTTCCGGGACCCTGTTTCAGTTCATCCATGTTACAGTTTCCTGGTGAGTCACTATATCTGTTCCAGGACCCTGTTTCACTTTATCCATGTTTCTGACTAAGATATTTTTCGTGTAGATCACTGAATTAGGGACGGGACAGTTTCCTGGCTAGTCACTATATCTGGACCTGGACCCTGTTTCGGTTCATCCCTGTTTCTGACTCAGATATTTTTCGTGTAGATCACTGAATCAGGGACGATACAGTTTCCTGGTGAGTCACTATATCTGTTCCGGGACCCTGTTTCAGTTCATCCATGTTTCTGACTCAGATATTTTTCGTGTAGATCACTGAATCAGGGACGGGACAGTTTCCTGGTGAGTCACTATATCTGGACCGGGACCCTGTTTCGGTTCATCCCTGTTTCTGACTCGGATATTTTTCTTGCAGATCACTGAATCAGGGACGAGACAGTTTCCTGGTGAGTCACTATATCTGTTCCAGGACCCTGTTTCGGTTCATCCCTGTTTCTGACTCAGATATTTTTCGTGTAGATCACTGAATCCGGGACGAGACAGTTTCCAGGTGAGTCACTATATCTGTTCCGGGACCCTGTTTCAGTTCATCCATGTTCCTGACTAAAATATTTTTCGTGTAGATCACTGAATAAGGGACGGGACAGTTTCCTGGCTAATAACTATATCTGGACCGGGACCCTGTTTCGGTTCATCCCTGTTTCTGACTCAGATATTTTTCGTGTAGATCACTGAATCAGGGATGGGACAGTTTCCTGGTGAGTCACTATATCTGGACCGGGACCCTGTTTCAGTTCATCCCTGTTTCTGACTTGGATATTTTTCTTGTAGATCACTGACTCATGGACGAGACAGTTTCCTGGTAAGTCACTATATCTGTTCCGGGACCCTGTTTCGGTTCATCCCTATTGCTGACTCGGATATTTTTCTTGTAGCTCACTGAATCAGGGACGTGACAGTTTCCTGGTGAGTCACTATATTTGTTCCGGGACCCTGTTTCAGTTCATCCATCTTTCTGACTCAGATATTTTTCGTGTAGATCACTGAATCAGGGACGGGACAGTTTCCTGATGAGTCACTATATCTGGACCGGGACCCTGTTTCGGTTCATCCCTGTTTCTGACTCGTATATTTTTTTTGCAGATCACTGAATCAGGGACGTGACAGTTTCCTGGTGAGTCACTATAACTGTTCCAAGACCCTGTTTCGGTTCATTCTTGTTTCTGACTCGGATATTTTTCTTGCGGATCACTGAATCAGGGACGTCACAGTTTCCTGGTGAGTCAATATATCTGTTCCAGGACCCTGTTTCGGTTCATCCCTGTTTCTGACTCAGATATTTTTTGTGTAGATCACTGAATCAAGGACGAGACAGTTTCCTTGTAAGTTACTATATTTGGACCAGGACCCAGTTTTCGTTCATCCTTGTTTCTGACTCGGATATTTTTCTTGCAGATCACTGAATCAAGGACGAGACAATGTCCTGGTGAGTCACTATATCTCTTCCGGACCCAGTTTCGGTTCATCCCTGATTCTGACTTAGATATTTTTCGTGTAGATCACTGAATCAGGGACGGGACAGTTTCCTGGTAAGTCACTATATCTAGACCGGGACCCTGTTGCGGTTCGTCCCTATTTCTGACACGGATATTTTTCTTGCAAATCACTGAATCTGGGACGAGACAGTTTCCTGGTAAGTCACTACATCTGTTCCGGGACCCTGTTTCGGTTCATCCCTGTTTCTGACTCAGACATTTTTCTTGTAAACCACTGAATCTGGGAAGAGACAGTTTCCTGGTGAGTTACTATATCTGTTCCGGGACCCTGTTTCGGTTCATCCCTGTTTCTGACTCAGATATTTTTTGTGTAGATCACTGAATCAGGGACGGGACAGTTTCGTTGTAAGTCACTATATTTGGACCAGGACTCAGTTTTGGTTCATCCCTTTTTCTGACTCGGATATTTTTCTTGCAGATCACTGAATCGGGGACGAGAGAGTTTCCTGGTGAGTCACTATATCGGCTCCGGGACCTTGTTTCGGTTCATCCCTTTTTCTGACTCAAATATTTTTCTTGTAGATCACTGAATCAGGGACGAGACAGTTTCCTGGTCACTCACTATATCTGTTCCGGGACCCTGTTTCGGTTCATCCCTGTTTCTGACTCAGATATTTTTCTTGCAGATCGCTGAATCAGGCACGAGATAGTTTCCTGGAAAGTCACTATGTCTGTTCCGGGACCCTGTTTCGGTTCATCCCTGCTTCTGACTCAGATATTTTTCTTTTAGATCACTGAATCTGGGACGAGACAGTTTCCTGGTAAGTCACTATATCTGGACCGGGACCCTGTTTCGGTTCATCCCTGTTTCTGACTCAGATATTTTTCGTGTAGATCACTAAATCAGGGACGAGACAGTTTCCTGGTGACTCACTATATCTGTTCCGGGACCCTGTTTCGGTTCATTCCTTTTTCTGACTCAGATATTTTTCGTGTAGATCACTTAATCAGGGACGGGACAGTTTCCTGGTAAGCCACGATATCTGGACCGGGACCCTATTTTGGTTCATCCCTGTTTCTGAATCGGATATTTTTCTTGCAGATCACTGAATCAGGGACGAGACAGTTTCCTGGTGACTCACTATATCTGTTCCGGGACCCTGTTTCGGTTCATCCCTTTTTCTGACTCAGATATTTTTCGTGTAGATCACTTAATTAGGGACGGTATAGTTTCCTGGTAAGTCACTATATCTGGACCGGGACCCTATTTCGGTTCATCCCTGTTTCTGACTCGGATATTTTTCTTGCAGATCACTGAATCTGGGACGAGACAGTTCCCTGGTGACTCACTATATCTGTTCCGGGACCCTGTTTCGGTTCATCCCTGTTTCTGACCCAGATATTTTTCTTGCAGATCACTGAATCAGGGACGAGATAGTTTCCTGGAAAGTCACTATGTCTGTTCCGGGACCCTGTTTCGGTTCATCCCTGCTTCTGACTCAGATATTTTTCTTTTAGCTCACTGAATCTGGGACGAGACAGTTTCCTGGTAAGTCACTATATCTGGACCGGGACCCTGTTTCGATTCATCCCTGTTTCTGACTCAGATATTTTTCGTGTAGATCACTGACTCAGGGACGAGACTGTTTCCTGGTAAGTCACTATATCTGTTCCGGGTCCCTGTTTCGATTCATCCCTGTTTCTGACTCAGATATTTTTCGTGTAGATCACTGAATCAGTGACGGGACAGTTTCCTGGTAAGTCACTATATCTGGACCGGGACCCTTTTTCGGTTCATCCTAGTTTCTGACTCAGATATTTTTCGTGTAGATCACTGAATCAGGGACGAGACAGTTTCCTGGTGACTCACTATATCTGTTCCGGGACCCTGTTTCGATTCATCCCTGTTTTTGACTCAGATATTTTTCGTGTAGATCACTGAATCAGGGACGAGACAGTTTCCTGGTAAGTCACTATATCTGTTCCGTGACCCTGTTTCGGTTCATCCCTGTTTCTGACTCAGATATTTTTCTTGTAGAGCACTGAATCTGGGATGAGACAGTTTCCTTGTAAGTCCCTATATCTGGACCAGGACCCTATTTCTGTTCATCCTTTTTTCTGACTCAGATATTTTTCGTCTAGATCACTGAATCAGGGACTGAATAGTTCCCTGGTAAGTCACTATATTTGGAAAGGGAGCCTGTTTTTGTTCATCCCTGTTTCTGACTAGGATATTTTTCTTGCAGATCACTGAATCAGGGACAAGTCAGTTTCTTGGCAAGTCACTATATCTGTTCCGGGAACCTGTTTCGGTTCATCCCTGTTTCTGACTTAGATATTTTTCTTGTAGATCACTGAATCTGGGACGAGACAGTTTCCTGGTAAGTCATTATATCTGGACCGGGACCCTGTTTCGGTTCATCCCTGTTTCTGACTCAGATATTTTTCGTGTAGATCACTGAATCAGGGACGAGACAGTTTCCTGTTGACTCACTATATCTGTTCCGGGACCCTGTTTCGGTTCATCCCTGTTTCTGACTCAGACATTTTTCTTGTAAATCACTGAATCTGGGACGAGACAGTTTCCTGGTGAGTTACTATATCTGTTCCGGGACCCTTTTTCGGTTCATCCTTGTTTCTGACTCAGATATTTTTCGTGTAGATCACTGAATCAGGGACGGGACAGTTTCCTTGTAAGTCACTATATTTGGACTAGGACCCAGTTTTGGTTCATCCCTGTTTCTGACTCGGATATTTTTCTTGCAGATCACTGAATCAGCGACGAGACAGTTTCCTGGTGAGTCACTATATCTGTTCCGGGACCCTGGTTCGGTTCATCCCTGTTTCTGACTCAGATATTGTTCTTGTAGATCACTGAATCTGGGACGAGACAGTTTCCTGGTGAGTCACTATATCTTTTCCGGGACCCTGTTTCGATTCATCCCTGTTTCTGACTCAGATGTTTTTCGTTTAGATCACTGAATCAGGGACTGGACAGTTTCCTGGTAAGTGACTATATTTGGACCGAGACCCAGTTTTCGTTCATCCCTGTTTCTGACTCGGATATTTTTCTTGCAGATCACTGAATCAAGGACGAGACAATTTCCTGGTGAGTCACTATATCTGTTCCGGACCCAGTTTCGGTTCATCCCTGTTTCTGACTCAGATATTTTTCATGTACATCACTGAATCAGGGACGGGACAGTTTCCTGGTAAGTCACTATATCTGGACCAGGACCCTGTTTCTATTCATCCCTGTTTCTGACTCNACAGTTTCCTGGTAAGTGACTATATTTGGACCGAGACCCAGTTTTCGTTCATCCCTGTTTCTGACTCGGATATTTTTCTTGCAGATCACTGAATCAAGGACGAGACAATTTCCTGGTGAGTCACTATATCTGTTCCGGACCCAGTTTCCGTTCATCCCTGTTTCTGACTCAGATATTTTTCATGTAGATCACTGAATCAGGGACGGGACAGTTTCCTGGTAAGTCACTATATCTGGACCGGGACCCTGTTTCTATTCATCCCTGTTTCTGACTCGGATATTTTTCTTGTAGATCACTGAATCAAGGACGAGACAGTTTCCTGGTAAGTCACTATATCTGTTCCGGGACCCTGTTTCTGTTTATCCCTGTTTCTGACTTAGACATTTTTCTTGTAGATCACTGAATCTGGGACGATACAGTTTCTTGGTGAGTTACTATATCTCTTCCGGGACCTTGTTTCGGTTCATCCCTATTTCTGACTCAGATATTTTTTGTGTAGATCACTGAATCAAGGACGGGACAATTTCCTTGTAAGTCACTATATTTAGACCAGGACCCAGTTTTGGTTTATCCCTGTTTCTGACTCGGATATTTTTCTTGCACAGCACTGAATCAAGGACGGGACAGTTTCCTGGTGACTAACTATATCTGTTCCGGGACCCTGTTTCGGTTCATCCCAATTTCTGACTCAGATATTTTTCTTGTAGATCACTAAATCTGGGACGAGACAGTTTCCTGGTAAGTCACTATATCTGGACCGGGACCCTATTTCGGTTGATCCCTTTTTCTGACTCAGATATTTTTCGTGTAGATCACTGAATCAGGGACTGAATAGTTCCCTGGTAAGTCACTATATTTGCAAAGGGACCCAGTTTTTGTTCATCCCTGTTTCTGACTGGATATTTTTCTTGCAGATCATTGAATCAGGGACGAGACAGTTTCTTGGCAAGTCACTATATCTGTTCCGGGAACCTGTTTCGGTTCATCCCTTTTTCTGACTCAGATATTTTTCTTGTAGATAATTGAATCTAGGAAGAGACAGTTTCCTGGTAAGTCACTATATATGTTCCGGGACCCTGTTTCGGTTCATCCATGTTTCTGACTCGGATATTTTTCTTGCAGATCACTGAATCAGGGACGAGACAGTTTCCTGGTAAGTCACTATATCTGTTCCGGGACCCTATTTCGGTTCATCCCTGTTTCTGACACAGATATTTTTCGTGTAGATCACTGAATCAGGGACGGGACAGTTTCCTAGTAAGTCACTATATCTGGACCGGGACCAGTTTCGGTTCATCCCTTTTTCTGACTCGGATATTTTTCTGGCAGATCGCTGAATCAGGGACGAGACAGTTTCCTGGTGAGTCACTATATCTGTTCCTGGACCCTGTTTCGGTTCATCCCTGTTTCTGACTCAGATATTTTTCGTGTAAATCACTGAATCAGGGACGGGACAGTTTCCTGGTAAGTCACTATATCTGGACCGGGACCCTGTTTCGGTTCATCCTTGTTTCTGACTCAGATATTTTTCTTGCAGATCACTGAATCAGGGACGAGACAGTTTCCTGGTGACTCACTATATCTGTTCCGGGACCTTGTTTCGGTTCATCTCTGTTTCTGACTTAGATATTTTTCTTGTAGATCATTGAATCTGGGACGAGACAGTTTCTTGGTAAGTCACTATATCTATTCTGGGACCCTTGTAGGAGAGCTGAGAGAATTATCTACAACTTTCATTCAGGGCTCCAAAGCCAATTCGGACGTGCAGAAGCTCATATGCAGCCTGGAAGCCAGAGAAGAGATGCTGTCGCAGTATCCTGACCTGCATGCAGTGTTTGGACTATAACTTGAAATATAGGTGTCGTATGGACTTAAAACTGGTCCCATTGGAAAGCTAACAGACAGAGATTCAATTGTTATGAAGACTGGTTCACCAGATTGTATATGTTAAATGGTCTTATTTGCTGTCGAACTTGGATGATAGTTCCAAAAACCTGTTGGCACTTAAATGGGCCTAACTTCTTCATGACAAGTCCAAATGAGCCCAAACCAAAGCCCAAAGAAAGCTAAGACCCACGGGAATAAGTGTGCCCTAAGGGCAATTTGGGTGTGCATGTATTTTTAGAGGTCTATATGTTCAGAATGGGGCAGCCGAAATTCATAATAAGGCATTAGGATATTTTAGACAGCTTTTCAAGTTTCCTTAGTCTTTAAGTTTTCTCTCTAGATATTTTGTAAAAACTTGGCTTCTCTTGTTCATGGAGGGCTAAATCATCAAATCAATCCAGGTTTTGGCTGTTCTGATTATTGATTTTGAGATTATGCTTTGATTGCTATTT
Organism: Cercis canadensis; assembly: GCA_003255065.1. Classification (NCBI taxonomy): domain Eukaryota; kingdom Viridiplantae; phylum Streptophyta; class Magnoliopsida; order Fabales; family Fabaceae; genus Cercis; species Cercis canadensis. Next base: position 176,020 of record QAOA01007326.1, on the reverse strand, counting down.
ATTCAATGATTAATCTACTTCTTTGCTTCCTCTGAACTATTTTGTTTGAATTGTTTAAATTCGAATTTGGATCTTCATGTGTTGATTGCTTAATTGCATGTGATAAAAGAGGAACTTAAAGGTTAATTAATGTTTCTAAGCTTTTGGATCGATTAATTACCTTGGCTGGATCATGGACTTAGGTAAAACAGGATTTGAATGAGTGCTTAATTCATTTAATCTTAGTTGACCCGAATTCTAGTTGCTTAACCAGTGGATATCCATATAGGACTGAGAGGCTTCTTGATGTTTTCTAAGGCCAAGAACAAGGTTAATAATTGAATGGATTCTTGAAAATCGAGGATAGATTAAAAACAAAATCAGTTGGACTTGGATTGGTAGTTTTCCCTAAAGTTTACCACTTACAATTAATTTCTGTTAATCACTTGAACAAATCAAACCCCCCCTTGTTTACATGCTTCTTAATATGATTCAGTACTCAGAATAATCCTTTGGTTCGACTTAGGGTTGTCTTATGCTATAAGTAGCTTAGGTAAACCGATCTTAAACTTTCACTGATTTGAGGAGCCTCGGCAGCTCATTACGGAGATAGAGTGACGCACAAGAAAAATGGTTAACAAAAGAGTGGAGTGAGGCGCAAGGAAGCAGTCCTCGAGCGACACGTCACGCACAAGAAACTAGTCCGTTGGTGTCGCACGAGAAAGCAATTCCTGGGGGAGATGGAGTGACGTGCAAGAAACCAGCACGCGGCGTGTCGTATACGAGAAAGCAGTCCTCGGGCGAGGTGGAGTGATGCGCAAGAAACCAATCCACAAGCGAGTGGCATGACGCGCAAGAAAGCAGTCCTCTGAGGAGAAAGATTGACACGCAAGAAAGCAATTCACTAGCAAGGGAAGTGATGCGAAAGGAAGTAGTTGTGAGGGGGAGATGGAGTGAAGCACAAGAAAGCAACCAACCAGCAAGATGGAGTGATGAGCCAGAAAGCAATGCTAGGAGGAGATTGTGTGACACGCAAGAAAACAGTCCTCGGGAGAGATGGAGTACTCGACTTGCAAGAAAGGAATCCACCGGTGAGAAGAGTGAAGCAAATGAAAAGCAATCCCACTAGCTGAAGGAGTGACGAGCGTGGGAATAGTGTTCGAGGCAGATGGAGTGCTGCGCAAGAAAGCCCAGCACCAGTTATTGGAGCGACACACCAGAAAATAGTCCTCGGCGGAGATGGATTGGCGTGCAACAAAGCAATTCTCGGGGGCGTTGGATTGATGCGGCAGGAAAGTAATTCTCAGGGGAGATGGAGTCTCGCACAAGAAACCATTCTACAAGCGAGTAGAGTGACACACAAGACAGCAGCAGCAGTCCTTGGAGGAGATGGAGTGACGCGCAAGCAAGAAAGCAATCCACTAGTGAATCGAGAGTGTGTCATACAGGAACGAACTACTTGAGGTAGATGGAGTGACGCGCAAGAAAGCAATTTAAAAGCGAGTGGCGTGATGCGCAAAAAAGCAATCCTAGAGGAAGAAGAAAAGATTGATGCTCAGGAGAGAGCAATTCTCGGGGGAGATAGAGTGACGCGCAAGAAAACCGGTTAACAAACAAGTGGAGTGAGGCGCAAGGAAGCAATCCTGGAGTGACACGTCATGCATAAGAAACTAGTCCATCAGTGTCGCACGAGAAAGCAATTCTTGGGGGAGATGGAGTGACGTGCAAGAAACTGGCACGTGGAGTGTCATATGCGAGAAAGTAGTCCTCGGGCGAGATGGAGTGATGCGCAAGAAACCAATCCACAAGCGAGTGGCATGACGTGCAAGAAAGCAGTCCTCCGGGGAGAAAAATTGACGCCCAAGAAAGCAATTCACCAGCAAGTGAAATGATGCAAAAGGAAGTAGTTGTCGGGGGGAGATGGAGTGAAGCGCAAGAAAGAAACCAACCAACAAGATGGAGTGATGAGCCAGAAAGCAGTGCTAGGAGGAGATTGTGTGACACGCAAGAAAGTAGTCCTCGGGAGAGATGGAGTACTCGACTTGCAAGAAAGGAATCCACCGGTGAGAAGAGTGACGCAGATGAAAAACAATCCCACGGGGTGAAGGAGTGACGAGCGCGGGAGCAGTCTTCGGGGCAGATGGAGTGTTGCGCAAGAAAGCCCAACACCAGTTGTTGGAGTGACGAGCCAGAAAGTAGTCCTCGGGGAGATGGATTGGCATGCAAGAAAGCAATTCTCGGGAGCGATGGATTGACGCGGCAAGAAAGCAATTCTCAGGGGAGATGGAGTCACGCGCAAGAAACCATTCTACAAGCAAGTAGAGTGACACAAAAGACAACATCAGCAGTCCTTGGGGGAGATGGAGTGACGTGCAAGCAAGAAAGCAATCCACCAATGAACAAAGAGTGTGTCATACAGGAACAAACTCCTCGGGGGAGATGGAGTGACGCGCAAGAAAGCAATCTAAAAGCGAGTGGCGTGACGCGCAAGAAAGCAATCCTTGGGGAAGAAGAAAAGATTGACGCTCAGGAGAGAGCAATTCTCGGGGGAGATAGAGTGACACGCAAGAAAACCAGTTAACAAACGAGTGGAGTGAGGTGCAAGGAAGCAGTCCTCGAGCGACATGTCACGCACAAGAAACTAGTCTGTCGGGGTCACACGAGAAAGCAATTCTGGGGGAGATGGAGTGACGTGCATGAAACTTGCACGCGGAGTGTCATATACAAGAAAGCAGTTCTCGGGCGAGATGGAGTGACGCGCAAGAAACCAATCCACAAGCAAGTGGCATAACGCGTAAGAAAGCAATCCTCCGGGGAGAAAGATTGACGCGCAAGAAAGCAATTCACCAGCGAGGGAAGTAATGCGAAAAGGAAGTAGTTGTCGGCGGGAGATGGAGGCGCCAGAAAGGAACCAACCAGCAAGATGAAGTGATGAGCCAGAAAGTAGTGCTAGGAGGAGATTGTGTGACACGCAAGAAAGCAGTCCTCGGGAGAGATGGAGTACTCGACTTGCAAGAAAGGAATCCATCGGTGAGAAGAATGACGCAGATGAAAAGCAATCCCACAGGGTGAAGGAGTGACGAGCGCAGGAGCAGTCTTTAGGGCAGATGGACTGCGCAAGAAAGCCCAACACCAGAGATTGGAGTGACGCACTAGAAAGTAGTCTTCGGGGGATATGGATTGGCGTGCAAGAAAGCAATTCCCGGGGGCGATTGATTGACGCGGCAGGAAAGCACTTCTCAGGGGAGATGGAGTCACGTGCAAGAAACCATTCTACAAGCGAGTAGAATGACACATAAGACAGCAGCATCAGTCCTTGGGGGAGATGGAGTGACGCGCAAGCAAGAAAGCAATCCACCAATGAACAGAGAGTGTGTCATACAAGAACGAACTCCTCGGGGGAGATGGAGTGATGCACAAGAAAGCCATCTAAAAGCGAGTGGCGTGATGTGCAAGAAAGCAATTCTCGGGGAAGAAGAAAAGATTGGCGCTTAGGAGAGAGCAATTCTCGGGGGAGATAGAGTGACGCGCACGAAAATCGGTTAACAAACGAGTGAAGTGAGGCGCAAGAAAGCGGTCCTCGAGCGACACGTCACGCACAAGAAACTAGTCCGTTGGTGTCGCACGAGAAAGCAATTCTTAGGGGAGATGGAGTGATGTGCAAGAAACCGGCACGCGAAGTGTCATATACGAGAAAGCAATCCTCGGTGCGAGTGATGAGCTGTCGAGGCTCCTCAAATTAGTGAAAGTTTAAGGTCAGTTTACCTAAGCTACTTGTAGCATAAGGCAGCCCTAAGTCGAACCAAAAGATTATTTTGAGTAGTGAATCATATTAAGAAAGATATAAATAGGGGGGTTTGTTTTGTTCAAGTGTTTAACAGAAATTAATTGTAAGTGGTAAACTTTAGGAAAAACAACCAATCCAAGTCCAATTGATTTTGATTTTAATCTATCATTGATTTCAAGGAATCCATTCAATTATTAACCTTGTTCTTGGCCTTAGAAAATATCAAGAAGCCTCTTAGTCCTCTATGGATATCCACTGGTTAAGCAACTAGAATTGGGTCAACTAAGATTAAATGAATTAAGCACTTATTCAAATCCAGTTTTACCTAAGTCCATGATCCAGCCAAGGTAATTAATCCGTCCAAAAGCTTAGAAACATTAATTAACCTTTAAGTTCCTCTTTTATCACATGCAATTAAGCAATCAACACATGAAGATCCAAATTTGAATTTAAACAATTCAAACAGAATAGTTCAGAGGAAGCAAAGAAGTAGATTAATCATCGAATGAATAGCAATCAAAGCATAATCTCAGAATCAATAATCAGAACAGCCAAAACCTGGATTGATTTGATGATTTAGCTTTTGCACGTTTCGGGCAAACTAGAATTCCAAAACTCAGAACGAGGAAAAACAACCAATGATATTCAAGAATTGCATAAGTTCAAAAACAAGAAAATCACTCAAAAATTCAAGGAAGTCACAACATTCATGAAATAAAATTCTTCACATCCAAAATCAACAATTAAGGTAACTTCAATTGAAAAACATGAGTCAAGAATGATAGATTCTCACAAGATATACTCTTAATCTCTCAAGTGTTTAGAAAGTAAGTATTTCACTCAATGAAACTCATGAAGAAATACACTACCATAGGCTTGCTTATCTTCTACTTTTCCACTACTCAAACAAATGCATACACAAATCAAGAGGACTTTATTCAAGGTTGTAATAGGGCCAAGGTAAAGGGTAGGAATAATATGGATATGACAAGCTAAGTACCCTAAGAGAATAAAAGAGCATTGGGGAGGAATTCAATTAACAAGCATGTAATTTTTCTCAATTTCCAAACATGTAAAGCATACTCTGATTTTCCTTTCTTTTCCTTTTTCCTTTTCTTTTTCACAATTCTGATTTTTTTTTTAATTGAACCAATTGGCTCTTTTTCTTTCTTTCATTCACATCTCATTTTGCACATTGCACTTTAAATTTCACAACCTTCACACTTGCATTATTAATTACCCACAAGCATAAGAGCTCTTCCAAGATAATGAACCAATGCTTTCCCATTCCCTAAGGTAAGGTAACAACATTGTTTTTCACATAGGCACATAATGAGCTAAGACCAAAGATAGGCAAATAGGCTCAAAGGGGTAATTAAAGGAAATTAATACAAGGTTGGCTATTTGGCAAAGGTGGTCAGCAACTAGGTTCTCTGCTCCACTTTTGTTGCAGATCTTCACATCAAACTCTTGGAGCAGCAACATCCACCTAATCAGTCGTGGCTTGGCATCTGGTTTCTTCAAAAGATACTTTAGAGCTGTATGATCTGAAAAAACCATAACCTTAGAATCTATCAAATAAGACCTTAACTTATCTAATGCAAAAATAATAGATAAAAGTTCTTTTTTAGTGGTTGTGTAGTTTGCTTGAGCAGATTGAAGCATAAAAAACCACATGGGAAACTTTGGACACTCTCTGCGCCAAGACAGCTCCCAAGGCATAGTTCGAAGCGTCGCACATCAGCTCGAACGAGAGTGTCCAATCAGGTGGCTGAATGACAGAGGTACTGGTGAGAGCTAGCTTCAGGCGGTTGAAAGCTTCCTTGCACTTCTAATCAAACAGAAAATCCACATCTTTCTGCAAAAGGGTGGACAACGGGATAGCTATCTTGCTGAAGTCTCTGATAAAGCGCCAGTAGAAACCTGCATGTCCAAGAAATGACTGAACTTCCTGCACGCATGTGGGATAAGGTAAAGCAGTAATGACATCAATTTTAGTAGGATCTACCTCAACTCCCTTCCTAGACACTACATGACCTAAAACTATACCCTACTCTACCATGAAATGGCATTTTTCAAAATTTAAAACAAGGTTAGTTTCAATGCAGCGATGCAGCACTCTAGCCAAGCTATTCAGACAGGCATCAAAAGAAGAACCATAGACAGTAAAATCGTCCATAAACACCATACACTCCTCTAAAAAGTCAGAGAATATACTCACCATGCACCGCTGGAAGGTACCAGGGGCATTGTAAAGGCCGAAAGGCATTCGCCGGTAAGCAAACGTGCCGAAGGGACATGTAAAAGTGGTTTTCTCTCGATCCTCCGGTGCAATATGAATCTGGAAGTATCCAGTGTAGCCATCCAGGAAGCAGTAATGCGATTTCCCAGCTAACCGCTTTAGCATTTGATCGATGAACGGTAGGGGGTAATGATCCTTCCTGGTGGCTTGATTTAGCCTCTTGTAATCGATGCAGACCTGCCAGCTGTTCTGCACTCGGGTAGGTAGCAGCTCGTTGTTCTGGTTGGCCACCACTGTAACCCCGAATTTCTTTGGGATGACCTACACTGGGCTCACCCAAGTGCTATCAGATATAGGATAAATGATGCCAGCTTGCAGAAGCTTGGTCACCTCCTTCTTTACCAAGTCCAGAATGAGAGGGTTTAATCACCTCTAGGGTTACCTCACTGGTTTAGCGCCATCTTCAAGTAATATGCGATGCATGCATGTAGATGGACTAATGCCAGGAATATCTGCTAATGTCCAGCCAATAGCTTGCTTGTGCTCTCGCAGAATCAGTAGCAATCTTTCCTCTTGCTCAGGAAGTAAATTGTTAGCCACAATTACAGGAAGCTGCTCTGCAGATGCTAAATACGCATACTTCAGATGCTTAGGCAAAGGCTTCAACTCTAGCTTGGATGGCTGCACTATAGAGGGAAGTAATCAAGGTGGCTGAATGTCAATCTCTGCAGACTGAATCTCCTCATAAACAGCAGCTACTGTCGGCTCTGGGGAACCAGAGTTATCATCACGTAAGAAGGTGGAGATCTCAGCACAAATAGCACAGACAGAATCTCCATCACAATCAGTACAAGATTGGCACTGAACAGAATCATCAAAACCAGCCAAATCAGGTAAATCAGCACACAATTGATGGTAGACATCCTCATCCAAATCATCAATCACATCAATGTGAAAAATAGAATGCTCATCCATGGGATGCTTTATAGCATCATGATAACACATTATTTTATACTATTTGTTTCTCTTATACTTAGTCTTTTAGTGTGTGTTTCTAGTGATTTTTATGGCTTTTAGACATGTTTTGTAGATTTGGACTTGTTGGTGCTTGTAGATTTTAATTGCTTAACTGTTAAATTTTGGCACTGCTTACGTTTTTCACCATATCTTTTGCTATAGATGTCCGATTGATGTGATTCCAGTTTCGTTGGAAAGCTGACAGAAAATTGCACATTTCATATGAAGAGCCCAGAAGCTGATTCTCGCGTCTGGACAACTGAAATTCGCGTGCAAGCAGTCCAGATTTTCTGCTCGGCCCAGCATTGACTGATTCCTTTCCTTAGGGCTGCCTATTGGACCAGAGCATGTTTATTTGGGCCAACATCTGTTTTTGGGCCAGCACACATGACACTAGGGCTTGATCATGTTCTTACCATTAATAATTTAGGAACCTAGGTTTATTTTGTAATTAGGAAACCATTAGGAAACCTAGAGGAGGCAGCCAGCTAGTATATATTCTCAAGTTGTTGAGGCAAATATACACAATCAGAAGAGATACGAAATTCCTTGAGCTGCTGCTGCCTCCTTTGCTTAGTTCGTTTTCCCCTTTTGCTTTGTGTTCAAGTCTTCCATGGAAGGCTAAGTTCGTTTGTAATCAATTCAAGAGGAGCCAAACTTGACAATCCAGAGTTCCTGTGCTTCAACCGGGTTTGATTTAATTTAATTTGAATTACT
>QAOA01007326.1:152390-166766 GCA_003255065.1 Cercis canadensis | reverse complement strand
CCCTTAGGGCACACTTGTTCCCATGGGCCTTAGCTTCAATTGGGCTTTGGTTTGGGCCCATTTGGACTTGTCATGAGGAAGTTAGGCCCATTTAAGTGGCAAAAGGTGTCTGGAACCGTCAGCTAACTTGCACAGCAAATAAGACCATCTTCCACATAAAATATGGTGAACCGGTCTTCATACCAATTGAATCTCTGTCTGTTAGCTTTCCCATGGTACCAGTTTCAGGTCCATATGACATCTACAACTCAAGTTATGACCCAAATACTGCATGTAGGTCAGGATCCTACGACAGCATGTCTTCTCTGGCTTCCAGGCTGCATATGACCTTCTGAACTTCAGAATTAGCTTTGGATCCCTGAAAGAAAGTTGTAGAAAATTCTCTCAGCTTTCCAACAAGGTATGACTCGGAATTTTTAGACATCCAGAACTCAAGATATGCCTGAAACACAGAGACAGCATATAATGCCCAGTATTGCTGGAAATTGCAATTAAGCATAAATGGATCCTAAGTCATGAAATGAGGTCTAAGTCTATGCAATTCAGCCCAAAAGAGGTTTAAAAGACTAAGTATGAGGAATAACTATTGTATAAAAAGTGTGTTCATCAATGGACAAAGAGCTTCAATTTTTTCCTCCCTTTCCACTGCAATAAAAATTGAAACCATCCTTTTCAAAAGATTGAGAAAAGTGTGTGAATTTATTAGGCATAAATACGGGAGTAGCGTTAGTTATAACCAAGAAAGAGACAAAGAGAGAGAAACTAAGAAAATGAGGAAGAAGGCATGAGCAAGGTTTAAAATTTTGTGTTGTTTCGGACAAAACGCACGAAATATTTTCGTTTCCTAAGATGCTGATATGAAACCAAGATCATAAATGAAAATTCCATTGTTTCCATGGAAATGTGATGGTTTCGATCAGTTTCGGTTGAAATTGATGAAATATTAATTAGTTTCAAATTTGAACATAAGAACCGCCTCTATTAGTGTTGTTTCTCTCTTTCCCTGGCTCTTTCGCCGGCTGATGAGCTGCCGCGGCTATTCAAATTAAATCAATTTATATCCAATTTACCAAAACTACTTGCAACATAAGGTAACATCGAGTCGAACCATTGGACCATTCTAATTAGGGAATCAAATTAGGGAGTTTAATTAACTGGGGGGTTTGATTTGCAGAAGTAATCGACAGAAAGTAAACGAAATAAAGTAATCGAAAGAAAGTAATGGATAGAAAGTAAATGACAGAAAGTAATGGACATAAAGTAATCACCTGAAAGTAAACGACAGAAAGTAATGGACATAAAGTAATGGACAGAAAGTAATGGACAAAAAATAATCGACAGAAACAAAGCAATCAATCCAAGGAATGCAATGAGTAATTAACAACTTCAAGTTTACTAACAGGGGATTTTAAATCACAAAATATATTGTCAAATATTAAATTGTAGAATTAAACAGGGATTAAATCTATTGATAAAAAATGCAATCTAGCTAAACATCTATCAAGAACTGGTTTGATTCATCCTAGATTGAACATAGTTAATCGAGTCTTAATACAGCACTGCTAATTGAATTTAGTCACAACCGAAATATCTAATTATGACTAAGTGTTCCTACTGAATTATCATTTAGAATTTGATTTAACCATATGCATCACTAATCTTTGTAATCACACAGAGTTAGTAATGAGTTGTTTAACGTAAAACCGAACTTCAATTAGCAAACCTTCAATGGATTCATGCAACATAATTTAAGATCAATCAATCTAAATTCTATTTCACACCTCATCATTCATAAGAACAATAGAAATCTCCATAATCGATATAAAAATCAAGACAAGGCAGAAATCCAAAGATGAACACAATTGCATTAAACTTAATTCAATTAAGTACATATTCTCAAAATCAAACCGAATTCCATGAGGAGTCTAGCTGGGTTACAAAGGTTCTACTCTTCCATGGTCATCAAATCTAAGCTCCAATGGAGGAAAAAAGCCATAAATCAATGAGTCTCCACAATGAACAAAAGAGGCAAAGAAAAATGTCTAAAAGATGTCTATCCTAGAATGCTAAAAATGCTGCCTCCTTTACCTAATTATAAACCCTTCAAATTTAATGTACACCCAGATTACCCTTAGGTCAAATTTAAACTCCAGGGTCTTAGCTTTAATTGGGCTCCGGTTTGGGCCTAATTGGGCTTGGAATGAGAGAGTTAGGCCCATTTAACTCTAAACAGCTCTTTAGACCCATCAGTTGACTTTGATAGGCAAAAGCACAATTAAAACACCACAGTTTGGAGAAGTAATCTTCATGAGAGTTGAATCTCTGTGTCTTAGCTTTCCAATGGTACCAATTTAAGGTCTAGAAGCAACCCACAGCCTAAGTTATGGTCCAGTCTCTTCACCCGGGTCAGGATCTAGCGACAGGATCCCATCTCTGACTTCCAAGCCAAAAATGACCTTCTGGACATCCGAATTAGACTTTTGAGTTCTGAATTAAAGTTGTAGAGAATTCTCTTAGCTTTCCTAAAATGTAAGATTCATAAATTTTAGACAATCAGAACTACATATATACCTAAAATACAGAAACAATGTCAAGACCCTAATTATGCTGAAGAGAATAATTAAGCTCAATTGGAATCCAACTAATGAAATGTGGCCCAAGCTCAATCAAATCAGCCCAAAAGAGGTTTAATAGACTAAATATGAGAGTTAATTACTGTATCAAAAGTGTGATTATCAAATCCCCCCATACTTATCCTTTGCTTGTCCCAGACAAACTAGAATTAAAACTAGAAAGTAGGAAAACAGCTAAAAGATATTTTCAAACAACAACAACTTTTAAGAATGCAAAAGTTAAGTGAGCAAGAAGAACAATCAAAACTTAAGAGAAACAAAGACACTCATGAATTTATTTCTTGCACTTCTAACCAATAAGCATGGTGATTTCAATAGAATTGAATAGACTAAGAATGATCGAGCCTCACAAGATACACTCTCAATCCCTCAAGTGTTTAAGGGGCAAGTGTTTCACTTAAAAAAAAAATAACTCATGACAAATTGCACTACCATAAGCTTACTTATTTTTTTTATCTCCACTACTTTAAACACATGCATGCACAAATCAAAAAGACTTATTTAAAGATGTAATAGGACCAAGGGGAAGGAAGGAATGAAATAGATAATATGTATATGGCAAATTTAAACCAAAGAGAGCATGAGAACATTGGAAATGATGAGTCAAAACAAACNTTTTTTTTATCTCCACTACTTTAAACACATGCATGCACAAATCAAAAGGACTTATTTAAAGATGTAATAGGACCAAGGGGAAGGAAGGAATGAAATAGATAATATGTATATGGCAAATTTAAACCAAAGAGAGCATGAGAACATTGGAAATGATGAGTCAAAACAAACACTAAACATAAAAATTCACCCAAAAGCTCTATGCAATTTTTTTCTTTTCTTTACACATTCCTTGCTCTTTGGAAGGCAAACCCAATACTTTTATTATCTTTTTACATTTCTTTTCTTTTTTCACAGAATTTCTTTATTTTATTTTCTTTGTCTTTTCAATTCACATAGCCAATTGTCATGCCTTTCAAATTGCACAAATTCCCTCCCACACTTGGAACTTTGTCCGCTCCGGACAAATAAGAACTCATCAAATACCAATGCTTTCATACTCCCTAAGGTTGGTAAAAATATGGTTTTACACTAAAGGCTTGCAATGAGCTAAATGAAATAATGAGAATAATTAGGCTCAAGGGGAAAAATCAAGGGAAAAATGTTAGGTAGGCTATTTGGCTAGCTAGCTAGAACCAAGAAAAGATGACCTTCATCACATTCATGCATGCATATGACAATGTAGTCTAAAAAAGAATCAAAACAAGTTTTAGAGTGTCAAACATCATGAGAGTAATGCACACAATAAAGAAATAGAGAATGACAATAGGCTCAAAAACTCACTAGGTATCCACTATCAAGTTCAATCCATCAAATCAATTTTTATCACCAAATTAGTGAATTAAAAGATGCAATAAATTTATCCAATCATGCTAGAAATCTCAAAATTACAATTATTTCAAGTTCACAAACTCAACAATTCTCAAAGTGCTATTGAAAATGCAAGAAGAAAGATAGAATAACATGCAGAATGACAAATAAAACAACAAAACAAAATTGAAAACAAAAATAGAAAATAAAAAATAGAAATAAAAACAAGGATAGAAAATAGAAACAAAAATTAAAAACAAAAATAAAAACAAAAAACATAAATGAACTCCTTTCAAGTTGGTATCATCTTTATCGGTTAGCAACTAAGTTCCTTCCTTTTTATTTGCAACAAGCAAAGCAAGATACCAAGGTCAAAGAGCACTCTCACAAAGCCCTTAAAAGACAAAACAAAGCTGAAAATCTTATAAATAATACAAAAGCATAAAAATATATAAGGGCATAAAAGAAATAATGAAACAAGCAATGTAGAACTAGAAGCAACTAAATTTAGCCATTGATTTAAAAATCCAACAAAGTAAGCAGTGAAAATGTCACCAGGGAAAATATACAACAAGGAATTTATAATTTTACCTAAAACATGAGAAACATGAAAAACCTTGTTAGGTATAGTCAACCATCCATGGTTCCCATACATGAGCCTAAAAGTAAGCAAGCAAGTAGGTGTAACAAATTTAAGTACATAACAAATCAATTTTCACAAAATACATTAGTGTCATGTAACATGTTGTTCATGTTTATGCAAGGCTCAAGAAGCAACTTAGATTCTTGCAAAGAATTAGTAAACACCAACATCTCTTACTTTCCATTCAAAGAATAACTTGACCGATGGCTGACTTGGACAGCCCATGTATTACCCACACTTGCCCCACCAACATCAAAATATTTACTTGCAACTAAGGTTCTAATATGACCTATACCTAGTGCTCAAGCATGTGAAGAAGTAATGAGCATGAAATCACCTAACCCATTAATATTAGTGCCTAAATTACCACATGCATACACCATAACTACAAGCTTAGGGTCATGTTGGAACAACTTTTCAGCAAGCTCACAATTAAAATAAGGTTGTCTCAAAGTAGGAAAGAGTACAGAATTGACCGTAGGACCCTTGTTAGGTTCACCTTGGTTTGTCCCTTGAGAGTCTTCTTCAAAATCTGTAGAACCAAATTCACCAGAATCCCCATAATCACCATCTCTCAAGAATGCAGAAATCTCAGCACAGACAACACAACTCATATCACCATCACAATCAACACATGAATGACACTGGACAGAATCCTCTAAACCTACAAAATCAAGAAAATCAACACATAACTCCTCTTATACATCCCCAACTAGATAATCAATCACATCAATATGGAAAACAAAATACTCGTCCATGGGATGCTTCATAGCATAAAAAATATTAAACTGCACAATAGAATCTCTAAACTCCATGGATAGAGTTCCTGCATAGACATCGATATTAGTTCGTGCTATCTTGAGAAATGGTCTCCTTAGAATGAGTGGAGTCTTGCTATTTTGTGACTCCCCATCCATCTCCATAATGTAGAAATCCGCAGGGAAAATCAATTCATCAACCCTTACCAACACATCTTCAATCAGTTCAACTGGATATGCACTGCTCTTATTAGCCAACTGAATCACAACTCCTGTGGCACTCAAAGGTCCAAGTCCCAGAGAACAAAAAACAGACATAGACATTACATTTATGGAAGCACCTAAATCTAGCATGGCATGCTCAAATCTGTAATTGCCTATGATGCATGGAATTGTGAAAGTCCCTAGATCTTTGCATTTCTGAGGCATTGGATGAATGAGGGCTGAAACATTCTGACTCATGTTGATTCTCTCATTACCCTTTAGCCATCTCCTCTTGGTGCATAATTCCTTAAGGAACTTGGCGTGTTTCAGAATTTGCTTGATGACATCTAGCAATGGAATTTTGACTTCCACTTTCTTGAAGGTCTCAAGAAACTCTTTATCCTTCTCAGCCTCATCTGTCTTCTTAGATTAAATGGCTCTCTATGGAAAGGGAAGCTACTGCAGGCTGCTTGCTCTTCGATTCAAGGGTCGCTGAATCAGGAACTGCTGTCTCTGCCGACTGTGGCTTGCTTGCAGGTTTAGGCTTAGTTGGCACTTGCACAGATTTGCCAGACCTCAACATAATGACACTCACATTCTTCCCATTTGGATTGGGAACTGTTTGCACATGAAGCTGGCTAGAACCCTGGGACTTCAGTTGACTCACTGAGGATGTCAATTGTCCAATCTGGACATCTAAATTTTGTATAGTGGCCTCTTTCCTCTGTTGGAACTGAATGTTGCTAGTGGTCATCTGCTTCACCAAGTCCTCAAATGAAGGCTCAGGTTTTGTGGTTAAGGTATTGGCTTGTTGCATAGGTTGTTAGAATAGTTGCCTATTTGGTTGAAACTGGTTTTGCCTAGGTACTTGCTGAAATTGGTTTTGTGGCTGGAATGGTTGCTTGTATTGTTGTGTTGCCTGTTGTTGTGGGGTTGCATTACCATACCTAAAATTTGGATGATCTCTCTAACCAGGGTTATAGGTGTTGGAGTATGGATCATATTTAGGCTGCTGCTATGGTTGGTATTGTGGTTTATCAGGAAAGACACCTACTACAGCTACAAAAGTGTCTTGAAACACAAAACCACCATCCTGAAGTGTAGGGCAGGCATCTGTGGGATGAGATGAACAAGAGCAAATGCCACACACACTTGCAGGGCCTTGTACAGGCACTTGTTGTCCAATTGCCAATTGCCACACCAAGGAGGTCAATTCATCAAGTCTATGGTCCATTCTCTGTTGGTCAGCAGGGGAACCAACAACCTTATTTACTCCTCTAGTGGTAGGAGCCATCCGAACACCAAACTGTTGGGAGTTTGCAGCGATATTGGCAATCAAACTCCCGGCAACAACTAGAGTTTTGTCCACCAATGCCCTTCCACTGGTAGCATCAATCATACTCCTCTCCATAGGCAGTAAACCTTCATAAAAGTATTGAATTAATAGTTGGTCACTGATCTGATGGTGAGGGCAGCTTGAGCACAACTTCTTGAATTTTTCCCAATATTCATGCAAGGTCTCTCCTGGCAGTTGTCTTATGCCACATATGTCTTTTTTAATTGTAGCAGTCCTAGAGGCAGGGAAAAACTTCTCAAGGAATAGCCTCTTAATTTCATTCCAATTCCTCATTGAACCTTGTGAAAGGTAATAGAGCCAATCCTTGGCTACGTCTGCAAGGAAATGCTCTCAATTTGATGTGCTCCTCCGCAATCCCTTGTGGCTTCATTATTGAACAAACCACATGGAATTCTTTTAGATGCTTATGAGGATCTTCACTTGCAAGGCCATGAAACTTTAGAAGCAAGTGTATCAATCTAGATTTTAGTTCAAAAGCAATATCAAGTTTAGGATATTGAATCCCTAAAGGTTGATAAGCAACATCAAGAGTAGCCAATTCCTTAAGAGTTCTATCATACATGTTATCGTCATCCATATTATTAACAGAATTAATAAGACTATCAATAAGACTTTCAACAGGATTATCAACAACATGATTATGAACAGGACTAGCAGCAAGACTATCAACAGAACTATCAACTAGTCTTCTCCTAGATTTTCTCTGAAGGCTATGGAAAGTTTTATCAATTTCTGAATCCAAATCACACAAATCACTGCAGGAGGACCTAGTCATGCACTATGCATAAATGTACACAAAAATGACAGAAATGGACTAAAACCAAAACACATAAAAAGCACTAAACAGAGGCAAAAATACACCAAAATAGGGCTAGTTAAAGTATCTAAACATTTTTTTTTAAAAAAAAATATGAAACCACAACAGAATGAAAGCTAGATGAAAATAAAAAATCAACAAAAGGGGTTAATGAAAAAGTTGACAGTCAGTCAATTATACTCCTAATCAGATTTATCAAAACTAGAATAGTCTCCAGCAATGGCGCCAAAATTTGATGAGCTGCCGAGGCTAATCAAATTAAATCAATTTATATCCGGTTTACCAAAGCTACTTGCAGCATAAGGTAACACCGAGTCGAACCATTGGACCACTCAAATTAGGGAATCAAATTAGGGAGTTTAATTAATAGGGGGTTTGATTTGCAGAAGTATCAACAAAAAGTACTCAACAGAAAGTAAATGAAAGTAATCGATAGAAAGTAAACAACAAAAAGTAAATGATAGAAAGTAATCGACATAAAGTAATCAACAGAAAGTAATCGACAGAAAGTAAATGACAGAAAGTAATCGACAGAAATCAAACGATAGAATGTAATCGACAGAAAGTAAACGACAGAAAGTAATGGACATAATGTAATGGATAAAAAGTAATGGACATAAAATAATCGACAGAAAATAATGGACAGAAAGTAATGGACAGAAAATAATCGACAAAGTAATGGACAGAAAGTAATTGAAATTTAACAAAGCAATCAATCCAAGGAATGCAATGACTAATTAACAACTTCAAGTTTACTAACAAAGGATTTTAAATCACAGACTATATTATCAAATATTAAATTGCAGAACTAAACAGGGATTAAATCTATTAATTAAAATGCAACCTAGTTAAACATTCATCAAGAACCAGTTTGATTCATCCTAGATTGAACATGGTTAATCGAGTCTTAATGTAACACTGCTAATTGAATTTAGTCACAACTGAAATCTCTAATTATGATTAAGTGTTCCTACTAAATTGTCATTCAAAATCCAATTTAACCACATGCATCACTAATCTTTGTACTCACACAGAATTAGTAATGAGTTGTTTAACCTAAAACCAAACTTCAATTAGCAAACCTTCAATGGATTCATGCAATAGAATTAAAGATCAATCAATCTAAATTCTATTTCACACCTCAACATTCATAAGAACAATAGAAATCTCCATAATCGATATAAAAATCAATGGTAACACCGAGTCGAACCATTGGACCACTCAAATTAGGGAGTTTAATTAATAGGGGGTTTGATTTGCAGAAGCATCAACAAAAAGTAAATGAAAGTAATCGATAGAAAGTAAACAACAAAAAGTAAATGACAGAAAGTAATCGACATAAAGTAATCAACAGAAAGTAATCGACAGAAATCAAACGATAGAATGTAATCGACAGAAAGTAATGGACATAATGTAATGGATAAAAAGTAATGGACATAACATAATCGACAGAAAATAATGGACAGAAAGTAATGGACAGAAAATAATCGACAAAGTAATGGACAGAAAGTAATCGAAATTTAACAAAGCAATCAATCCAAGGAATGCAATGACTAATTAACAACTTCAAGTTTACTAACAGAGGATTTTAAATCATAGACTATATTATCAAATATTAAATTGCAGAACTAAACAGGGATTAAATCTATTAATTAAAATGCAACCTAGTTAAACATCCATTAAGAACCAGTTTGATTCATCCTAGATTGAACATGGTTAATCGAGTCTTAATGTAACACTGCTAATTGAATTTAGTCACAACTGAAATCTCTAATTATGATTAAGTTTTCTTACTAAATTGTCATTCAAAATCCAATTTAACCACATGCATCACTAATCTTTGTACTCACACAGAATTAGTAATGAGTTGTTTAACGTAAAACCAAACTTCAATTAGCAAACCTTCAATGGATTCATGCAATAGTATTAAAGATCAATCAATCTAAATTCTATTTCACACCTCAACATTCATAAGAACAATAAAAATCTCCATAATCGATATAAAAATCAAGACAAGGCAGAAATCCAAAGATGAACACAATTGCATTAAACTTAATTCAATTAAGTACATAATCTCAAAATCAAATCGAATTCCATGAGGATTCTAGCTTGGTTACAAAGGTTCTACTCTTCCATGGTCATCAAATCTAAGCTCCAATGGTCATCAAATCAATGAGTCTCCACAATGAACAAAAGAGGCAAAGAAAAATGTCTAAAAGCTATTTATCCTAGAATGTTGAAAATGCTGCCTCCTTTACCTAATTATAAACCCCTCAAATTTAATGCACACCTAGATTACCCTTAGTTTAGATTTAAATTCCTTGTCCTCAGCTTTAATTGGGCCCCAATTTGGGCCTAATTGGGCTTGGAATGAGGGATTAGGCCCATTTAAGTCTAAACAGCTCTCTGGACCCATTAGTTGACTTCGATAGGCAAAAGCACCATTAAAATGGCATATTTTGGAGAAGTAGTCTTCATGAGAGTTGAAGCTATGTGTCTTAGCTTTTCAATGGTACCAATTGAAGGTCCAGAATACACCCACAACCCAAGTTATGGTCCAATCGCTTCACCCAGGTCAGGATCCAGTTACAAGATCCAATCTTTGACTTCCAAGCCAAAAATGACCTGCTCGACATCGGAATTAGACTTTTGAGCTTTGAATCAAAGTTGTAGAGAATTCTCTTAGCTTTCCTAAAAGGTAAGATTCATAAATTTAGATATCCAGAACTATAGATATACCCGAAATACATAAACAATGTCAAAACCCTAATAATGCTGAAGTGAATAATTAAACCCAATTGGAATCCAACTAATGAAATGTGGCCCAAGCCCAGTCAAATCAGCCCAAAAGAGGTTTAAGAGACTAAATATGAGAGTTAATTACTATATAAAAAGTGTGATTATCACCAACACCCATGCAGATCACAGAGCCTCTTTGCTCTTTCTTGATTCGTTTGACTTGTGCAATTGCTTTTGCAGGATGGAAAGCCGAAANAAATACATAAACAATGTCAAAACCCTAATAATGCTGAAGTGAATAATTAAACCCAATTGGAATCCAACTAATGAAATGTGGCCCAAGCCCAGTCAAATCAGCCCAAAAGAGGTTTAAGAGACTAAATATGAGAGTTAATTACTATATAAAAAGTGTGATTATCACCAACACCCATGCAGATCACAGAGCCTCTTTGCTCTTTCTTGATTCGTTTGACTTGTGCAATTGCTTTTGCAAGATGGAAAGCCGAAAGCCTAGAGGTTATGCAAATTGGATGGCCAACCATACCTTAGGAATAAGCTAGGTGTGAAACACTTCTCTACCCCTTCCCATGGTTTATTGCTGCTGGTAACAGCTGATGACTTGGGGACTTGCTTGCCCCATTTTGGTGTTTCTTAGCTTTGTTTTTGCTTAGGCATTTAGCCTCGTGTTCTTACCCAAAAAAAAAAGAGGGAGACGAAAATCACCCTTTGTTGCTCTGCTTTACACACCTCTTGGGCATCTAAAGTCTTCTACGACTTTGGAACCATCATTTTAATTTATCACTTTATGGGAGGTGGTGGTCATTTTTCTTTGTTTTTCTTTTGTTATGTATGAATTTTACTATTTTAGTGGTTTATCACTTTGTGTTGCTCTACACCTCTTCTACGAATTTTTGTGATTTCAGTCAATTAAAATATTTTTTATTGAAATAAAACCAATTTTAATCTTATAGATTAAAAGACCTTGGGCTACTAGATAGTAAATTTAATTTGAGACTGTATAATATGTAATATGCAATTAGTTTTATGTATGTCAAATGTTATCAACTTTTATGAGTATTGATTATATTAATATTGTTTGATTAAAATATAATTATTTAACATTATATTATCTAATTTTATATAGTTTTATTATCATGTTAGAATCCTTTAAAGTTAAAAAAAGAATTATTACTTAAAAATATTTGAAGCATTTCTTTAAAAATCCTCTGTTTCCACGAAATTTTTACAAACTTTTTGAAACATTTATGTTTCCTAGGTGACCGAAACAATACCTCAAAACAAAATTTTGTTCCTTGGGCATGAGCACATAGAGAGGTGGGAAGATGAAGAGGGATAAATGATTAAACCCATAAAGCCTAAAAAAATTTCTTATTTTAAAAAACTAAATTTTCAAATGCCCATGAATTTTATGTTATTTTAAAAGGGAAATATTTTTTCATTTATAGAAAGATGATAATTGTATTTTTTTCATTTAAATGCAAAAATTGTTTTTCTAAACTAAATTTAGGGGTACTTTTGAAAAAAATAATAAATATTCTCCATAAAGTAGTATTTGAACTAAACATATAAATAGGAAATATTGTCTCACATTCTCAATAATGTTTAAGATCAACCAAACATAAATGGTAACATTCCCGGGAACTATATTCTCAAGAACAAGATTCCCAAGAATAATATTTTCTGGGAACGAAAAAAATTTGTATACCAAACGCCCCCTTAGGTTCCCAATGGGTCACAATGTTAATTTTCTTAAGAAGAGATTTTAATTTTTATTCTCTTGTATAATTTGCTATGCATAGATAAAATTTGATACATGATTCTTGCTGAAGATATATGATTCTTCAATTCTTGACTGGCTCCTATATTAGCAAGACTATTTTCTTACTGAAGATGTCTGATTCTTCGATTCTTGACGGACAAGATACTATAGTTGAATATTAATTGAGAATCGCATAAATCTTACTTTTCTTGGCTCGTTCATTTCTTCTTTGCCTTTATTGTTTGAGTATTAATGCTCCTTGAGAAGTTCATTCTTGGATGCAACTGAGATGTGTGAGTTATTCTGTTGACCCAATTTCATGTCAAGGATGTGATCTTGGTTTTAAATTGATATATAAGATTTGCTAAGAAAAGCAAAATTGTGAAACATAGTAGGAAATCCTTGTCTCCATTCTTTAGGAAAGAAAAATTGATTGGTGGAAAGATGGTAGAGTGGAAAAGAGAGAAAGGATGGACTTTCTAATTCTTTTGGGTGTTTAAATGACATAGAATATTCTAAAATCTAAACTAAGCTGACAAGATGTATTGTGTAGACATAGATGACATGATCGATGCACCTTTGGAACCTCAATGTGGGGGAAATGGAGTGGGAGAGAATCATTCTCGCTGCCCCAATATTTCCAAGATGAGGAAACCCATTTTTTCCATGCCTATAACAACTACAAATGGTTGATTAGGCAGTTTGGTCGTTTTAATTAATTTTTTTCCTCTGTTTATATTTGTAGGGGAGAGATGGGTGGGATAGAAACATTAAAAGTGATATTTGACCTCATTGACATATATTTTGTCTATATTTTGGTAATATTTCACCCAGTTGATATATGTTTTGTCTATATTTTGCTATGTATGTGTTTTTTCTTACGCCAAACAGTTTTTACCACTCATTTTTTTATTGGTGGGGTTTGATATTCCAATCTCTGCATTTATATATTATTGGGTGCGGACTATGAATTTTTATATTGTATGTTTAAGCTTTTGATATTCAAATATCTTGTAAGAAAACAAAGTAAATTGCATAAATGCATAAATGAAACCCATAATAATGAACCAAGCCTAGCTCTTGAAAACAGAGTGTCTACTTTATATTCTTATCCAGTGCACAAAACCACACTCTTTTATCAAGTTCTATGTTTAAACCTAATTAACACACAACTAATGCTTTTATGCTTAGGCATACAACTCATTCTGAATAATTTTACCCTCTTTCCCTATTTTGACTTGGAACATTGAATCATAGTTTCAATTTCTTATATGTAGTTGTTGAAGGATGGATTATTTTGGTCATGGGGGTGCATGAGGAAGCGCAAGAGGATGATCTGGAAATTGCATTTGATGAATATGGGGATATTAAGAATCTGCATTTAAATCTTGATTGTTGAATTGGTTTCGTCAAGGTAAGTGATAAATATTTTTTCCTATGGTTAATAACATATTTTTTTTTCCTATATTTGATGCTAGAACCCTTTGCAAGTCATTTATTAGTGTTATTGAGCAACGTGCAAGGATTTTGGTACATTACTACAATGAATGGCATTGGCTATTTTTCAGTAGATATGGAATAGGAAGATGCCATTTTTTATCATTATATTTTATTTTGGTCATCATGGTGCCAAGACCCTTAAAATTTTTTATATGACCTTTTCTTTTAGTCATAATGTAATTAATAGAAAATTCTTACCTTCAACTAGGAATTAACTTTAGAGACACTGGAATTAACATAATGAATGTAGTAGGTTTGGCTTAAATTTGTGCTAGTCTTCTATTCTCAAATAACATAAGAAGAAATTTTCTATTTTTTTGTTTGTTTGTTTTATTTTCTATACGTGTAAATAGAATTGAGAAACGCTTTGCAGATGCCATGGCACCATATTGAGAAAACCTTTTTTATATTTTCCTTGGAAGACCCATATAATTCAGTTTGTATTCCTTTCCAATCCTGATGGCTTATGTCCATTTGTTAGCTAACAAAATATCTTATGTTCCATTGTTTTGTTTTGTTTAGAGAGGAAAAGGCCAAGCTTGTGACTATATTTGAACATAAATTTTTGTAATAAATGGATGAT
>QAOA01007326.1:114886-152370 GCA_003255065.1 Cercis canadensis | reverse complement strand
AAATTGCCCTTAGGGCACACTTGTTCCCATGGGCCTTAGCTTCAATTGGGCTTTGGTTTGGGCCCATTTGGACTTGTCATGAGGAAGTTAGGCCCATTTAAGTGGCAAAAGGTGTCTGGAACCGTCAGCTAACTTGCACAGCAAATAAGACCATCTTCCACATAAAATATGGTGCACTGGTCTTCATATAAATTGAAGCTCTGTCTGTTAGCTTTCCAATGGTACCAGTTTCAGGTCCATATGACATTTACAACTCAAGTTATGACCCAAATACTGCATGTAGGTCAGGATCCTGCGACAGCATGTCTTCTCTGGCTTCCAGGCTGCATATGACCTTCTGAACATCCGAATTAGCTTTGGAGCCCTGAAAGAAAGTTGTAGACAATTCTATCATCTTTCCAACAAGGTATGACTCGGAATTTTTAGACATCCAGAACTCAAGATATGCCTGAAACACAGAGACAGCATATAATGCCCAGTATTGCTGGAAATTGCAATTAAGCATAAATGGATCCTAAGTCATGAAATGAGGTCTAAGTCTATGCAATTCAGCCCAAAAGAGGTTTAAAAAACTAAGTATGAGGAATAACTATTGTATAAAAAGTGTGTTCATCAGGGGGTGATGAGGAAGCGCAAGAGGATGATCTGGAAATTGCATTTGATGAATATGGGGATATTAAGAATCTGCATTTAAATCTTGATTGTTGAATTGGTTTCGTCAAGGTAAATGATAAATATTTTTTCCTATGGTTAATAACATTTTTTTCCCTATATTTGATGCTAGAACCCTTTGCAAGTCATTTATTAGTGTTATTGAGCAACGTGCAAGGATTTTGGTACATTACTACAATGAATGGCATTGGCTATTTTTCAGTAGATATGGAATAGGAAGATGCCAGTTTTTTATCATTATATTTTATTTTGGTCATCATGGTGCCAAGACCCTTAAAATTTTGTATATGACCTTTTCTTTTAGTCATAATGTAATTAATAGAAAATTCTTAACTTCAACTAGGAATTAACTTTAGAGACACTGGAATTAACATAATGAATGTAGTAGGTTTGGCTTAAATTTGTGCTAGTCTTCTATTCTCAAATAACATAAGAAGAAATTTTCTATTTTTTTGTTTGTTTGTTTTATTTTCTATACGTGTAAATAGAATTGAGAAACGCTTTGCAGATGCCATGGCACCATATTGAGAAAACCTTTTTTATATTTTCCTTGGAAGACCCATATAATTCAGTTTGTATTCCTTTCCAATCCTGATGGCTTATGTCCATTTGTTAGCTAACAAAATATCTTATGTTCCATTGTTTTGTTTTGTTTAGAGAGGAAAAGGCCAAGCTTGTGACTATATTTGAACATAAATTTTTGTAATAAATGGATGATATTTGTTCTTGCTTTTCATCTTTCTAGTGTCTTAGTTAAATTAGTGTTTTTGTAGCGGTGGTATCTAGTTCCCTTTCGATTAAAAAAAAAAAAATTCCGTTGTAAAACATAACATTGTTGTTTTGTGATTTCCTTTCAATCCAAACACCATAACTTTCTTCAATTCATAGCCTTTAAGAATAAGTTGGGATTTTTTTCGAAATGGCATACAACATGCATGAAAAGTTAGTTCAACCCCTCATTTTATAATTTCATTTTGATTGGCCTGTTTGTTTATACCATATTTGACAACTCTTACTTGGTATATACTTGTCACATGGTTAACGTTTCATGAATGGACAGTCAAAAATTGAAATGATGAATGACCATTTTTCTGCTACCTTTTGATTTATTTGTTTTCCCTTGTTGTCCCTATAGAGCTCGAAAGTTTTTTTTTTTAAGGAACCTTGGACAAGGATCACCCTTACACTGGGGGTTGAATAATTTGTCTTATGGTTATGGTTTCAAAAATGAGCAGTCAAGAATTGAAATGAGGAATGACCATTTTTCTCCTATCATTTTACTTGTTTTCCTTTGTTGTCCCTATTGAGCTTGGAATCTTTTCTTCAAAAAGAAACCCTGGACAAGGATCACTCATACATTGGTAGCTAGGATTTATTGAAATGTTTGACTATGGTCAAATGATTATTTCTTGTGCAAGAAAAAAAAAATAGAAGAATAGAAAAAATAAAAAATATATTTTGCAAAAAAAAGAAATATAAAGAAAGGAAAGAAAAAAAAAAAACAAAGAAGACAAGTTGAAAATAATAGAGGAAAAGTGACCTATAACACATCTTTGAGCCTCTTATACTGTTCTTTCATAGTCTTTAAGCCTTGGCCTCCGTTACGTACTTTTAAAAGTCCATTTTAATCAATGATTGACTGCTCTCATTTTGAAGTTTTTTTTTTCTTGGGACAAATGAAGAAGTTATGTTAGTTTTTGTTGATTATTTCAAAAGAATGAGAATAAAAGATGAATCTTAGTGGTGATTCATATAGTGAAATGATCTTTCATCCTTCTTGACCCATAAACACATTTTTGAGCATATTATACCCTTCTTTCATAGCCTTTAAACCTTGCTTGCATTACGTGCTTTTAAAAGTCCATTTTGATCCATGATTGTCTGTTTTCATTTTGAAGCTTTAATCTTGTGACAAATGAGTCTTGAATTAATTTTCATTTTGAAATAGATTTTCTTCTTCAACCTCTTCTTATTTCTTGAGCTAGTTGAAAACCCATTATCCATCCATAAATAATTCCTACCATATTTGACCTTGTTTCTTGACCTAGTTGGAAACCCATTATCCATCCATTAATAATGTCTATCATATTTGACTTTATTGTGTGGTGTAAGTCATTTCTTTAAGTCCCAATGATTTTCTTTACCATTACCATTAGCCATTACTATTATATTCCTTGAATTTTATTTTGTCTTGAAGCCTTCATTGATCACTTATTGTGATATAATCTCTTTTCTAATACCACCATTCATCACTCATTGTGATATAATCTCTTTTCCAATACCACCATGGTGAAAGCAAGATCGTTAAGTAAGACATTGACTGATTATAGACAAGAATCAATGTACATTTGGGGTTTAAAATGGGAGTTTGAAACCATGCCCAAAGATTGTTATGACTTAAACTTCCTCCATGCTAGGGGGCTTGTGTGAATGTTTTTGTTCATATTATTTATGTTTGACCTTCTCCATTATCCTTTCAAAACCTGCATTCTTCCACTTGCAAGCTAATTTGGGTCTTTTGAAAGTTTTGACTTTGAAATGGTGCATTGGATTAGAATATAATGTTATAAAAAAGATTTATTTATCTTGTCGTCAAGATTGAAAAAAAAAATCACATTGATTTACTCTTTTGCACTCTTTTTCAATTTCTTGATATTTGAAAAAATTGTTTGATAAAAATGGTTATCATCAAACAATTGGAAGCTTTAAGAAAATCCATTTAATTTGAGGAGTTTTTTTTGCTGCTGTTAGTTTGCTTTATGTTGTCATCAAATTGTTGGCTTTTCTTTTTGCAAATTCAGCAATGTTAAACATGTTCCATTTTCCACCCAGACTAACATGTTCCATTTTTTTTGCTACTGTTAGTTTTGTTTATGTTGTCACCAAATTGTTGCCTTTTCTTTTTGCAAATTCAGCAATGTTAAACATGTTCCATTTTCCACGTAGACAATTGGTGTTTCATAGATATTGGGTGCATTTTTGTTATTCCCAACCTTTTGAGAGTGGCTTGTGGCTTGTGGTTATAGGGATGTCGTAGTTCAGCTCCATCTAGGATTTTTGAGTTTTGTCACATGAAATTGGCTTTCCCTTTTTTCTTTTTAGTTGCATTACAAATGCATTTGTGGCTTGTAGACAAAAGAAGAATGTTGATTATCTTAGCTAGTTCATTTTTTGTTTCTTTAGTTATTTATTTATTTGGCTTTCATGTACTGTTTGCATTGTTTTTGTAAGATATATACCTTGGTTTTAAGTGAGTCATTTATTTACTTTTGAGGTGTAAATGCTTGTGAGTTTTGATGCTAAATCTTAGGTGTGTACAAGGTCACCGTTGAATTCCCAGTAGGACAATAGAAAAGATAGCCACTTCAGGTATGCCATCTTTCCCCATTACCTTAGTTTGAAATCTAAAAAATTCTGAGGAGCTGGTTCTTAATCGGGTAAACTCTAGAGATAAATCTTTGATTGCTTTGTTTTAGGTTGAAGCTTTTAGTTCACTATTTTTCTTGTTTTTAATTTTTTATTTTTAATTGATGCCATGCTTAGTATAAGGATTTGAGGGTGTAAAATTTTTGTCCAGATCATGGAATCCATGTTTGATTCACCTAATTTTTATGATTAAAGTAGAAATAATTTGAGTGAGAATGCTGTCGGTATTGTGTTAATTTGCCTTATAATATATGCTTAACTTTGGTATTTGTTTCTTGACTCTGTTAGCATTGATTTGTGTTTATGTAGTTACTGTGAGATTGACATTGTAACATTTTGTGATCCCGTTGAAAACCATTCCTGCATAACTTTATTCTGTTGATTATAATGCAGTGCTGATTCATACTATCTGCATAGTTTAAAGGCTACACTATTCATACTTGCTGTTTTTTCTGGTGTGGCTGCATTAGTCCACTTCTATGCCCTTCCATCATGGTGTGTCTAGGACTTACTTGTGGCTGGTGTCTTTATCCCCAAAAGATGGCTCTTGATACTGCTCTTATGCTCTAAATTTGTTTGGGGGTTGCTCTAAATTTATTAAGGCTCTGTGTTGTTAATTTTGATGGTTGGTTTGGTGACTATTAGTGAATTGTTTACCTGAATGAGCAGTAATGTTGTTATTTCATGTGTTTGACTTGCTTTTGATCATGGATTTTGGAATTTTTGATGCCATATTTGGTAACTTTAATAAAGTAATAGATATATTTCGATTTGGATTCCTATTATTTATTCTTTTATTTTTAATTTTTTTTTCTGTTTGACTGTTTCCTCATCTATTACTAAAAAATTTCCTGTGATAATATTTTTTTTCTATTACCTTGTTCTAGCAAATTGAATTTTGGGTATGAGATTCTTTCTATTATTATACATATCAGTAAGCTCCCTGTTTTACTTGAGTCAAGAATGCAATATGACTTGGGTTGATTTAACTTGAGGTGATTGTGCTTGGATTAATGGAATAATTTGAGGTTGTGTTTTTGTTTGATGTTAGAAATCTGTACTTTGAGTTCTTATTGCTAGAAATTTTATTAAAGTTGAGGAGTCAGTATATCCCATGTTTAGCAGGCTTGATCCTTGTGTAAAATGGTTATAAATTTCTATTGTGACAGATAGCATGGTGGATGCTTTGTTCTGAATTTTTTTTCTGCACTATTTGGGTCATTTTTGGGCTGTTTGCTATACTATTTTGGGTATTGTTTGAGTATTAATTTAGGACTGTTCCAGATTTATTTTTTGCACTTTTTGAGCCGTTTTTGGGGCTGTTTGCTATACTATTTTGGTTGCTGTTTGAGTATTAATCGGGGATTGCTTTAGATTATTTTCTGCACTTTTAGAAATGTTTTGGAACTATTTACAATTTTGGTTTTAGCTGCTGTTCTGAATCTTAATTGGGGGTTTGTTTTAGTTTATTCCTCATGCATTTTGCATTGTTTTTGGGTTGCCTAGGAGTTATTTTTGTCATGGAGATCGGGGGAGATATCGGAGGTTAGGCAAAGTCGAGCTAACTTGCACAAGTAGAAAATGAGGGCTGGATTCTTGTTTTCGGGCTCTGAAGAGTAAATTAGGTTGGTCTGAGCTCAATAGGGATAATTTATGGTACAAGGAAAAAGGTTTGTTACATGTAACGAGTGGGGCTATTTATAGGCGTGCTAAATAAACAAAACGGAGCGAGGAGCTGGCAGATCCAGTTTTGGCTCCAGCGAAGATGGGCTTTCTTAGGTTAATGGGCCTATGGGATTGGGCTAACAAAAAGGTCTCTACACTTGCCCCCATCATTGGTCATTTGCGTTTGTACTCGCGGTGGAGGTTACAAACATAGCTCAGCTTGGTAAGTCATTGGCTTATAGGACATTGGTCCTTTGCATTTGTACTCGTAGTGGAGGTCACAAACATAGGTCAACTCAGTAATTCATCGGCTTATAGGACATTGGTCCTTTGTGTTTGTACTCGCGATGGAGTTTACAAATATAGGTCAGCTCGGTAATTCACCAGCTTATAGGACATTGTTGCTTCGCATTTGTACTCATGATGGAGGTTATAAACATAGGTTAGCTCGATAATTTCAATTCAATAATGTATTACTCTTCATAGATTATGAGGTTAGTTACATTCCAAGTTCTAGGGACCTGGAGACCTTCCATGGTTACAAGTTTGTAGGCCTCATTTCCTAGAACTTCTTGTATTTGGTATGGACTTTCCTAATTCGGGGTGAGCTTGCCTTCGTTGAGGTGTTTTCTGGTGATATCAGCCTTTCGGAGAACTATATTACCTAGACGGAACTCTCTAAGCTTGACTTTAGCATTGTAATATTTCGTGACTCTCTGTTTGTATGCCAACATTGTGAGTCTGGCCTTTTCTCTTGCTTCATCCAGTAGTTCTAAACTTATATTCATTGCTTCTTGGTTTTGCTCAACACTGAAGTGTTTGCTTCTCCAGCTTGGTTCTCCGACTTCTACCAGGATCATTGCTTCAGCTCCGTAAGTGAGTTTTTAGGGTGATTCCCTTATGGAGGTCTAGGGAGTTGTCCAGTAAGACCACAGTACCCAAGGGAACTCTTTAGTCCATCTGCCTTTAGTCTAGTCCAACCTTTTTTTTCAGCCCTTCAAGGATTATTCGGTTTGCCACTTCGACCTGTCCGTTTGCCTGGGGATGCTCGACCAAGGTGAAGTTCAACCTGGGTCAGCGCAAAATTTTTGGAACCCTGTATCTATAAATTGGGTTCCATTGTCTATTGTTATCATATGTGGGATTCTGAACTTGCAAATTATGAAGGTTTGAACAAACTTCTTAGCATTTTTGTTGTGATGGTGGCTAGAGGTTCAACCTCAATCCACTTAGAAAAATAGTCAATGGCAATAATTAGAAATTTCTTTTACACGACTGCTATGGGGAAGGGACCTAGAAGGTCCAAACCCCATCTACAGAATGACCAAGGTTCGACCGTAGTATGAAGGTTGGAGGATGGCACCAAGTGAATATGGGCAAATTTTTGACATTTGTCACACTTTTTCATGAGGTCAGAAGTGTCAGCTTGCAAGGTCGGTCAGTAGTAACCAGATCGGAGAACCTTGGCCGCCAGAGAGCGTGCTCCTATGTGGTGACCATAGATCCCTAAGTGAATCTCCTTCAAAACATAGAGGGATTGCTACGGGGGTAGGCATTTTAGAAGCAGGGTGTAGGATCTACGTTTGTAGAGCATGTCGCCCTCAAGACAGTAGTTGCAAAACGTTCGTTGAAGTTTTTGAGCTGAAACTTTCTCCTTTAGTAGCTCTCCTGTTTTGAGGTAGCGTATAATTGGAGTGATCCAAGATGGAGTGTCTTCGTCAATGCCGAACATTTTGTTGTGTTCGATGCTCGGACTGAGGAGCGTTTCTTGTATCACCATTCGATTATTGTGGGGCTTCTTGCTACTGGCGAGCTTAGAGAGAATGTCAACTCGGGTATTTTTGGTTCATGGGATATGGTGTATTTTAAATTCCTTGAGGCTAGATATGAAGGTACTGGCTTTGTCCAAATACTTGGCCGTTTAAGGGTATTTTGCTTGATATTATCCCTTTATTTAGCAGGTTACCAACTGCGAATTGGTCAGGACTTTGAGGGTTTCCACTCCGGGCTCCAAGGCTAAACATAAGCCAGTGATGAGAGCCTCATACTCTGCTTGGTTATTGGAGATTGGAAATTCGAAACATAGAGACTGCTCGATGATTATTCCTTCTGGTCCTTCTACGATTATTCCGGCTTCGCCTCCTTTGAGATTGGAGGATCCGTCCATGAAAAGAGTCCATTTGAGGTGTTCTTCTGATCGGGGACTTTCAGGTTGGGTGAGCTCGACCACGAAATCGGCAAGAGATTGGGCTTTAATTGCTCCCCTTGGCTTGTACGAAAGGGTATGCTCAAAGAGTTGTACAGACCAACTAAGCATATGCCCTATTAGATCAGGCTTTTGGAGGACTTTCCATATCGATTGGATGGTTATTGAATGGTTCTGAAAGAATGGTTCTGAAAGTATGGTCGCAGACGACAGGCCAAGAGGAGAAGCGAGTAGGCTAGTTTTTTTTTTTTTTTATTTTCTGGTATTTAAGTTTCGAGGCTTGAAGGGCATGACTAGTGTAGTATATGGGGAACTGAAGTTTATTCTCTTCACGGACTAAGGCAGAGCTGACAGCTTGGTCGCTGCTGGCCAGGTATATAAACAAAGCTTCAGCTTGCTTTGGCTTAGAGAGAATGGGTGGTGAGGTCAAATATTGCTTTAACTAATCAAAAGCTTGTTGGCATTCGGTGATCCATTGAAAATCCTTGATCTTTTTAAGGGTTTTGAAAAAAAAGAAGAGCTTTATCTGTCGACCTAGACATGAACCTAGAGAAGGCTACTGCAATCCTCCCTGCTAATCTCTGAACATTTCTTATGGTTCTCGGTGGTTCCATATTGATGATGGCCTGACATTTATCCTGGTTGGCCTCAATGCGGCGGTGGGTTAACATGAAATCTAGGAACTTTCTGGCCTCCACCCCAAATGCACACTTGGAGGGGTTTAATCTCATGCTATGTTTTCAGAGCTTGGTGAATGTTTCTTCCAAATCCGCGAGATGCCCTATATCAGAGTGCGATTTGACTAGCATATCATTGGTATGTCATTCTAGCATTCTTTAGGCCGAACGACATCACTTTGTAGCAATAAATAGCTTTTCTGATAATGAAAGTTGGTTTCTCCTCGTCATCGAGGTGCATACTGATCTGGTTATACCCCGAGTACACGTCCATGAAGCTCAAAAGCTTATACCCATATGCCCTGTCCACGAGTTTGTCAATGCTCAGGAGGGGATATGGATCTTTAGGGCAAACTTTATTAAGGTTGGAGAAATCCACGCACATCCGCCATTTTCCATTTGCTTTCTTTGCCATGACTATGTTAAATAGCCAAGTCGCATATGACAATTCTCTTTTGAAGTCAGCATTGAGCAGCTTTTGCACCTCCTCTTGGATTGTTGTTTACTTCTTAGGGCTGACTATTCTTTTCTTTTGGGAAATTGGCTTGGCACCTATGTTCACAGCAAGTTTATGGCAAATAAAATTTGGGTCAATACCTTGCATTAAGATGCTGTCCATGCAAACAAGTTAGCATTGGCTGCCAAGAGGTTGGTAAGCTTCTTGAGATTCTCCGGTGTGATGTTTGACCCTACTTAGATTGTCTGATCATTGCTTTTGTCGATCTGAAATGGTGTGAGTTTGCCTTTTGGCTCAGGTCAGTTTTCAACCTTTTGTTTTCTATTGTCGAGCTCCTGAATGGGGATTTGGTTACTCAGGATATTCTGGCTTAGGTTGTTGTGCTTCGAAGGTTTGGAGTAGTCAATTGCTAGACTTGTGTTGTAACATGTTCTTTCCAAGAGCTGGTCCCTTCTGGCCTGTCCGACTGTCCCTGATATTGTCGGGAATTTAAGCAAAAGGTGCTTCGTGGAGACTATAGCATCAATCCTATTAAGAGAATGTCAGCCAAGAATTGCATTATATATTGATGGGCAATCAACGACCAGGAACCTAACCTCAGCGCTAGCTAAGTCGGGGTACTCTCCAATGGTGGTTCGAAGAGTAATGGTTCCCTTTACTTCGACATGAGTTCCTGAGAAACCGACCAGAGTC
This sequence comes from Cercis canadensis, assembly GCA_003255065.1. NCBI lineage: Eukaryota > Viridiplantae > Streptophyta > Magnoliopsida > Fabales > Fabaceae > Cercis > Cercis canadensis. The sequence continues at coordinate 142,574 of QAOA01007326.1, read as the reverse complement.
CTGGGGTAATGCTCAAGGTTAGATGTTGGGATTCCTAGTTGGTCGAAAATAGGATAGAAAAGGACGTCTGCCGAGCTTCCCTGGTCGATCAAGACCTTACTGACCTTATAATTTGCTACAAAGGAAGATATGACCATAGGGTCGTCGTGCTCCCAGTCAATGGCTCTGTAGTCGCTGTCTGAGAAAGATATGACTGTTGCGCCCTGGCTCTTGCAAATAAGTGCAGTAGTATGAAGGACTTCTTTCTTATGTCTCTCCGCAACTCGTTCATGTCTTTTTCAAGAGGACCTAAATGTTCCTTCTCCCGCAAAACCTCCGGCTATTATATGTATAGTTCCTGTGGCGTTATGCCTTGGGTTCTCCTGCTGGTGTGGCTGGTGCCGAATTGGTGATTGGCTTCAACGACGGTTCGGGTTCGGACGATTTAGATTTTTCTAGGGAGATCGGTGTTAGGGTTGGTTACCTCTATTTTGAGGTCTCTAGGTTAGGGAAGGAATTTTAGCCCGGAATCTCTATAAATAACCTATCTTAAGGAGATCTTCAATGAGGTTGCGAAGGTGTCAGCAATTGTTTGTATCGTGGCCTCTTCCTTGTCTGAGCCTACATCTCCTTTTGGCTGCGGGAGCTTGGTGAGCTTTGTTTGGCATATCTTTTCCAGCACCCGAGCTCTAGATTGATTCAGGGGGTGTACGTTTTGTACCTAGGTCAGATGGGAGATTTTTCCCTTCTTCCTCCCTTTCAGTCTTCTTGTGGTTTTCTATCCTTGGCCTTGTTTTTCTCCGCTTGTCCTAGCATCTTTTCCAGGTTGATGTGCTCGGCGGTCATGGTAAGGAGCTCAAATAGGTTGCTTGGTGGGTCAAGGGTTAAGTTTTCATGCAAACGTCTAGGTCGGAGACCTGTTTGGATAGCATGCATCGCCACTGAGTCCGTTAGGTCTCGGACTTGCAGGGAGAGTATGGTGTACCAATTCATGTAGTTTTTCAAAGGTTCAGTCTCCTCTTGCTTGAGGGTGGCTAGAATGGCGGAGGATTTTTGGTGAGTCATGCTTATGGAGAAACGAACTAGAAGAAGCTCGAATAGTTGATCAAAGTTGGAAATGTTGTTTGAGAGGAGGTTTGAAAACCACTGAAAGGCTGCTCTGCCCAGAGTGGTGGGGAAGGCACGAAACATGAGCTCGTCATCAGTTCCACTTAGGAGCATGATGAAATTATAGTTTTCCAAGTGCTCCCTAGGGTCGAACGATCCATCAAAAGTTTTGAGCTGGGGCAACCTAAAGTTGGTTGAAAGGGGGTGATCGAGGATAAGCTGGGTGAAAGGGTGCTTTCCCATTCTCTTCGGCCTTTCCGATCGGGATGGAGAAAACCTAGGAGAGCTGAAAATCTAGGAGGGGTTTTCCCTACGCGTGTAAAATAAGGCTTTAAAACCACTCAAGAGATTTTTTGTGGGTCTCTTATGAATTGTGACTCATTGTAGGCGACCTGAGCGGACGATTGGTTGAGCGGTGAGTTGCCTAAGGATTCGACCTCGCAGAGGCTTTCCTGCCTTTTATACTCAGCTATTTCTGCCTTATCCACTACTTTTCCTCACTTTAGAGATTGAATTTCCTGTAAGAGGTATAGTAAAGTGTCGCCCAATTGCTCTGGATGGGTTTCTTTAGGAAGGACTTCCTTGACAGTCTCGAGACTGAACACAAGTCGGTTCATTGGGGGTAACGCCCTTAGGTTGGATGGCTGGGAGAGTGGCTCTCTGGTTGGTGTGGGGAGGCTCTCTTGGACGGGAGTGATAACTGTCGAGGCTATCAAATTATATCTATTTATAGTCGGTTCACCAAAACTATTTGTAGTATAAGGTAATACTGGGTCGAGCCCTTGGATCACTCTAATTATGGAATCAAATTAGGAGGTTAACGAACAAGGGGGAAGGTTTTGGAGAAATAATCAACAAAAACCAATTAAAAATAGTAAACAAAATTAAGAAAACAACCAATTCAAAGAATTAACCAATCTTGATTTTAATCCATCCTTGATTACAGTGGATTCATTCAATCACTAACCTAATTCTCATCCTTAGATGACATAAGAAGCATCCAGAATTCGGCCAACTAAGATTAAACAAATCAAGCATCAATTTAATTCAAGATTATCCTAAAAACCAGAATCCAACCAAGCTAAACAATTCGTCAAACACTTTTGAAACATTATTTAATCTTTGCAATCCTTTTTTAACACATGAAACTTACGCAATTATCACATGAACATCCCAATCAAATCAAGCAACTCAATCAAAATTAAACAAAAAGAAGGAAAGAAATTTGATTAATAACTGAATGCAGAACAATTAAAACAGAATCTCAAAATTAAACATCAAGATAGTCAAAACCTGGATTGGTTAAAGGTCTAGAACTCCATGAATGAGAGGGAAGAATTAATTACACAGAAAATGAAAAGAAAACCTCCAGAAAAAGGAGAGGAAAAAATAATCCAAAAATTGCTCAATTGGGAATGCTCCCTACGTACTCCTGCTCTCGATCCTGGTAACCATCCAAAATATCTCCATTACAAGACTGCCCCTAGGTTAGAATTAATCCTCTTTCTCTTAGTTTTAATTGGACACCAAATTTTCCTTAATCGGGCTCAAGATGAGAGAGTTAGGCCCAATTTACTCTTAACAACTCTATGGACTCATCAGCCGACTTCAAGGGGCACTAACACTATCAAAACGCCACATTTTGGATAAGTGGTCTTCCCAATAGTTAAATATATATTTCTCAGTGGTCCAATGGAACCAGTTTCGGGTCCATAAGACACCGACAACTCAATTTATGGCTCAATCTCTTCATACCGTCCAGGATCCAGTGACAACACCTCTGTTCTGACTTTCAGGTTTAAAATGGCCCTTTGGACACCTGAATCAGCCTTGGAGCTCCGAATCATAGTTGTAGAGATTTCTCTCAGCTTTCCTACAAGGTAAGATTCATGATTATCAGATGTCCAGAACTTAAGTTATACCCGAAATACAAAAGCAGTGTAAAATTTCCAATAATGCTGAACAATACAATTAAGTCCAATTGGAACCCGAGCTTATAAAATGTGGCCAAGCCCAATCAATTAAGCACATAAGAGGTTTAAGAGACTAAAAATGAAGGTTAACTAATGTATAAAAATTGCGTTTATCAAGGAGGTGGAATGTTGGAGCAGATGGATCGTCTGTGCCCATAGTGCTAAACTCAGGATCAGCACAGACGACACCAAATGATGATGCCTAAGTTTGAGGTCGGGTTACATCACGGAGATCGGGGGAGATCTTGAAGGTCGGGCAAAGTCGAGCTAACTTGCACGAGTAGAAAAGGAGGGCCGGATTCTTGTTTCTGGGCTCCAAAGATTAAGTTAGGTCAGTCTGAGCTCAATAGGGATAATTTATGGTAGAAGGAAAAAGGTCTGTTACCTATACCGGGTGGGGCTATTTATAGGCGTGTTGAGCAAAATGGAGAGATGAGCTAGCGGATCCGGTTTGGGCCTCCAACGAACATTGGCTTTCTTGGGTTAATAGGCCTATGGGATTGGGCTAACAAAAAGGCCTCTACAATTATAAAGGCCATTTTTGGCTGATTCATTTGTAGTTTTGATTTAGATTTTGGGGGTTTTAAGTGTATGGGCCATTTTGATTTAGTTTCCAATTCAGTGTTAAGATTGTAACTTGCTTTGAAGAGCTTCACCCTAGGTATGCTTCAAGTTCTTTTTCTTTCAAAAGTGAACTATGTGGGCTTTGATTCCTCATTGAGGATATGTAGGCACTCAAGGGGAAGCGAGTCAAGTCCACATTTCAAATAACTTCCCTAATTATTTGTCATTTATTCTATTTTTCCCTCTAAAATTTGTACATACCCTCATTTCCATCGACATACATCATGTTTTCTATCTCACACTTTTGATTACACGTGTAATACAATTAACTATTTCTTCTCTTAAGTTTCTATGCCATTTATTCTCTTCATATTTTGCACTTATTTTCTTCTGCTGATTAATGCTTTTTCTTTGTTTTAATTTAGAGTAAAACTTGATGGTTATATGTACTGCATATCTTTTTGAGTGTGAATTCCTTTTTGATTTTTTTTAATTTGTATATTGGGTAAGATTGAATTGTTTTACAGGGATTATACTTTTTAATATTAGCAAATCTCACTTTCTAATTTGGAGTATTTTTTTTTTCTTTCTTTACATGCATTTCATATTATCAATACGTTTTCTATTAAGTGACTTGACTTCACTTTTGATTATTGATATGAGATTCATATTTCTTTTTATTTTTTCACTTCACTTTTTAACTTCTTTATGTTTGTTACCATGTTTTTCTTTTTTTCTGTCATTTGCTTACAAGCTTTGTTGCTGTTGATTTCAGTGAATTGGAGGGGAATGTATCAAATGGCTATGTTGGCTAGAGTGGTCTAGTGACCTGCATTGCATTGAGTATGTTGTTTCTTTGAACTTTCAAAATAAAGAAAGGTTCAATTAATGTTTTCCTCTCCTTGATTTGAAATTTGTAGAAAAATTGAAATAGTTCAGGATAAGAACTAGTGCGATGCACGAACTCAATCACCGCCAGGACTAAGGTGGCAGGCAAGAAACCTCCTAAAATGAGCAAAGCTGAGAACCCCACTTCAACTGGACATTTATAAGTTGGGAAAATCAACAATGGATGCTTTGCATGTCCTCTCTATCTCCTTTTTAAAAACAAAGTAGATGACACATCCTTTTCCAACATTAGTTTATAGTTTTATGTTTCCAATATACGATGTTTTAAATGCTAATCCATATTACTTCTTTTACTGGAAATAAAAAACAAATCTAGAGAAAAGAGAAGCTTGCGGAACGAATTGCAGCACTACAACAACTTGTTTTTTCCTTTGGCAAGGTGAATGTTATCTTTATATTTTCTTCAGAATAGGATGAGAAAAATGTGTTATTGAGAAAATGAAAAGCGATTTCGATTATGGATTTTGACTAATTGGATTTGAAATTGTTGCAGATAGATATTGCCTCAGTTCTTCACAAGGCCATGTGCTACATGAGATGTCTACATGATCAAGTTCAAGTTCTGTCCTCTCCTTACCTGCAACGCCTGCCTTCACTCCCCACCATCACTACCAACCTGTGCATCCCATCTGACATCATTCTCAGTTTCTTCCATGTTTTACAATTCATTTTTTTTTATATATATATTAGAAACAAAACAAGATAATTGCGCTGACCAGGTGTCTGCCAAAAAGCAATGATGTCATTTGGAAAATGGTCACGACATTTACAAAATGGCGTCATTGCTTTATGCAGTGCCTCGATAACACGTCAAGGCTGTTAATGGGCTGATTTTTCAATTGAGTCACAAACTGGTCATGACATGCCAAAATTCACTTTTGACTATTTTTTCAAAATTATTAAATTAAGAAAATAAAAATAAGGAGTCGCTATTTTCACACCCTATTTTGTTAATAGCACAACTTATTTAGTGTTTAAATATGATATAGACTAAATTACCTTCAATTAATATGAAAAGTTTTTAACTTTGACTAAAAAAAATTCTATATTAAATGAGGATTTTTACAATTTTCTAAAATTTTTTTATATTAAATGAGGGTAAATTAGTCTATATTATATTTAGACATTAAATAAGATGTGTCATTAGCAAAATTGGGTGTGGAAATAACGGCTCCCTAAAAATATTAAAACAAGCAAAACTATAGTATTCATGGAAATAGTTTCAAAAGTGGGGTGTTTGTGGAGTAAGTTTTATGAAATGCATTTTGAAGTTAATTACCCATTAAGATGTCATTAAAGGGAGGTTTGAGATAAATTTTTGCTTTTGGTTTGTTGACTTATAAAATATTAAATTGACATCATTATAGTGTAGGTTCTTGAAGTAAATGTTTAAATTATTATTGTTAGTCTGTTATAATGCATTATAATGATTCCACCTTAGATATTGGATGCTTCTAGGTGTGTTCAAAATTGAACATTAATTGAAAGTACCAAACTAAACTGACTGAGAACTGCCCAAAAATGAAATAAATCAGTTTAAATCAGTTTTATCTTTGAAAAATGGATTGGTTTAGTTATGCTGGTCTATTTAAAAATGTTTTCAATCAAAGCCAAACTAAACTGAACAAATACAGAATTAAAAATAAATAGATGTATTAGATATTAATCACATCTTAACAGCTGGATAGGAGTTTATAGAAAATGTAATGAAAATTAAAGGGAGTAAATTAAGAAATAGAGAAGAATTTTAAAAATAACTCAGCCTAGTAAGTATTAATTTTTTAGCCCCTATAGTTGTTCTTTTCCCTTTTATTTTAAATTAATTAAGATTCTCTTTCACTAATCAAACTTCATATTTTTTCTATACTAAATTTAATAATTTTTAAGTTTTAAAAATTATATTGATAATATTTTACAATATAGATGCCATATATTCAATTGACATACTTATCTAAATTAAAATATAGTGAATCATTTAAAAATATATATTCAAATGCACCATGACCTAAATTAGAATATCAACTAAGTATATCCCTAATCTTAAGGATTTGCCTAGTGGTAAGGATACAATATATTCATTTAAGCTAGCCAAGGTTCAAATCCTTAATAAATTCCCCTGAATACATTAGGCCAATGTGATGGGTGCGCCCTTAAAATAACTCGGGGAGAGATAGTCTCGGTACGCTAAAGCTGGCTCAATGTTAAAATAGAAAAAAAAAATTAAGTATATTCCCAAATAAGCATCAACATTTAGTTTGACAAAATTTGTATTTCATATTCTTGTGACTACGTCTCTCATTCAATATAGGGCGTCGTGTCTAAATTGCATTTTAGGCCATCATACCTCATTCAATTTAGGTTGGGGCTTGTCCTCATGCCTCTTTCAGTTTTAGCAGGGACTTGTCTCCGTGTTTTTCTATTTTACAACATCTCTTATCCCTCATCAATGATCATAACAAGCATTTTGATCATTCTCACATTTTCATTACTGCTCCCTCATCTCATTCCCAATTGTTTTCAAAATTTTGAGCATGTTATAAAGTTTACCCTTCAACAAAATTAAGCATCATAAGCTTTTGCCGTATCCTTTTGATTCAAAAGAATAGGCAAAAAGGGTCAACTTAGTTTGATTTAGTTGACTCCCAAATTCATACATGCATTACTTTTTTTTTCTTTTTTTTTGAGATTATGGTCTTTGGAACCATAGCTTTTTTGAGTGTCCAATTCAAAAATTCCAAGACTACAAAATAAAATAGAAAGAGCAAATGCAAGATAAAAATGCTGAAATGCTCACTAACAAATATTAAAAAAAGAAAAAATAAAATTAAAAAAAAAGCAAGAAGGAATCATTTACAACAAGGAAACTTTCCGCAACATAGTCCTAAGCAAGCCATCTTTTGGCAAAACTCATTAGACGGTGCCACCATGCCAGTATAATTTACACAACTTGCATCATTAAGAAATAACCCTGGCTGCAGCTATAAAAAAGTCCTCACAAAATAGAGCAAAGGGGATGGTAAGACATAGAGAGAACAAAAATTCAGAAACAGAAAAGAGAAAAATTCAGAAACACAAAACAACAATACAAGAGATACAGAGAGTGAAAATCCTTCTCTACGCACTTTGAGAAAAACCTAAGGTAAGTATTCTAGAAAAAAAGGAAAAAATTCTAAAGAAAGGGAATGGGTCTCAAAGAGATTTTTTTTTATTCACTCATCTCTAGTATCTCTACTATAACGCATCCATCTCCAAATCCACCATTTTCAGTAAAAGAGAGCAAAACCTAGAAATTTTTAGGTAAATGCATGGAATAAGAGAGATAAAGCCAAAATAAAAGCAAACAGAGGGAAGGGTGGCACCATTGCTGGTAGCCATCTTCACCCCGTCCTTAATTTCTTCCTTTCTTAGAGAGAAAGGCAAAAAAGTTTGTGGATTAAGGTAGTTTTTTCACGTAATTTCGCAGAAAAGTTTTCCTAATGAAATTTTGCAAAAAATTCTCACGGAAAACTTTGGACTACCATAACTTTGGGCTCGACCACTCGTTTTACGAGATTTTTTTTTTCCATTTCATAAAACTTTTTGAGATCTACACGCAATAAACCTGCCTAAAGGTCCTTTGCATTGTTCCTTTTGTAAAAAAAAGGGCACTAGATCGCATCAGAACTCCACAGTTAAGCATGCTCGAGTGAGTTAGTGCTAGGATGGGTGACCTCCTAGGAAGTCCTCATGTTCTTTCTTCTTGTAGCCGCTCAGATTGCAAGAACATTGAACCACAATAGATAGTGGAAAAGATTGATTTATATGGTTCATGGCACATAAGTGAAAGCATGAAACTGTCGTGGCTGTGACGTAATATTGGGCACAAGACTTTGATCGTCCTTGACTTCCCTCTACAGCGCATGTTGTATGAGATATTTTCTTTTTCACTTCAAATAACTTTTCGAAAACTACGCGCTACAATGTGCTTAAAGGCTATTTGCGAGATTCGTTTGGGCTAATGGTGGACCGCCACAAACACTCTATTGTGCCAACTAGAAGGGTGAAAGTGAGGAGGACCGGGAAGGGGGAGAGAAGAGAGAGAAAGATAGTTGATTGCAGATGGAGGGCTGGCTGCATTAAGGAGATAAGATGCAATTTTCTCACGAGATTTTTTCGCAAGAAATTTGAAAACCCGAATTTTAACTTTAGTGACCGGAAAACTTTGCCGCGAGAAATTCAATTTCTAGAGAAATTTCTCGTGAAATTTTTTTTTGTGAAAATTTCTCACTGAAAAAGTTTCCATAAGAAGCTTTTTTGAAAATTGAATTTTTTATGGAATTTTCTCACTTAATTTCTCACAAAAATTTATTGCAAAAAAGTTTTCCTAAAGAAATTCTGCGAGAAATTCTCACTAAAAAGTTTTATGCAATAAATTCTACAAAATTCAATTTTCTCCCAAAACATTTTTTTCGTGAGAAATCACATGTTTTCTTGTAGCTAAGAGCATTTGACCACGATTGACATAACTTTGGACGCAATACTGGATGTGAAGCTTTGGATTGCCATAACTTTGCTTTCGACCGCTCGTTTCGAAATGTTTTTTTCATTTCATAAAACTTTTTGAGATCTACGCATAACAAACTGCCTAATGGTCATTTGCACTATTCTTTTTTCCTAAAAAGGGCACCAGATCGCATTAGAACTCGACAATTAAATGTACTCGAGCGAGAGTATTGCTAGGATGGGTGACTTCCTAAGAAATCCTCTTGTTCTTTCTTCTTGTAACTACACAGATTGGAAGAGCACTTAACCACGATAGACAGCGGAGAAGATTGATTTGCATGGTCTGTGACATGCGAGTGAAGACGTGAAACGATCATGGCCATGAAGTAATACCACATGCAAAACTTTGAACATCAAGGGTAGGTTTCGTGTTTTGGGTTGACATCTAAAAAAGGTGAACTCCCAAGAGCATAGAATTCAATGAGTAGAACATAGTGTAAAGCTATAATACAATCCTAGAGGCCTGATGTGCAATTTATATAGGAGCAAATGAGAGAACAACAATAACAAACAAACATGGAAGATGGAAGAAAGTAATAAGCCTATAAATTTATTTAACATAGCGGTGATACCTAGAGTCAGGCTATCTTAGTCTTGATGTCAGCTTCTTGGCTGCAGGTATTGAGGCCGAATCCACATGGTTTTTCAGAAAAGTGACTCTCTGAAGCAAGGATATAGAAACTCAATTTACATCAATTTTAAAAGAGAAAAGTATATTCCTTCTAGATAAGAATACTAATGTGGCTAGAATGGAGAAATATAAAAGAAATTTAAGAGAATATACAAGACGACTAACTAATATCTGTAGGCTTCAAGGGTTAAAGCCTTATAAAGATTGGAAGGCAAAGCCAAGAACACAAGAGTAAGATCTTTTTGCACTGTATAAATATAGTTAAAGGTTGGTTTTTCTACTCTGTACTTTCCACTATATTTGATGGGGGTATAATCAAAGTGCATTTAGAGTTTAAGGTTAGGGGACTATGGTTTATGATTTAGGGTTTTGGATTTAGGGATTAAAGTTAAACATATAGGGTTTGGGTTAAGAGTCTAATGTTTATTGTTTAGGGTGAAGGGTTTAAGGTTTAGTATTTAGGGTATAAGGTTTTCAATTTAGGTTTAAGCATCTAGGGTTTTGAGGTTAGGGCATAGGACCTAGGGTTAAAGGTCAAGGGTTAAGTGTTTAGTGTTAAGGATTTAGAATTTAAGGTTAAGGCTCTAGGGTTTAGTGTCTAGGGTTTAGGCTTGAGGGTTTAGTGTTTAGGGATTAGGGTTTAGTTTAAGGATTTAAGGTTTAAGGTTTAGGATTTATGGTTAAAAGCCTAGGGCTTAGAGTTGACTCAAGGGTTTAGGATTAAGGGACTAGTATGGGTCTAGGGTTTAGGTTAAGGTTTAGTGTCTAGTATTTAGGGTTTAAGACCTATATTTAAGGGTATAATGTAAATGGTTTAAGGTTTAGGGTTTAAGGTCTAGGATTTAGTGTTTAGTGAATAGTTTCTAGGGTCTAGGGTTTATGTTTTAAGGTTAAGGGTCTAGAGTTTTTTTGGTTTAGATTCTACGGTCTAGGATTTTAGGGCCTAGGGTTTAGTGTCTAGGGTGGATTTAGTGTCAATAGTTTATGATTTAGGGTTTAGGCTCTAGGGTTTATTGCTGAGGGATTAAGGTTAAGTGTCTAAGGTTTAGGGTCTAGAGTTAAGGATTAAGGATCTAGGTTTTAGAATTAAATGTCAAGGTTTTACTGTTAACGTTTAGAATTTAGGGATTTGAGCTGAACTTCTAGGGTATAATGTTTATGATTAAGCATCTAAGGTTTAGGTTTAGGGTTTATGATTTCGAGTTTATGATATAAGGTTTATGGTTAAGGGTTTAAGATTTAGAGTTTAAGTCTTAGGTTTATTTTTAGGGTTTAGGTTTAGTGTATACTATCTTGGGATTATGAATTAATGTCTACGGTTTAGGGTTCAAGATAAGGATTTTAGATCTAAGGTTTAGAGTTTGTGGTTTAGTAACTATAATTTAGGGTATAAGGTTTAAGGTTTAGCATCTAGGGTTAGAGTTTAGCGATTATGGTTAAGCATCTACAATTTAATGGTCTAGGGTTTACAATTATGTGTAAAGGGATTTTGGTTTAAGGGTCTAAGGTTAAGGGGCAAGGGTTTAAGAGTTTAGGGTTTAGAGATTATGGTAAAAGGTTTATGGTTTAGGTTGAAGGGTTTATGATTTAGGATTTAGAGTTAAGGACTTAGGTTTTAGTGTTTAGGGTTTAGTATTAAGGATTAAGTTTTTAAGGGTTTAAGTTAAAATTCTAGGGTTTACAATTTAGGTTTTAGGGTCTTGGGTTTAAGGCTTACTATTTAGTGTCTAGGGCTTAGGATTTAAGGTTAAGGGTTATGATTTTAGGGTTAGGCATCTAGGATTTTGGATTTAGGATAAATAGGGTTTAGCATGAAGGGTTAAGAGTTTAGGGTATAGAGTTTTGAGTTTAGGGTCTTAGGTTAAGTGTTTGGAGTTTAGGATTTAAGGCCTATTAAAGGTCAAGGATTTTTGTTTTAGGATTAAAGGACAAGGGTTTAAGGTTAAGGGTCTCTGGTTTAAGATTTAGGGTTTAAGGTCTAATATTTAGGATTTAAGGTTTAAGGTTTAAGATTTAAAGTTTAAGGCCTAGGATTAGGATTCTTGGTTTAGGGTTTAGTGTTTAGGGTTAAGGTTCTAAGTTTTATGGTTAAGGCTCTAGGGTTTAGGGTTTAGAATTTAAGATTTAGAGTTCAAGTTTTAGAGGTTAAGCATCTAAGATTAAGGTTTGAGATTCTAAGTCTAGGGTTTTGTTTCTAGGGTCAATGGTGTAAGGTTTAGTTTTTAGGATTAAGCCTCCAAGGTTTAGGGTTTAGGACTAGGTTTTAGTGTTTAAGGTCTAGAATTTAAGGTTTAGTAGGATTAATGGTCTAACAATGAGAATTTAGGGTGTAGGGTTTAAGATTTAGGGGTTAGAATTTAAGGGGTGTTTGGTATAGGAATTTTTTTTAGTTTCCTAGGTGTTGTGTAAAACTCTAACGCAAGTGTACGTTATCGTTTTCAGTAATAAAATGAGAGTAAAGTATCATCCCATGGAGACTATGGCTAATAAGTACCAAAATTTGAGTGTATTCTAATTTTATCTAGAGAATCAATGATTGAATATAAGTGATAATCTAAAGGAAAAAAAATACTAAATCAGTGACGAGTAGAAAAAATGAATGAGAAATATCTAGGGCTTTTGATTTCACTATAGCTATTCCGATTTGCTATTCCTAATTCATTAACCAAGAACAATCTTCCTAATTGCTAGCCCAAAACCCTAAACTATTTATTAGTCTTTCCCAAGGTCAAACAAAAATATCTCTAAGTTATGAACCCACTATATTCCTATGTGAATTGTGAATAACCTAAAAATTCACTTAATTCTATGGTTCTTTTTAAATAGCTACACAGGCCATAGAAGCATATCCCTATCCTACATGTAACCTATGTTCTTAATCCCTATGATCTTGAATTACAAATTACCTCTTGGTCTCATTGCAATTATCAAATCAACTAATTGGTGATCAAACAATTAGAATCATGAAAAATTAAGAAGAAGAAGACAATTAATNTTCTATGGTTCTTTTTAAATAGCTACACAGGCCATAGAAGCATATCCCTATCCTACATGTAACCTATGTTCTTAATCCCTATGATCTTGAATTACAAATTACCTCTTGGTCTCATTGCAATTATCAAATCAACTAATTGGTGATCAAACAATTAGAAGCATGAAAAATTAAGAAGAAGAAGACAATTAATAAAGGAGTTCTTGAATTAAAGAAATAGAAAATCACAAATCTTCCTAGCTAGGCTGCATCATAGCCCTAGAAGGGAATTTAGTTCATGACAGTAGATAAGAACATGATTACACATAAATTAAACATAAGAACAAGAGAAAAAGATGAGAAAAACTCTTAGAAGTTGAGAATCAATGACGAAATCCCAATCTTGGAGCTTTATCTTCCTTCTCTTCTTGCCTCTAGTGTAAAAATGTGTGGAACCATAATTTAGTCTTTAAAAGTCCTATTTATAGGTCTTAGGAAGTTTAAAGCAAAAAGAAATTAAAATAAAATAGGAATCCAAATAAAAATAAGAAGTTTGGAAGTCAAATCCTGAGTTGGCTGTTAGGCGGTTGCAGCCTTGGGTTTGGGCGTTGCAGCCTCCGATTCTCTACCTGGAAGGTGCTGCGGCCTCCGAGTTTCTGCCTGGAGGGGGCTGCAATGCCCAAGCTGCTATCACCATCTCAAATTTGCCAAAATTTGCTCTTTTTGACACCGAAAAATACCAAAGTGATTTCCAAAGACTTCTAACGTGAAAACCTATAAAAGAAACATTAATTCATAAGAATCAAACTTAAAATACCCTAGAACAAACAATTAACAAGGTAGATAAATATAAGATAAGCAGTATAAAATCGACTTATCACTAGGAATCATAACTTGGGAAACTAAGATTCACATGTTTGATACAAGGTTTCAAAAAAATATTCCCATGAGTTTCCCACAAAAAAATTCCCATGGGAAGAGGTGGGAATCTTGAATTCCCCTATCATGAAATTTTTTTTAAAAATTTAAAAAGTCTCTTTTACCCATGACCCTCATCCCCAAAATTCCTCCTCATAATAAAAATAGTATATAATAGCAAATTTTTTTTATCCAAATTTATATAGGGGTATTTTTGAAAAAATAACCTAAATTCCTAGGAAAGTAGCATTTGAACCAAACATGAAGATGTAAGATTCCCAAGAATGAATATCCAACATTCCCACGGCCAACCAAACATAAATTGTAAGATTCCTAAGAACAAGATTCCCATGAACAAGATCCCCAAGAATGATGTTTCCTGGGAACAAAAAAAAAAATCTATGTACGAAACGCTCCCTTAGGGTATAAGGTTTAGTTTCTAAGGTTAAGGGAATAAAGGGTGTAGGATTTAGAGTTTAGAGTAATGAATTAAGAGTTTAGGGTTTGGAGCCTATGGTTTAAGATCTAGGGTTTAGGGTCTAGGGTTTAAGAGTTAAGGTTTAAGGTCTTGGGTTTAGTTTATATAGTTTAAAGTTTAGGGTTAATACTCTAGGGTTTAAAGTTTAGGGTTTAGGCTTATGGATTAAGAGTTTAGGGTTTGGAGCCTAAGGTTTAAGATCTAGGGTTTAGGGTTTAGGGTTTAAAAGTTAAGGTTTAGTGTCTTGGGTTTAGTTTATATAGTTTAAAGTTTAGGGATAATACTCTAGGGTTTAAAGTTTAGGGTTTAGATTTTAAAACTAGGTTTTAGGGTCTTGAGGTTATAATTTAGAGTTTAGGGTTTAAGGTTTCAAACTTAGGGATTAGGGTTAAGAATCTATGGATAGAGTTTAGGGTCTAGGTATAAGGTTTAGAATTAAGGCTCTAGGTTTTAGGTTTAACATATTAGGGTTAAGAATTTCTTAGGTTTAGGGTTTAAGGAATTGCAACCTAGGTTTAAGGTTTAACATATTAGGGTTAAGAATTTTTTAGGTTTAGGGTTTAAGAGATTGTAACCTCGATTTAAGGTTTAGTGTCTAGGATTTAGGGTTTAAGGATTAGGGTTAAGCAACTTGAGTTCAGGTTAAGACGGTTTAGGATTTAGAGTTAAGTGTCTAGGGTGAAGGGTTTAATGTTTAAGGTCTAGGTTTAGGCTTTAGGATTTAGGGTTAAGACTCTAGAATTTAAGTTTTACAAATTAGGATTAAGTGTTTCTAGGGTTTTAAGGTTTAAGGACTACGGTTTAGGGTTTATGGTCTAAGATTTATTAGGGTTAAAGCATTACAGTTTAAGGTTTAAGAATTAGAGTTAAGCTTCTAGGGTTGAGTGGGTTTAGGATTTAGGGTTTGGATTTAAGATTAAGGGTCTAGAGTTGAGATCCTAAGGTCTAGGGTTATATTATCATTAATTACCGAAATAATGTAATCAGAAAAGTAGCAAGAAAATGCATATGGACAAAACTTACATGCTTCGTTAGATAGCTTATTCAGAAAAACTCATGTATAAGAATAGCATGCTAGATGTGTTTACTGCAAGTAAAATTTCATGGCAAGATAATAATTTTCTCTTTCTCCATTGGTGTCATTCTCTATTTGTCTCACTCACAAAATGGAAAAGATAGAAAGAGAACAACTCACCTTGAACCAAACTACCTTAAAGCTATCATCAGTTGCATTAATACTCCTTTTGCGTAATCCTAAGGTAGCATCAACATCCATAAGAATAGCACCACCAACTTGCTGACATTAGGGGGAGGGGTTGAGAAGAAATGAGTATGCATTATGATGTTCTTTTACCCTTTAGTTTATTTGGTTTCTTTCAATTTTAAGATTTAATTGATAAAGATTTAGCAAAATTTAATCTGATATTTGAAACAAAAGAGCAATATAAATAAATGTTATACTTTATTTTGAGTATTTCTTGATCTCTCTCTTGCAGCTTCCATGGCACTATTGAAACCCTCAACATCAACAAGTAAGCCCCGTTCTTCTGCCATCAGCTGATAAAGGTCAAATCTTAGGGGACTAAATCAAAGTAGGTATAATAAAACAATTTCATACATAATCACAACCAAGCATTCCATCTACCTTAGTGAGATCTATCAGAACCCATACGTATCCCACAAAAACAAAAAGGCTTCCTGCAATAGAAAGATATTTGAATAAACAATGGCCATTGGCATATTAAAAAAGAACATGAGTAAAATAATTAAAATTAGATATTAATTACAAAATAGTGATATTTGATATCAGCTTTCTTATCAAATAAGAAATTGACACTTCTATAACCTCTTACAATATGTAAAGTCATATATTGAGACTTGGCACAAATCCGTATAAAACATCTAAAATTCACATTTAGATAATCTTCATGACCAACATACAGTAAGATTAGAATCGTATTACCCGTGATAACAAAGGTATTCTTTAAAAACGCTACTGCTGTAAAAAAATTAAAATAAGGCTGGTCACCAACTTGTTGACGGAGAAATATAATAAGATCAATATCTAGGTAACTAGACTAAATCCACAATCTCAAAATCTGAGATTGAAAGAATTCATGACAAACCTTTCAGTGACAATTAATAAGATACAGAAGAAGAAAGTAGCATAGAAAAGAGAAGTCTGTTATTACCAAGACTAAATATCATATGGATGTGCCAATAATGTCGCAAGATTCCAATTTAAGAATAGCACAGCTAAGTAAAATGAAATGTATTGCAGAAAATATTATCAGAAGGTTACAACAGAGAATAGAATCACCAATTTTTACTTGCCTCCCCACTCAATGTCTTTCCCTAAACATGTCGAACAGCCATCTCAAATTTCTCAATACCCTAAATAGAAACAAAATAAGTCAAGTTTTCTCTTGGTCGTAGGCATGCAATGACAGTTAGAATTACTAGAAAATCCATCCGCAGAGCAATGATAAATCATCAATTTCACTCGAATTGAAACTTAGTTGAGAGTTGACTGTCCCATGGACAAATAACCCTTAAAACAATCTTGTATGCATATGATAACCCTTATCTTAATTAAGGTTCTGCCAAAATTTTCCTCTTCCTCTTTAATTACCTCCCTGATGTGCACTTCATGCTCTTTTAGCTTAGGAAAACATCACCCGTCACTTTCACCACAACATTTACAAGCCTGGATTCATTAGGAACAGAAAATCCTATTTAGAACAATGTCTACTTACAAATTCATGTTTACTTGGGGTAACACCCTGGATGCCTTTTCAATTCTAACGATGTTAAAAATTACTTGATTAAGTATATCTAATTGGAAATTTAAAATGAATAAGAAGTTATAGAAATCCTTACAGGTCATGGAAGCCACAGAAAAGCTTAGTACTGGAAACAAACTAAACTGGCTAACCATTGAAACAAAAAAAAATACTTTCTTTGAATCTACTATACCCTCTCATTGGAAAACCATTAAGAGCGTCCAAACTGTACTGCTCGATGAAGCATACGCCTCAAAACATACTCACTACCCTCGTTACCTTCAAAATATATAAACATGACACAAATAAGATGCTAAATTCTATTTCTCTCTTAAAAAGATCATAAATGAAATGGAAATCTCAATTATTAAAAGCAAAGTGACAAAGAGGGGGAGAGACAAGGTCACATGATGTTTTTCCAAACTTCTATCACAGCTAAATTGATCCAAAATCAAAATCTAATTCTCAAAAGCCTCCAAAATGGTCCAAAAGAAATTTATCTTCTTAATATAACCCCCAATAGAGCAAAACCATTCCTATGTAAAATAAATCCCCACTTACTTACAACAATGGGGAAAAGGACAACTTATAGAGAAAACATTCAATGTAGAATCTTGTACAAAAAAAAGGAAAAGTTAATGATGTGTTCGCATACCCGAAGGATCGAAACGGAGTGTCTGGATACCAAACTGTGGGATGACCTTGGTTATCGCAATAGGGTGAACCCTTAACAAGGAAGGATCCTTGGTAAGTTTAAGTTCAAGTTCTTTGCCCAACAACAACAGGGAAGCTCTCAATCCAGAGAAACTCAATAATTCAGAAACTGAATAATATTAATCTCAAAACTGTTTTGCAAAGGTATACAGGAATTCCTTATATAGGCAATTCAGCTAAGAGGCTACTAGCTATGATGGATCCTCTAAGAATGTTAATAAAACCCTAATACCCATTTTGGCCTATAGACACAAAGGCCCAAAATATAAAAACGAATTTAAAACTAATTAAACGTTTTGACCCATAAACATAAAGGCCGAAAAATAAAACTAATTAAATTAAACATAATTTTTGGCCTGCTCCAAACTTGGGCTCCAAGCTAGCCCATGTGCACCTTCTATAAGAGACAAATAAGTGATCCGTCTCAACTCTGAACTTGGCCCAGCTGCTCTTTCCTTGGTCTGCACCTCTTGGACTAGGCTCAATAGTGCCTCTCTCACTCGCTTAGCTCTGCTTCTAGTCATCGGGCCTCCAACTCCAAGCAAGGGATCATGAACACTCCTAGGGTTAGGGCGTGTAGCAAGCTGATTTGCATCAGTTAACAAAGACACTAACCAGGTCTACAATATCATACCAAGACAAAACCCATCAGCTATGGCAAATGATAGAGTTCTAATGAGATTTGCAGCAACCTTGTATGCCATGTCAACTTCATCTACATCATCTGCTCCAACTTTTCCCATTGAGTGCCAGTTGCTTGCAAACAAGTTATGAGAAGACTTAAATATCCAATATATTATCAACCATTTGAAATTGAAAGTGAATTGATATGTGGTAAGCAATATATTCACAGGTCAATGACCTTGAATAAAAATATACAAAAAAAAAAAAAGAAGCCAATAAGACAATATTTTATCAATGAGCACTAAAAATTGTGCATGTCCTTATCACATCTAGGCTTTGGAAAATGCTACAAGAAATACAAGCCAGATAGTATGTTGCATACTAATAAGTATTTAGAGACTAATAAGTAAAAATTATAAGAGACCAAGAGAAGCATTCAAAATTANTATATTATCAACCATTTGAAATTGAAAGTGAATTGATATGTGGTAAGCAATATATTCACAGGTCAATGACCTTGAATAAAAATATACAAAAAAAAAAAAAGAAGCCAATAAGACAATATTGTATCAATGAGCACTAAAAATTGTGCATGTCCTTATCACATCTAGGCTTTGGAAAATGCTACAAGAAATACAGGCCAGATAGTATGTTGCATACTAATAAGTATTTAGAGACTAATAAGTAAAAATTATTAAAGACCAAGAGAAGCATTCAAATTAGCAAGTAAGTTTTATTGTTTCTTTATGCATATTCTCTTTAAAGTAAAAAATAAATTCTAATTCTAGTTGAAGAGTTGTCTAAACATATGAGATAAGTAATTCCAACTTTGATGGAATACAAAAGTTGAAGTTCATCCAACACTGAAGGTTTATTCCATCGTTCCAAATAAACTTGAAAAGAAAATATGATATTTTAACATTGTATGTCCTTTCTCTTCTCCTCGACCATGTGTTTAGACCTTCCCCTTATGAAAGAAGAGATGTACCAATAACACCATACTAGAAGAATAAGAATTTGAATACAATACAATTTAGAAAAATTTTGCATGAGTTATTAAAATATATTGTAGCATTATATATGTTTTGCATGAGTTATTAAAATAATTCCATTCAACATTTTGTTTAAAAAAAAATTAATTTTAGAAAAAGTAAATTGATCAGAGGATTCAAATAGAAAGTTAATGGCTTGACTGGTCTTGAAATTGATATTTCATTTTCCATCACCTACCATGGGTGACCAACAGCAATCACATTGTCAACCAATATGTCATAGATAAGGTATAGAATTGCAAGAGTAACAAAAAGCTAGGAATTGCTAACATTCTTTCTATATATGCCAACTCTAATAGCCATTAAGCATGCAATATCATTGATAATTACAAAACCTGAATAGAAACAAGTTGTAGCCGCAATCTTAATATAGGGTTATTTAGGTTCTAATCCACATAATATTCATGGTTCAAAAACAAATTTACCGGACACAGAAATTATGAAGTGCTAAGAAATAACAATGCAAAAACATACTTTATAGCCAAAAAGGAAGAACACAATTCGGAGGTAAAAACTTGTGCCATATGTGTCTAGCTTCAAAATCAGGAGCTAGACCAGCCTTTTCATCACCACCAAAATATGTGGCATAAATGCAATCTGTAGGTAATTTATAAACCTGAAGCCAAATATAGAAGTAGATAAGGCAAAACTATGAGAAATGTGATCATAAATTATACAAATTATGGAATTGAATAATAATAACTTCTCTACATGGGTTAGAAGATATTGCACAACACCTTATAGAGATTCTTTTAACCGCTCTACTGGCATTATGACTAAGTGACCTAGAATCCTTATTTTTTTTGGACATTTGACTAACAAGCAACAGGAAAATTCATTGTAACTGCTGCAAAAACATTTTTCATCTGGGTCAGCTTGATTACCTGTGTTAGAATATTAGCTATAAATACTATAGTTATTATAGCATATATTTAGGCTTGTAATTAGCATATGATTAGGCCTATTATTGTTGTATAGTTAAGATAAATAATAGTTATGAAGAGCTAGACTCACAATCTTTTCCACTAATCTAAGATGGTATCAAAGCAATTTTAGTGAGAAAAACCTCTCCATTCCCGCTATGAATTTTTCCAATGGTGTTTTCCCCCCTCCCTATTGTGTTCTTACTTTAGCAGTGTTCTAATACTAGGGTTTAGTGGATGTGTCTCTATCCAACTACCCTAGGACTCGAGCTTCACAATTTTGACCCCACAATCAACCTTAGAACCTTCCGACTAGCCATTCCCTGAAAACCCACTGCCATCCGCCACCGCACGCGCCTACACAAGCTACTTTAGTCTCTGCTCATGATGCCCATGCACCACCAGCTTCTTTTGCGCGTGAAACTTTCCAGATCTCTCCTCCAGCGTATTTTTGACCTATTCTTGCCCTTCCTTTGGTGTTATCTGACCTATATAGCATCATAACAATTATGTTCTTCTTTGTTAATGGTTAGTAACATATCCAAATGGCTTCTTCAGACAAGGAAACTTTTGGTCACCATTCATTCCTTACTTTTTCTTCCACTCCAACTATCTGTGGTGAAAAATTAACTAGTTCTAGCAACTATATGACTTGGTCAGCCTCTGTGGAGTTCTGATTTTTAGGTCAGGGCCATGAGGAACACTTAGTAAAACAAATTAATGACATCCCTACGAAAGATCAGCCTAAGTGGAAGCAGGTTGATGCTTATCTCTGTAATGTTCTTTGGTAGTCTATTGATCGTGCTCTTGTTAGCCAATATCGACGTTATTGTACTTGTTATGAGGTTTGGAAGAAGGCCAAGAAACTCTACTTAAACGATATAAATTGTCTGTATATTGTTGTCTTTCAGATGAAAACAATTAAGAAACAGGATCTGGATATGCAAACTTATTTGGGGTAGATCAAGACTTTTTAGCAGGAATTTAATGAGATGATGTTATTCTCAATTGATGTTGCTTAACAAGAGGAACATCGTGGCAAATTCTTCATGGTCCTTGCACTTGCCAGCTTGCCCTCTGAATTGGATTCGATCCGTAACCAAATTCTGGCCAACCTTAGGGTTCCTACTATGGACACGATGTTTGAGTAGTTAATCAGTATTTCCGCACCTATAAGTATCTCTGTTTCGACTACCTCAGCTGGTTCTACTATTCTAGTCTTTCACATGAACCTTCGAGAGGATGGTAAGGGAGGACGTGGTGATCAGCAAGCTTGAAATAGAGATCGCCCAGGGTGTATTGACTGCCATAAAATTGGCCATACAGTGGATCATTGCTTTCTTCTTCATGGTCGACCTCTTAAGATTGCTAATGTTGCACAATATAATTCCTCCTCTGGCACTATATCCATCTTTGCTGCTGATTACAATGAGTTCCTAAGACTCCAAGAGAATATTCAGCCCACCTCCATAGCCTCTATTGCTCAGACTGGTAACCCTACTACATGCATCTCTCAGTCATCCTGTCTTGGACCTTGGGTTCTTGATTATAGTGCTTCTGATCACATGTCTGGTAATAAGAATTTATTTTCTCATATCACTTATTCTACTTCATTATCCACTATTACCTTAGCTGATGGCTCACAAACTAAAGTCAAAGGCATTGGATAGGCCAAACCCTTGCACTCCCTATCTTTAAATTATGTTCTCTTTGTTCCTGGGTGTCCATTTAATTTGATTTCTGTAAGCTAATTTCTGTAAGCCAATTAACCCAAACCCTACCTTATTATGTTACCTTTGTAGCTAATTATGTTCTTGTGTAGGAGCGGAACACTGGGAGGATGATTGGAGTAAGGCATGAACTTTTTCATCTCCTGTGGCTTGTATTGCTGCTAATTCAACTTAACTTTTTCATCATCGTTTGGGACATCCTAGCTTACAGAAACTACAAAAGATGGTGCCAAGTCTCTCTAGTGTGTCTTCTTTAGAACGTGAGTCTTGTCAATTAGGAAAACATGTTCGTAGTTCTTTTCCTAGTTGTGTCAATAAACAAGCTGAGTCTCTTTTTTCACTTGTTCATTCTGATGTATGGGGTCCTAATTATGTCAACTCAACTCTGAGTTTTCAATACTTTGTTACCTTTGTTGATGATTTTTCCCAATGTACTTGGTTATTTTTAATGAAAAACCATTCAAAACTATTCTCTATTTTTCGAACTTTTTGCTCAAAAATTAAAACTCAATTTGGAATCACCATTTGCACCTTCCGGAATGATAATGCTCGAGAATATTTTTCTGCTCCATTTCAATCTTTTATGACTTCTTAGGGTATTCTCCATCAATCTTCTTATGCTTATACTCCTCAACAAAATGGAGTGGCTGAGCGGAAAAATAGACACTTGATTGAGACTGCCCGTACTCTCCTCATTTATAATAATGTTCCCTTGCATTTTTGGGGAGATGCGGTTATTACTACATGTTATTTGATTAATCGCATGCCATCTTCCGTTTTACAAAATTAGGTGCCTCATTCTCTTTTATTTCCCAATCAGCCATTCTACTCTCTTCCTCTTCGTGTCTTCGGTTGCACATGTTTTGCTCATGATCTCACTCCAAGTAAAGATAAGTTACATGCAAAATCTTTCAAATATGTCTTTTTGGGTTATTCCCGTTTGCAAAAGGGTTACCATTGTTTCTTTCCTGAACTCAAATGTTATATAGTTTCCCTATATGTCACATTCTTTAAGACAACCCCATTCTTTCCCACTTTAGGGCATCCTGATTGTTCTACTGTTACTCAGGTTCTCCCTATTTCATGTACTAGTCTTATTCCACAGGCTATTTCTTCTAATGACTCCAGTGGTCCTATAGAGGACTCGACACTTCCTTTCCTCACCTACCATCGTCGACCTCGACCTGAACCTGTTGAGAACCCTACCATTCTGTCACCTGTCATTAAGCCTATTGAGAACCCTACCATTGTGCCACCTATCACTGAGCCTGTTGAAAACCCTACCACCAATGACAATCCTACTACTATCCCATTGGATTCATCTCCTACTCTGGTTACTTCTCCAGTTCTAGTCTCTAACTTGGACCGTTCCATTGCTGAACTCAAAGGTATTCATCATAATCGCAACCCTTACCCTATTTATAATTTTGTGAGCTATCACTGTTTGTCTCCACAATATTCTGCTTTTATGTCATCTTTGTCTCCTGTTTTTATTCCTAAGAATGTAGGTGAAACACTTTCTGACCCAGGCTGGCGTAAGGCAATGATTGATGAGATGGCTGCTTTAGAGGCCAATAGCACTTGGGATTTGGTGCCTTTACCACGTGGTAAATCCACAATTGGTTGTCGTTGGATTTACACAGTCAAAGTTGTCCCTGATGGCTAAATAGATAGTTTGAAAGCCCAACTGGTTGCCAAGGGATACACCTAGATCTACAGACTTGATTATGGTGATACCTTCTCTCCAGTTGCCAAGATGGCCTCTGTTCGCCTCTTTCTCTTTATGGCTGCCATTCACCACTACCCCTTTATCAATTGGATATTAAAAATGCCTTTCTACATGGCAAATTGCAAAAGAAATTGTATATGGAGCAACCTCCTGGAGTTGTTGCTCAGGGGAAGTCTAGATTGGTGTGTACACTTCGCCGATCTCTCTATGGACTTAAACAATCTTCACGGCCTTGGTTTGGGAGATTTAGTTCAGTTGTCCGACAGTTTGGTATGACTCGAAGTGAGGCCGATCATTCAATCTTTTACTTTCACTCATCCCCTAACTGATGCATTTATTTGGTTGTCTATATGGATGACATTTTGATTATAGGGAATGATCAAGAGGGCATACAGAAACTCAAGCAATATCTATTCCAACACTTTCAGACAAAAGATTTGGGCAAACTCAAGTACTTTATGGGAATAGAAGTTGCTCAATCTCGAAAGGGTGTTGCCATCTCACAACGAAAAATATGACTTGAATATATTGAAAGAAACATGCATGTCAAACTGCAAACCTGTGGATACTCCAATGGATCCAAATGTCAAGCTCCTACCTGAGCAGGGGGAGCCCTTATGAAATCCTAGTAGATACTAAAGACTTGTTAGGAAACTCAACTATCTCACAGTGACACGTCCTGATATTGCCTTCCCAATGAGTGTACTCAGTCAATTACTAAGTGCTTCGTGTAATAGTCATTGGGATGCAGTAGTTTTTGTATTTTAAAATACATCAGGAAGGCACCAGGTAAAGGCCTATTGTATGAAAGTAAAGGACATACTCAGGTGGTTGGCTATTCAAATGCTGACTAGGCAGGCTTTCCATACAATATACGCTTAACCACTAGATATTGTGTATTTATTGGGGGCAATCTAGTGTCATGGAAGAGCAAGAAATAATTTGTTGTTGCTCTATCCACGGCTAAGGCAAAATACCGAGCCATGGCTAAAGCAACTTGTGAACTCATATGGCTGAAACAGTTACTTCAAGAGTTAAAATTCATGAAGGTTCAACAAACAAAACTAATATGTGATAACCAAGTAGCTCTCCACATTGCCTCTAATCCAGTCTTCCATGAAAGGATCAAACATATAGAGATTGACTGTTACTTTATTAGATAGAAAATACTTTCAGGGGATATTGCTACTGGTTTTGTTAGATCAAATGACCAGCTAGCAGATATATTTACTAAGTCTCTCGGAGGCCCTCTGGTTAACTACATTTGTAACAAGCTTGGAACATATAATATGTATGCTCCAGCTTGAGGGGGAGTGTTAGAATATTAGCTGTAAATACTAGTTATTATAGCATATATTTAAGCTTGTAATTAGCATATGATTAGGCCCAAGATTATGTCCATTATTGTTGTACAGTTAATATAAATAATAGCTGTGAGGAGCTAGATTCACAACCTTTTCCACTAATCTCACAACCTGAAACAACATTAACAATATAAAGAAAAGTTAGGTGAAATTTCCTCCTATTAGTAGACAAGGAATTTTGTGTAGCAACCTAAACACCCAATGGTTCACATTACTCTATTTTAGTTCTCTTGTTATGCAACAATTATTACCATGTTGGGATTTATAATTTTTATCTGAACAAAAAGGGAAAGCCATGATAATAACATTCAATGAAGTTTTTATTTTTAATTACTTTTTTGCAGAAAAAATGTCAATCAAAAAGAAAAATGTGAGTCTTGGTGAGTGAGTGAGAAAAGTTTTGGAACATAAACAAATCCTCACTAAAGTTCAAATGCATAAACCAAGCTTGGTTGTTCAATTACAAGCTTCTAAGATGTGAAAACTCCAAATTCAGCTTCACTCATAAAATCTACTGAGACAAAACAGTATAAATCAGTGAGCTAAACTGAAAAGCAACTCTTTAGCCACAAAAGCTTCACCAAGCCACAAAGTTATAGGCTAAAACTGTCATTGTAGGCTGGTTCCACACCACACAAAAATAAAATGATCACAAATTTAAATTTTAACTAATATAGCAACATGGGTCGGTGATGAATCCAAAGAGGCATAGAAAAAGAGAACCATACCAACATTGGCAAAGAAAAGAGTGGGGTCATTGTGACGCACAACAAGGCTCAGTTTCTAGTTTGCGTGATTCTTCTCCTCGAAGAATTTGATGTACGTGTCCCTAACGCGCTTCTCCAGCCACTCCATTTTTGGTGACTTTGCCCAGGCATTGCCGCAGATGAGGAAGAAATTTGAAACAAACAAATTAATTGAACTTTTGTTCATTTTGAATCCAAATCAAAATTAAAGTTGAAACAAACAACATATTGGATAAGTTCGGGTATGCAATTCGGGTCACTGGTACGCCATTTCACTGCCACTGTAACTCTCCACTGCAAGTTCATCAAGGAACAAAGAAGGAGAAATAACTGAAAAATGATAGTCTTGAATAAATATTTACTACAAGGGAAGCATTAACCACTTCTTAAATTGATTAACAATCTAGTGAATTGGTTAATGCTTCCTTCTCAGTAAATATTTCTCATGAGCTATCCATTTCAGTCATTTCCCCACTAAAAAAAAATTACAAGTTAGTAATTAAATCAAAGAGATACTAGCAGGAAAATATTTATTGGACAAAGCTAGAGTGTAAGAACTCTTACTAAATGAAAGAGCATAAGAGAAACTGTGCTTAGTCTTAGCAATTTGAATCAAGTAGTAACTCTTCCTCAACTGGGGGATTTCCAATTCTGTGGAAGCATGCTACTTAGTGCCTACCTCAATTGGTATTTAGCTTACTTAACTTTTTTTTTTCATTAAGGTTGAATATAACAAGGATTATACTCTTTAGCCTTTTTTATTATAATTTAAAAAAAAAACTTTTACCATTNTTTTCATTAAGATTGAATATAACAAGGATTATACTCTTTAGCCTTTTTTATTATAATTTAAAAAAAACCTTTTACCA
Organism: Cercis canadensis; assembly: GCA_003255065.1. NCBI lineage: Eukaryota > Viridiplantae > Streptophyta > Magnoliopsida > Fabales > Fabaceae > Cercis > Cercis canadensis. The sequence goes on along the minus strand of QAOA01007326.1, from coordinate 115,968 downwards.
TTTATTTTTAATGACGATTATTTTTGGTAAAAACAGGAATAGAGAAAGACAGTTTCCTTAATCTCATCTACCACCAAAATAATGGTGATTTGGAAACAAAAGATTCAGTCATGCCCCTTTTCCTTTCATGCACACTACTATATTTCTTACCTTTTTGCAAATTCTCAACTATTCAATGTAGATATGTAGACCTTTAAAAGGCTCTAGCCAAGATAGCCATTTGATACATTCCCCTCCAATTCACTGAAATCAGCTTGCAATTCTGAATGTCACAGCAACAAAGCTAGTAAGCAAAAGACAGAAAAAAGAGAAGCATGACGCAAACATAAAGAAGTTAAAAATCAACAAACAAAATCAAAGTAGCCCAAAGATTAGTTCACTAACCATACAAAACAGATACTGTTAGTTAGTTATACAAAAGAAACCAAACTAAACTCCGAACAAGGAAACAGACTTAAAACACCAAAGAATCAAAAGATGGAAAGTTTCATTGACATTGGTTTAAGTAAAGTCTTCATGTCAAGAAAAAAAAAAAAAAATCTTTTCAGAATTATCACATTTTATATGAAAACTCTTTTTTTAAAACAATTATTCAATGAGCCATTTAACTTTTTTCCTTTCTCTTTAGCTCAATTAGATAGATCATATAAGATTAATTTATATTAATTAAAAACTATAAAATAAATATATAAATAAAAAAGAAATTCAATTAGCTATTTATATGTTATTATTACTATTTATATCATTATATATTTAAAATAGAAAATAAATTAAATTTTCAAAATTAATATTTTACTAAATATAATAAATAAAAATGTTTCTAATAAAAATCCTTTCCTTTCACAACTAAATGTCAGATTTCCAACCCAATTGTCTAGAGAAAAAAAAAATGCAACTTCAACTTAATTTAACTAAACTAATGGGAAGTCTAGTTTTATTTTTGTTTATTTCTTTGTTTTTCTTTTATTTTTTTAAAAAGAAAAAATGAAAATAGAAGGAAAGATAAAGAAAAAAATAGTTAATTGAAATATAACTAGAAGTCAAATGCAGAAATCTGTAGAGATTAGAACCAAAGCCTCCAA
>QAOA01007326.1:0-114381 GCA_003255065.1 Cercis canadensis | reverse complement strand
AAAAAAAATAGAACAAAAATAACTTAAAATCAATCCCCCAACAGTTCCTCACTTTCAACATTTTATTATTAAAAAAAGAACATAATTGTACCAAAAAAGCAAGAAAACAGCACCCTACTTAGCAAAATTCAAACCAAACAAAACTCAAATTTAGAATATTAAACCAAGGGATAAAAGATCAAGCTGCATAAATATGAACAAGACAGCATCAAACAAGGACAGGTTTGATTCACTAACAACTTACCATTCTCTCCTAGGGATGAAAAAGAATTGAGCCCAAAATGTAATAAAAAAATTTAATTTTCATATAAAAAAAAATCACTAGAAATCATGTTATTAACAGACTTACTAAACAAAACAAACATCATGAAGATTATAACCATTCTATTACAATCATGAAATAAAAATTATTTTGGGCACTAAAAGGCGCTAGAAGGCAAGTCATTTGACAAACTTTCCATTATGGTTTCATGCAAGCCAAATCAGATATCAAACATAACACAAGAATATGGCTAAAATTCATTAATCTCATTAGAAGCAATCACAAATTACAACCAAAACCCAGATTAAAAAATCTTGAAACCCCATTGGCAGCAAGTTGGACTTTGGAAAAAAATTGTAACTCAACATTTCTAAGAATTGTACAAACCATGTCAAAGGTCCTCACAAGAAACAATCCAACTAGTAAAAAATAAGCAAGAACAAATTTATAGTCACAACAATGATGCCAAAAGACGAATCTGAACATTGTAGAAAATTGCAGCAAGATGTACCCCAAAAAAATGCAGAAAAATGCTCAAAATAACCTAAAGAAATTACAGAAAATTCCAGCACTTTGAACAGATTTTGGAATATTGCAGCAGAGAAAAAAAAAAAAAAAAAAAAAAAAAGCATGGCATTCTGCATGCTTATGAACTAAACCACATGAATATTGAACAGAAGCCAGTAAAAACCAAACCACATGTACAAACAGTAAAAGCACATGAGCAGACAAATATATTCAGCAAATAGATATCCAGCAATTAAGACTACACAAACCAGAAACGGAAAATATGATCATACGAGGAAGAGTTTTGACAAATAGTGTTATGGGATCAAAATGCTGAATTATGGAAACAGCAGTGAACTAAATTAAAGGAAGTGCTAAAACTGATGCCATTCATTATTCTAATTCAAGCAAATTTATATACATTACAACAATTAACAACATACACCAGATCCAAGCCTAGAAACCTGAACTAGAGAAGAATTATATATACAATTCTCACACACGGAGAGGCTCAAAATCTAATACATGTGATGATATTAAAACCCCAATAAAGTTCCTACACCATTCTAAAACAACTCAAGCACAGTTTATAAAACTAAACAAGCCACTTCAAATCAAAGCCAAGGTCTGCAAATAAAAGCCTGAATGTCACAGGAAACACTCCTAGGGAGGGAGGGGGGGTGAAAAGGAGTTTCTTGACAAATCAATTCATAAGAACTAACACTAGAAATTAATCCATGAGCTAAACACTGCAAGAGCTAGTTCTACTGTTTAAGAATCAAATAAATACATGAAACATTCAGATCCATTTCATATAGCGTAGCAGTTATGAATCATACCAGAAAACTCAGACAAGATAAACTTAAAAGCATCAATAACATACTGTAAGCATAAGCAATAGAGAATTTAAAGATAAGAGTGAAGAAGATCTTATGCACAAGTTTTATAATAGTTCAGCACTAAGGCCTACATCCACTTCTCCCAAAGCATTGGGGTTCCACTAAGTTGAGTTTAATTTGTCCAAGCTTCTCCAAGCTTTTACACCCTTGGTTTCTCACACAGAAGCTCACCAAGAAACTTTCTCCTTCTAGTCTCACAACTAGAAGTCTCTCACGGATTTCCTACTGAAATCCTGAGTTCATAACACTCAAAAAGGAATTGAGCTCCATTAAAATTACTCTCTCTCTCTAGAGCAAATTTTTACATATATTTGAGCATTGAAAGAAGAAGTTTATTAGTACAAAAATGAAGATGAAGAGCAACTATCGCACTCTAAAAACTTCCTTTGTTCTTCCTTCTTTTTTTGCTTCTTCTCACAGCTTACTTTTTAAGAGCAAGGGAAAGCTGCACAATAAAGGAGGAAGGCAGCACGTGAAGAGCAATCTTCACCCTTAATAGTGGGACAACTATCAAGCTGAGATGCAATCCAATTCCACTAACTATTCCCTTGTCTGGTAGTGCCCAAAGAAGTTACTTTTTACTAGCTTCCCTTGAAAGGTGGATCTCTACCAACTCTTCATAAGGAAACGGTTATATCACACGTGAAGTAACATTCTGACAAGCACTTTGAGATCTGAAGACTTTGCATACATAACAACAACCAGAAGAGAAGAACTGGTTTAAGAACTAGTTCTTACAATCCAATAGGACCAGTTATTAGCTTTCTTTACTAACTTGCACTTAGAAGAATACTTAAACACAACATAGATTAGAAGATATAGAATCATTTGTTATCATCAAAATCAAGAAAGAGAATTATGGAACTAACAATCTCCCCCTTTTTGATGATGACAAATGATTAAGGAAAATCTCCCCCTGAATATGAGCATACCTTAGAACTAGTTCCTCAAACTAGTTCTAACAGTAGTTTTCAAAAAGAAGTTTAAATAAATAGGGAGATTTCTTGCAGCTGAGATAGACAATCAAATATAACAGAATAAACAACAATTCAATCAGACTATCTCAAATATTTTTCTCCCCCTTTGTCATTATCAAAAAGACAAGAGAGAAGAATGAACCATTCACATAACAAAACAAATAACATAAAGTAGATAAACAACAGTAATGATCAATATCAGATAAAAATCCAGGGATCAGACACAATAAGACCAATATACTTATGCATGATATGCAACAAAAAGATGTCTTCTAAAGCTGATTAAGATCAAATGTTTTACATATTAATTTGAAATCATAACAAGAAAATAAAAGCTAGGAGGAAGATGGATTGGAAGATTTTAAAGCTGGCAACTCTACCTTTTTGTGAGCCAATTGTTTCTCTACCATAGCCAATCGAGCAGAACACTCAAAAGTTAAAGACTGGTTTTGATCAGAAGATCAATCGCCAGAATTGAAACGAACGTTTTGCTTAAAGAATCAAAGACAAAACAATATGTTTTGATCAGTCAAGCGGCTACCAGGGAATGAAATGTGTGTTTTACTAAAGACTGAGACAACTGGGCCGAAACAAACAGAAAAGCCCAGAGGAGAAATGAAAATATATAACAGTCCAAAATGAGAAATAATAGGATCCAACTTAAATTGGCCCAAATAAAAAGGAAACTACTGAAATCTTTTGAAAGAAAAGATTTAGGAAGATAAAAAATTTGTTGGCAAACTAAAAAATAGGATCGAGATCTTACCACATAGGCCAAAAGAAGAAATTCAACAAATTCTATGCTAAGATATCAGAGAAATACCTAGAACAAACAAGCATTAACCAGCTTAAGATGCAAAATAGAAAAAGAAAGAAGAAAAGAATATGCATGAAGGACAGAATAAAAAGAAAAACACTTATGATCAATTAAGCATTCCTAACTCATGTCTAAGGAAGGAAAATTTATCTTCAGCTAGTGCTTTGGTAAAGATATCAGAATTTGATCTTTAGTACTAACAAAAGAAAGTTCAATATCCCTTTCCATGACATGATCTCTAAGAAAATGATGTTTTATGTCAATATGTTTGGTCCTAGAATGCTAAACTGGATTTTTAGCAATATTGATAGCACTAGTATTATCATACAACATAGGAATTTTGTCAAGAGAAATACCATAGGCAAGCAGTTGTTGCTTCATCCATAGCACTTGAGAATAGCAGAGACCAGCAACCATGTATTCTACCTCAGCTGTTAATTGAGCCACAACATTTTTCTTTTTGGATTGCTAAGAGACTAGGGCTTCTCCAAGAAATTAACAGCCTCCACTAGTGCTTTTGCAATCAATAGAATATCCAACATAGTCAGAGTCAGTATATGAAACTAGTTCGAAAGAACTAGTTCTGCTAAACCAGAGACCAACATTAACAGTGTTAAGAAAATATTGAAAAATTCTCTTTATAGTAGTCAAATGTGATTCTTTAGGACATACTTGAAATCTAGCACAAGCACATACAGAAAATAGAATATCATGTCTACTTGCTGTCAAATATAACAGAGAACCAATCATTCCTCTATACCTTTTTCTCACAAACTGATTTACCAGATTCATCCAAAGTAAGTTTGGTGGCAGTACTCATAGGAGTAGAAATACCTTTTGCATTGTTCATACCAAACCTTTTAAGCAACTCTCAAGTATACTTGGATTGATTGATAAAAATATCATTTTCAGTTTGCTTTACTTGAAGACCGAGAAAGAAGTTAAGCTTACCCATCATGCTCATTTCAAATTCACTTTGCATGAGCTTTTCAAATTCTTTACACAGCAAAGTGTTAGTAGAACCAAATATGATATCATCAACATAAATCTGAACAATGATAATGTGATGAGAGACATTCTTTGTAAACAAAGTGGTATCTACTTTTCCTCTTGAAAAACCATTTCCTATGAGAAATTCACTCAACCTATCATACCACGCTCTTAGAGCTTGTTTAAGGTCATAGAGAGCCTTTGATAGCTTATACACATGATTTGGAAAATCAAGGTTTTCAAAACCAAGAGGTTGCTTAACATAGACTTCCTCATTGATAAAGCCATTTAAAAAATGCACTTTTCACATCCATTCAAAAATTTCTGAAATTTTTGAAACATGCAAATGCAAGAAACATTCTTATGGCTTCTAATCTAGCTACAGGAGCAAAAGTCTCCTCAAAATTAATACCTTCCTACTGATTGAAGCCTTGAGCAACAAGTCGAGCTTTATTTCTCACTATCTTTCCATCCCCATCTAATTTGTTCCTAAACACCCATCTAGTACCAATAACATATTGATTTTGTGGATGAGGAACTAGATCCCAAACTTTGTTTCTGACAAACTGATTAAGCTCTTCTTGCATAGCCATGATCCAAGCCTCATCTTTCAAAGCTTCACTTATGTTTGAAGGCTCAACAAATGACAGAAAGCTAGATTAAAATCTTTGTCTCGAAGAGAAGCTCTAGTTGTAATGCCTTCATGTAAATCACCAATTACTTTGTCAACTGGGTGATTTTTTGAAGTTTTGCTTTCTCTTGGAAGTGACTCTCTTGCATTTTGTTATGGTGCTTCTTCCTGGTCAGATTCTGGTTGAATTTGTTTTGATGGAACTTGATCAGATACAATAGGTTCTGGAACTTGTTCTCTGCTACATTCAGTTCTGTTAGGTAGCTTGATGTTTTCTTGCAAAATTTTCTGGTTCTTCAAGAGCATCTATGCTCAAGAGAGGGTTAGTCTCATCAAAAACAACATGAACAGATTCTTCAACAATTAGAGTTCTTTTGTTGAAAATCCTATATGCCTTGCTAGTTAAAGAATATCCCAGAAAAATGCATTCATCAGATTTTGAATCAAACTTACCTAGATGATCTTTTCCATTATTTAGAATAAAATATTTACATCCAAATGCATGAAAGTAACTGATATTGGGTTTCCTTCCTTTCCACAGCTCATAATGAGTCTTCTTCAAAATTGGTCTAATTAAACATCTATTCAAGATATAGCATGTTGTATTTACAGCTTCAGCCTAGAAATACTTTGGCAAATCATTTTCACAAAGCATAGTTCTATCCATCTCAACTAGGGTCCTATTTTTCCTCTCAACAACACCATTTTGTTGTGGAGTTCTAGGACAAAAAAAATTATGGTGGATTCCTAAATTTTCACAAAAGCTTTTGAAAAACTTGTTTTCAAACTCACCACCATGATCACTCCTAATTGAAGATATTGCAAAATCTTTTTCATTTTGAACCTTTTTGCTAAATTTCACAAACACAGAAAAAGTATCATCTTTATGAGCTAGGAAAAACACCCAAGAAAACCTAGAGTAATCATCAATAATGACCAAACCATATTTCTTTCCATTTAAGCTCAAAATAGGTGTTGGTACAAATAGATCCATATGAAGTAGTTGCAATGGCCTAGAGGTTGACAAAACTTTCTTAGAGCCGAAAGAGGACTTAATATGCTTTCTTTGCTGACAAGCAGTACAAATTTTATCCTATTCAAAAACTATCTTAAGCAAACCTGAGACTAGTTCTTTCTTTGAAAGTTTGGCAATCAATTTTAAATTAGCATGGCCAAGTCTCCTATGCCACAGCTAGGAGCTACTACTTTAAGAAGCAAAATAGGTTTCCTTTTTGAAATCCAAAGAATCTTTGGACACAACATAAACATTTGAGCTTCTTTGATCAATAAACAGAATATCATCAGATTTCCTATAATGAATAATGCACTTAGATGCTTCAAAGATAATCCTATGACCTCTATCACACAATTGACTTATGCTTAATAGATTGTACATTAACTCTTTCACAAAGTACACATTTTCAATAAATAAAGAAGGGGTTAAGTTGATTTTACCTATACCTACTATTCTACCTTTGCTATTATCACCAAAAGTTACTGCTCCCAAATCCTCCATATCAATGGAAACAAACTTTGAGTGGTCTCCTGTCATGTGCCTAGAACAGCCACTGTCAAGATACCAGCAATCACTCTTGGCCTGATAACATACCTGCAAGTAGATTAGACAGATTTACCCTTAGGCACCCATATCATTTTCCTATTAGCACAAAGTTTCTTACAAGAGCATGCATTAGAAAAATGTCCTAAAAAGCCACAATAAAAACAGGTTCCCTTAGAATAGGAATGAGAAACAGAAGCTTTAACAAAAGAATTCTTAACATTCTTTGAAGAGTTCGGTTGAGAGTAACCTAAGCCAGTTCTGTCATTACTCATTCTTTGTCTTCCAAGGAGAGAATTAAGATTGTCTCTACCTTGAACAAAATCTGCTAGATCTTTGGATAGTTCATTAACTTTTCTTTTCAATTCATCATTCTCATTTATGCAGAGACAGTAGAATAATTTTCTTTTTCCAGAATCTCATTTTGATGTTGCAATACTTTAAGTCTATCAGTTAAGTCAACATTGTCTTTCTCAAGTTCTTTCATCACAGTGATCTAATTTTTTATAACTTTCTTTAGAGTAGTGATTTTAGCAAGCTTTTTTTCATAGTCAAATGATAAGTCATCAAATGCAAGACTTAACTCATCATAAGTAGGCAGAAGTTCAAAATCTAGATTAGTTACCTCTCTCTTTTCACTGCTTGACTCTTCCTTGGCCATCAAACAAAAGTTTGCTATATTCTCTTCATTAGAGTCCTCACTGTTAGAAGTCAAGTCCTCATCACTCCAAGCAGCTACCATTGCCCTCTTTTTGTCCTTCTTGAAGAATTTCTTCTCCTTTAGATTTGGACACTTAGGCCTGATATGGCCTGGCTTTTTACATTCGTAGCAAATGATAGGCTCTTTAGCAGTTTCTCCTCTTGTGAAATTCTTTTGACCTCTTGATTGAAATCTTTTCCTCTCCTTCCTTTTCTTCATCATATCTAGAACTCTTTTAGTGATGAGAGCTACATCTTCATCACTGGAGACTAAATCTTCCTTAGCACTGGTTTCTGAAGCATTTGAAGTAAAAGCCAAGCTCTTCTTTCTGTCAACCGCAATGGACTTTTTCTGCATAATCATTATCTAGTGTGACTCTAGAGTTCCTCTTAGTGCATCCACTGTGAGTTCATTGGATTTTGCATACTGAAGCGGAACAGTAACCTTAGAGTCCCATTTTTCAGTGAAACATCTTAGAATTTTCTTAACTTGCTCCTTTTGAGAATAAACTTTGCCAAGTCCTTTGAGGGTATTTATAATGCTTAAGAATCGAGCAAAAAAGAAGTCCAGAGGTTCATCCTGAGTCATGTGAAACATCTCATACTAAGTAGAGTAGATGTCAATCTTGGCCTCCTTCACATGACTAGTTTCTTCATGGATTATAGCTAGTCTATCCCACATCTCCTTAGCTGTATTGCAAGATGCAATATTCTCATACTCCTTAGCAAATACATCAGACACGATGTTATATCTTAATTTAGAGTTAAGAGTGAATTTGAGTTTGTCTTTAGCAGAGAACTCATGTTCTTCCTTTAGGACAACAACATCATTCACCATTTTTGTTGGAGGTGTGAGACCATTTCTAACAATTTGCCAAACTTCATAGTCAATTTCCTCAAGGTACATCTCCATGCGATGCTTCCAGTAAGGGTAGTTTTCTCCATTGAAGAAAGGAGGCTTGTGTGAAGAGTGTGACTCATTTTGATTGTTCATGATTCCTACAACTGAATAATACGGATCTTTTGCTCTTGGTTAGTTAAACCAACAAAATATAATGAGCACCAAGCTCTTATACCAATTAAATGTCACAAGAAACACTCCTAGAGGGGGGGGGGGGGAGGGGTGAATAGGAGTTTCTCGAAAAATCAATTCATAGGAACTAACACTAGAAATTAATCCATGAGCTAAACACTGCAAGAGCTAGTTCTACTGTTTAAGAATCGAATACATACATGAAACATTCATATCCATTTCATATAGCGTAGCAGTTATGAATCATACCAGAAAACTCAGACAAGATCAACTTAAAAGCATCAATAACATACTGTAAGCATAAGCAATAGAGAATTTAAAGAGAAAAGTTAAAAAGATCTTATGCACAAGTTTTATAGTGGTTCAGCACTAAGGCCTACATCCACTTCTCACAAAGCATTGGGGTTCCACTAAGTTGAGTTTAATTTTCCCAAGCTTCTCCAAGCTTTTACACCCTTGGTTTCTCACACAAAAGCTCACCAAGAAACTTTCTCCTTCTAGTCTCATAGTTAGAAGTCTCGCACGGATTTCCTACTGAAATCCTGAGTTCATAACACTCAAAAAGGAATTGAGCTCCATTAAAGCACTCTCTCTCTGTAGAGCATATTTTTACATATATTTGAGCATTGAAAGAAGAAGTTTATTAGTACAAAAATGAAGATGAAGAGCTGCTACCACACTCTAAAAACTTCCTCTGTTCTTCCTTCTTTGTTTGCTTCTTCTCATAGCTTACTTTTTAAGAGCAAGGGAAAGCTGCACAATAAAGGAGGAAGGCAGCACATGAAGAGCAATCTTCACCCTTGATCATGGGACAGCTATCAGGCTGAGATGCAATCAAATTCCACTAACTATTCCCTTGTCTTGTACTGCCCAAAGAAGTTACTTTTTACTAACTTCCCTTGAAAGGTGGATCTCTACCAACTCTTCATAAAGAAACGGTTATATCACACGTGAAGTAACATTCTGACAAGCGCTTTAAGATCTAAAGACTTTGCATGCATAACATCAACCATAAGAGAAGAACTAGTTCTTACAGTCCAGCAGAACCAGTTCTTANATGCAATCAAATTCCACTAACTATTCCCTTGTCTTGTACTGCCCAAAGAAGTTACTTTTTACTAACTTCCCTTGAAAGGTGGATCTCTACCAACTCTTCATAAAGAAACGGTTATATCACACGTGAAGTAACATTCTGACAAGCGCTTTAAGATCTAAAGACTTTGTATGCATAACATCAACCATAAGAGAAGAACTAGTTCTTACAGTCCAGTAGAACCAGTTCTTAGCTTTCTTTACTAACTTGCACTTAGAAGAATACTTAAACACAACACAGATTAGAAGATATAGAATCATTTCTTATCATCAAAATCAGGAAAGAGAATTGTGGAACTAACAAAGCCAGCAAGCTTATTATGAACCAGAAGTTAAAGTATAAAGAACCATTTATCCCATTTGTGCAATATCTCAATAAGGCAGCAAGCATATGATGGAAAAATAACCAAACAGTCCCCAGTATTTGAGTAAGCATCCACCAAAACTATGCATAAGATTGGAATGTTAAAATTTAATCAAGTTGCCTAGTAACTAGTACACAAATTAATCCAAGGAATGCAAGGAATCTTGACCAAATTGACTTAAAGGGCAACATTTGAACTCAAGGGGACAACAAGAAGCTAAACAAAAAATAAATTATCAAGTATCTTATATGAAAAAATTCAGTGTCACAATTACATGGAAGCAAACAATAAAGAAAGTGGACCAGTAAATATTCAGCTATGAAGACATGAATAAACTAGAGACTGAAATGTCATACAACACGGAAAATAACAAGAAAATCCAGTGCTATGCAATTCAGCAATGTGAAACTGAAAATGCAGTATTTAATACCTAGCAAAATGCACAAGATTGGAATGTTAAAATTTAATCAAGCTGCCCAATAACTAGTACACAAATTAATCCAAGGAATGCAAGGAATCTTGACCAAACCGTCTTAAAGGGCAACATTTGAACTCAAGGGTACAACAAGAAGCTAAACAAAAAATAAATTATCAAGTATCATATATGAAAAAATTAAGTGTCACAATTACATGAAAGCAAACAATAAAGAAAGTGGGCCAGTAAATATTCAGCTATGAAGACATGAATAAACTAGAGACTGAAATGTCATACAGCACAAAAAAAATAACCAGAAAATCCAGTGCTATTCAATTCAGAAATGTGAAACTAAAAATGCAGTATTTAATACCTAGTGAAATGCACAAGGATACATGACACGTGAAACAAGACCAGACCAGAAAAGATCTTTGAGCAGTGCAATGAAATTAAAGAGTTAGACCAGCCTTCAAAAAGAGCCAAAGTATAACCGCCACCAACCTGATGCAACATAGATAGCTTTGGAGGATGCCATAGAGCATGCCCAAAAAAAAAAAAAAAANAAAACATGCAATTAAGAAACCAGAAATTTATCTAAAATTAAGCAAAATGCAATTCAACCAATTATCAACTTAATTCTTGGGCATTAGGTGCTCAACTTAAACAACTTTCGAACTGATACCTAACAAACTGGAATTACACCCTTTAGACATAAATAAACAACACCAACCTTGCAATTGCAAATTCCTTCTTTTCCTTTAAACAAAGGAAGAAGGACTCACACGAATCAAAGAACATATAGCAAGCTGGGACGGAAACTAAACCCTTCCTACTCTCTTTCTATTATTCCCATAAGATTAACAAAACCATTTCAAAGATCAAGCGATACTATCTAATGGAGATGCCACACATATTTTAAGGATAAAGAAAATGAAGGCCCTAATCTTTGCAAATCATATTAAACCATAAAATAAATCTATCAAGAGTTATCCTAATAAGAAAATGCCAATTAGGATAAAGATGACAGAACTAGTAAACTTCAATTCCAAAAAGGCATGTGACCCAATCAATAGAAAAATGCAACTTAAAGATAACATGATCAGCCAAGAGATTCTAATCATGAATTTCTACAAAACACAAAAAAAGAAACAAATATTCAGGATAAAACCATTGAAATCAACTAATTCAAAGAAAATCAGAAATCCCAAGCATCAATTTGCTCAATCAAAGAACAATACCCACAATTGTTTGTCCATATGTGATTCCACTTAACACATCGAGAGATCATGAATAAATTGGTGAATAAAAGCAGTGTCCATAAACACATCAAGTCCCCAAATATCCTTAGCCAAATGAACCATACATAAGAACTATATCCTACAAACAATAACTAGTTCGATGCATGCCATTTCTAATTCTAAATGAGAACCACAACGGATCATTGCATATAACCATGGCCAAAACAAAATTCTGCAGAAATCTTGAGCCCATAATTTGATTACCAACATAGTAAACAAAGCATTAGGCACTTGAAATATCAATTATACGACCCAAATTGCAAAAGCTCTTCATACTAAGAGCCAATGGCTACCGACTATGAGCAAGAANACAAATATTCAGGATAAAACCATTGAAATCAACTAATTCAAAGAAAATCAGAAATCCCAAGAATCAATTTGCTCAATCAAAGAACAATACCCACAATTGTTTGTCCATATGTGATTCCACTTAACACATCGAGAGATCATGAATAAATTGGTGAATAAAAGCAGTGTCCATAAACACATCAAGTCCCCAAATATCCTTAGCCAAATGAACCATACATAAGAACTATATTGTACAAACAATAACTAGTTCGATGCATGCCATTTCTAATTCTAAATGAGAACCACAATGGATCATTGCATATAACCATGGCCAAAACAAAATTTAATTCAATAAGCTTGAGCTTCATGTACATCTAGAAATCACAATGAACATATTAGACATAGAGAAAAGTGTATAAATTGTTTGGTAAGACATCAGCATTTATCAATATTTAAGGTCATGTGCATTTTACATCAACTGAGCAACTGAATTTATCCATAATAGCATCCATCCTGAAGGAACACAAATCCAAACAGACATATATCAACCAAACACTTGAAACATATAGCATGGAGATCAGAACATGGGATAACAAGACTACTACACATTCAAGCAAACACCAATACCCAAACTATTACTCATCATTGGCTTTCAAATCATGAGAAATCAGTTGCAAAGAGACTATAACTGCCCAATAGTAAAGATCAACAAACACCAATACCGAACAAAAGGAAATCATAATCTCAACCACAAAATTGTGCAGAAATCTTGAGCCCATAATTTGATTACCAACATAGTAAACAAAGCATTAGGCACTTGAAATATCAATTATACAATCCAAATTGCAAAAGCTCTTCATACTAAGAGCCAATGGCTACCAACTATGAGCAAGAAGTAAGGCTTTATGGCAAATACCCATTTCTCAATGAATCAAGAATGCTGAAATAGGAAAATTTTCATCACAGAAAAATTTAGAAAGACGAAACACACTTTTAGAAACTTGACAAAGAAGGTAACACAAATATGGAAATAAAATTAGATCAATAGTTAATACACACTCAACAGCTAAACTCAAACCTCCCCCCCCCCCCCNTTAAAGTGCAAAACTACAACGGAGGAGAGATGCAACACCAGCTGCAATTAGAGAAAGAAAAGAAGCAGAGAAAGCAAACACAAACTAAATGGAGAGCGTGAGAACAATGAAACATGTTTAACATTGCTGAAATAAATCCTAGATGGAGCTGAACCACGGCATCCCTATAACCACAAGCCACTCTCAAAAGGTTGGGAATGACAAAAATGCACCTAATATCTATGAAACACCAGTGTCTATGTGAAAAATGGAACATGTTTAACATTGATGAATTTGCAAAAACAAAACAGACACACAACAAGCAACAATTTGGTGACCACCAATGCAAACAAGGTAAAGAAAACTAACAGCAGCAAAAACTACTCAAATTAAATGGATTTTCTTAAAACTTCCAATGGTTTAATGATAACCATTTTTATCAAGCAATTTTCAAATATCAAGAAATTGGACAAGAGCGCAAAGGAGTAAATCAATGTGATATTTTTTTCAATCTTGACAACAAAATAAATAAATCCCTTTTTTTTTTTTATAGCATCACATTCTAAGCCAATGCACCATTTCAAAATTGACTTTCAAAGGACCCAAATCAGTTTGCACAAGGATGCAAGATTTCAAAGGAGAATAGAAAAGGTCAAACAGAAATAACGATGTTGTTTTCTGAACAAAAACTATCACACAAGCCCCCAAGTAACAATCTTTGGGCATTGATTCAAATGAAAAAGGTACTCCCATTTTAAACCCCAAATGTTGAATTCTAATAGAACATGGCTTCGCTTCTTTCTCCACATACATGCTTGGGCACCTTGCTCTCCTAGACACACATGTGCGTCTTGCTTTTGTGAGAGTTTCTCTTAAGGACTCTGTCTCTCCAAGGTTGTCTGTGAGTGGTCTTATTTATACTAGAGCAGGCAAAGACTCCCTAGGGTTTCTTGGGGTGAGCACCAAGTTGCCAGTATAGTTGCTGGAAATTTCTAAATAATGGCAAAAGAAAGGAATTAGAGTTTATGCGCCTGAGGGCCATTTTGCCCAAGGCTCTTCTTTTCCATTTCGATTACTTTAACCTGTAATTTTCAAAAGAATACCTTTCTCCTTTGATTTCATCTAGGAAAATGTTTAGCATTAATGGTGCCAAAACGGGGTGTCTATAAATGCCCTTCATTGGTCGAGCTTTGTTTAAATTTTTTGGTGCTAATGCATCTGTGTGTTGTTGCAAGATGCTAATGACGAGTTGATGTTATTAGAATCAGTATATCAGAATCACAATACACGCCCGTGTCAGCAATAGACACCCCCGTGTTGACTTAAGTGTACACGCCCGTGCTTAGTTTTAGTCAGTCAAACTAATCAGTTAGCCAACTCAGCAAGTTAGTTAGTTTGTTTGTTTGTTAATTAGTTTTTTCTTCTGCTAAAGCTGCATATGTATTCTGCTATATATATTGTAAAGCTCTCAATGATTATGAATCAATTAATAAGATTCTTCATTTCTCAAATCTTAATATGGTATCAGAGCAAAGAATCTGAGTTCTCTGAATCGTCTTCCTCCGCAAAAATGCTTGCATTTTTTTTTCTTCTTCATTGATCATCAATGGCGTCGATTCCCATAGATGATGCATCAAGTCCATTTTTCTTGCATCCTTCAGACTCCCCAGGGTTGATCCTCGTCTCAGAATCACTCACTGGAGACAATTACAACTCCTGGCGTCGTGCAATGAGGATGGCACTGATAGCCAAGAATAAACTAGGTTTTGTGGATGGATCAATTCATACACCTGATGAATATGATTTTCCACGATTTCTGGCATGGCAACGCAATAACAATGTTGTTGCTTCATGGCTTCTTAACTCTGTCTCAAAAGAAATCACTGCGAGTGTGATTTACTCCTCCACTGCAGGAGATATTTGGCTTGATCTGCAAGAACGTTTTCAGCAACAGAATGATCCAAGAATCTTTCAATTCAAGAAAGAATTAATCAATCTCACTCAAGGATCTTTGTCAGTGGCTCAATACTTCACACAACTAAAAGGTATTTGGGAAGAGATTGGTGAATATTGTCCCATTCACTCTTGTTCTTGCGGAGGTGTAAAACCATTGTTGTATCATCTTCATTAAGAATATGTTCTTTGCTTTCTCATGGGATTGAATGAAGTTTACTCACATGTGAGAGGACAGATACTTTTGATGGATCCACTTCCATCAGTCAACAAGGTATTTTCTCTAGTTATTCAAGAAGAGAAGCAGAGATCCATGGGAATTCATTCTTCCTCAAGTGATCATATGTCCTATGTTGTCAATGGTCATCAGACTCATTCTGGTTTAGATGGAAAAGCAAGAAATGGAAAGAAAGACAGGCCTATGTGTGCATATTGTGGAATGCTTGGGCACACAAAAGAAAAATGCTACAAGCTTCATGGATACCCTCCAGGGTACAAGAAAGGGAGGCAAGCTGGCAATCTGAACCATCTTGCTGAGAAAGTTTTGGAAACTCACGCCTGTATCAGTCAAACACGCCCGTGTGAACCTGATTCAGCTTCGCATCACTCTTCTTCTTTCCAGATGACCTCACAGCAATATCAACAATTGATTCATCTTCTCCAGTCCCAGTTGTCACAAGCAGCCATTCCCGATATGGATACTCATACCAACTAAACATCAGATGGTATTATTCTTTCATCCAGCACTTCCACATTCCATAAGGATCCTGACTCCTGGATATTAGATTTAGGAGCCACATCTCATGTTTCTTATTCCCTCAAGCATTTTATCACACAAAAAGCTACACAATCATTTTGTTACATTACCTAACAATTGCAGAATTTTAGTTACTATTATAGGCAGTGTTCAATTAGCTTCAGATTTCATTATTCACAAAGTCCTTTATATTCCACAGTTTCAAGTCAATCTTATATCAGTTCCTGCTTTGTTAGCAAATTCAAATTGTCTTGTGTCTTTTTATGCTAATTCTTTTCACATCCAGGACCACAACCACTCGAAGCTGATTGGCAAGGGTGAAGTGTGTCAAGGCTTATACACATACAAAGTACACAAGAATGTTGAACAAGGCACACCTGATATAGATTTTTCCCTTTCATCAAAACCTATTAGTTGTCATTCTGCTTGTACTGTGCATGCTGAAACTTCTTTTTCAGATCATGTATCAGATTATGATTTCTCTTTCAATAAATTTAGCAATGCCAAACTATGGCATGCTAGACTAGGTCATCTATCTGATAAAGTGTTGAAAATCATAAGTAATACAATTCCTTTTACTTGTCCTTCAACTTACTCTTCTAGCACATGTCAGATATGTCCTTTATCCAAATTTAGACGCTTGTCATTCACATCTCATAATCATCTATCTCCTTTTCCATTTGATTTGGTTCATTATGACATCTGGGGTCCTTATCATCATTGCACTTATGATGGTAAGAGATATTTCTTAACAATTGTTGATGATTGCACTCGTTTTACTTGGATATATATGCTAACCAGTAAATCAGAAGCTACTGCTTCCATTGTCCAATTCTTCAAAATGATCAAAACTCAGTTTGGCAAGACCATTAAGCAACTACGGTCAGACAATGCAAAAGAACTTGCTCTCACTAATTTTCTGCAGCAACAAGGCACACTTCACCAATTCTCATGTGCATATCGACCAGAGCAGAATTCGATTGTGGAAAGAAAACATCAACATCTATTGAATGTGGCTCGAGCTTTGATGTTTCAAGCTCAAATCCCTCTTCACTTCTGGGGTGAATGCCTTACCACTGCTATTTTCCTCATTAACGGGACTCCATCTACTCTGTTGAAAGACAAATCACCATATTAGTTGCTCTATAACAGGCTCCCAAACTATAATGCTTTCAAGGTTTTTGGATGCTTGTGCTTTGTAGCTACTGTCCCACCTGAAAGAACAAAGTTCACACCTCGTGTTGTACCTGCAGTCTTCATGGGTTATCCCTTAGGTTATAAAGGTTATAAACCTTACAACCTCCAAACCAGAAAATTCATGATCTCACGGGATGTCACTTTTCATGAACACATGTTTCCATTCCAGGCCATTCCACTCTCAAGTGATGCACAACATCTGTTCAATGACACTGTGATCACAACTCCTCAATTGGATTGTCAGAACCTTTCCCATGATGCTGTCACTCATACTACCAGTTCCTTTAAGCATGCTTATGGTATCTCTCATTCTACTTCCTTAAATTCGTCTCAGCAAGTAAGTGGGGTCACACCAGATGTTAATATGTGCAGAACCACAAGGCATATCAGACCTCCAACTTATCTCAATGACTATATCTTCTTAATTAATCAGTCCACAGTCAAGCATCCTATCCAAAATGTCATTTGTTATGATAACCTTTCATGTTCATACAAGGACTACATTCTCCAAGTCTCTAGCATCTATGAGCCCCAGTTTTACCACCAAGCAATGCGCCATAAAGAATGGAGGACTGCCATGCAGGAGGAGATTGATGCCTTAGAAGCAAATCAGACCTAGACAATAGTCCCTCTTCCCCAAGGTAAACATGCCATTGGTTGTCGGTGGATATACAAGATTAAGTACAAGGCAGATAGTACTTTGGATAGATACAAGGCCAGACTGGTTGCTAAAGGTTACACTCAACAAGCTGGCATCGATTTCCTAGACACATTCTCACCAGTGGCCAAGATAACTACTGTGCGTTTTCTCTTGTTAGTAGCTGCTGTGAAGCACTGGTCCATGGTTCAATTGGACATTAACAATGCCTTCTTAAATGGTGATTTGTTTGAAGAGGTATACATGCAAATTCCACTCGGCTATAAAGTGCAGGGCCAGAATATGGTTTGTAAACTCACAAAATCCCTCTATGGTTTACGACAGGCATCTAGGCAATGGTTCCACAAGTTTTCCACTGCACTGCATTAATTCAGCATGGATTTTATCAATCTCACACAGATTACTCTTTGTTTTCCATTGGTAAAGGAAACACTTTAGTCCTCTTGCTAGTCTATGTGGATGATATTATACTAGCTGGACCTAATCCTATTGCCATTCAGCATGTTCAGAAAATGCTTCAAACTCTTTTTAAGCTCAAGGTCATTGGTGATCTCAAGTATTTCTTGGGCTTAGAGATCGCTAAATCCACCAAAGGTATTCATCTCTCTCAACGTAAATATACACTCCAATTACTGGAGGATACTGGTTTTTCTGCTGCAAAACCTTTGTCTTTGCCCATGGATCCCAATCTGAAACTCACCAAAACTGATGGTGACTTACTTCCAGATGCTTCCTTATATAGGCGTCTCATTGGGAGACTTATGTACCTTACTGTCTCTAGGCCAGACATCACCTATGCGGTTAACAAGCTGAGTCAATTCATGTCACAGCCCAGAATGCCTCATTTGAATGCTGTTCACCATGTTCTGCAGTATTTAAAATCTGCACCAGGTCAAGGTCTTTTGTTTTCTGCAAAATCTTCTTTGCGTCTAGCTGCTTTTGCAGATGCTGATTGGGGTAGTTGCCTGGACACCAGAAGATCCACCACATGATATTGTGTTTTCCTTGGTGATTCCTTGATTTCATGGAAATCCAAGAGACAACCAACTGTGTCTCGTTCCTCTGCAGAGGAAGAATATAGGGCCTTGGCAAATGTCACTAGTGAGCTCTTATGGCTGAGACAACTAAGCAGACTTTTTGAAGTTTCCACTGCTTCCATCATGGTTTTTTATGACAATCAATCTGCCATCCATCTTGCCACTAATCCTAAGTCTGCTGATAGATCCAAACATGTCGATATTGATTGCCATTTCATTAGAGAGCATGTGAATTCAGGTTTCCTTAAGCTTGTGCATGTTAAGTCCCAGCATCAACTTGCTAATTTACTCACCAAGCCTTTATCCTCTAGCCAATTTCGTTTCCTCAAAGCCAAGTTGGGTGTCTTGGACATTTACCTTCCAACTTGAAGGGGGGGGGGGTATTAGAATCAGTATATCAGAATCACAGTACACGCACGTGTCAGCAATAGACACCCCCGTGTTGACTTAAGTGTACACGCCCGTGCATAGTTTTAGTCAGTCAAACTAATCAGTTAGCCCACTCAGCAAGTTAGTTAGTTAGTTTGTTTGTTAATTAGTTTTTTCTTCTGCTAAAGCTGCATATGTATTCTGCTATATATATTGTAAGATTATGAATCAATTAATAAGATTCTTCATTTCTCAAATCTTAATAGATGTAGGCTAGAATCATTTTGACATACCTAGAGTGACCTAAGTATTTTGCTATCAGTCAGAAGATGTCAGAGTCATTTTGACATACCGAAGAGTGCTGAAGTTGAGATGGACATAGGCTTATCATTAACGCCATTTGTCAAGATGGGATTAGGCTTATCACTACGCCATCAGCTGAGATGGACACATGCTTATCATTAACACCGTCTGTCGAGATGGGCTTAGGTTTATCACTATGTCATTAGCTAAGACGGACATAGCATTATCATTAACACCGTCGACTAATGTGAATGTGAGCTTATCATTAACGCTTGCTGGGTATTGATGTAGGCTTATCATTAACACCTGTCAGGTGTTGATGTAGATGCTTGAAACTGGTTGATAATGACTAGATTTATTGTTCACTGGGGATCGATCTGAGTGTGATCTGGGATGTTCATGATTGGAAGAGATGTATGTGATAAGGAATGCATGATGACTAGTCAAAGATATGATGTCAAAAGATCAAGAGATTTTATTTTTCCACGTGGGGGTCGAACAATCCATTTGAATTTTGAAATTCTAGCCACTCGGAGTCTTTTCTCCATAAATGGGGGGCGTGGCCTTCTCACCTTGCATGCCTCTCTTCATTTCTCTCTTGGTTCTTCTTGCTTTCTTGCTTGTTTCTTGTATTTTCTTTGCTTTCTGAGTTGATTATTGTTATCATGGCTTCTTCGACTCATTTCTCCTCTATGGATGAGCATGAGGATTCTCATGGTGGAGAAGTGAGATCATTTGCTCCATTAAGGCGATACTGCCATGCGGAGGAGGAGGATCTAAGTCTCTTGGTTAACAAGTGGTCTCAATCTCCTTCAAAGCTTTGGTTGAGGAGGTAAGCCTTTGACTCTTGACTTTTAGCACTATGATGATGTGTTGATTTATTTTATGCCTCTTGTCTATAAACATGCCTTTTAGCTTAGATTTCTCTTGATGCATGTGTTCTAGGCTACTTCTTGTTTGAAGACTCATTCCCCTTTGAGTGGTGTGATTGAACTTTGGAGAGGCTTGGAACCTTCTGTTAAGATATGGTTCAAGAGAGCAGGCTTGGGTCNCTTGTCCGCCATTAGAGTTAATGTGCCCCTTAAGATCTTAAGAGAGCTTTTGCGGGATACTACTAATACTTTTCACCTTGGTTTTGGAGAGATGACCTTGGATCCTTTATCCTTCTTTATGATTACTAGCATTAAATTCGGGAGAGAGAAAGTGAGTCAACCCGAACATGGAATAACCACAATCTAGCCAATAAGAGTTGACCTTAACTCAAAAATTCGTGACATGTTAATGTATGGTGTCGGAAAATGCTACCCCTAGTTGGATGATTAATTCAGCATCACCTAGTATAAAGCATACATCCATACCATAGCTAATTTATTTGTGTTGGCTTTTGCTACAACATTATTGGGTTAGGTAGCCTTGACAGTCTTGATTGCTAATGGTTGAGAGAAGTGGTCCCCGCAGGCTGCAAAAGCTGCAGTCTTGTTTTTAAAACCTAGCATCAAATTGATGTCAATCAACCAGCCCAACAATGATGCATTTTTTGCTATAACATTCCACAGTTTGTATTCTGTCGCAAAATTTGAAATTGAACGGTCCCACTTAATTTCTTTTTTGATACTTTTGTTTACAATTTTAAGTTTAAATACAAAATTTACAAATCTTAAAAATAACCTTAGGACCACTCAGTCACAGACTATTTGGTCGCATAAACATTTTTACATCAAAAATAGATTCTAGCTTGTCACAATTTGCGTATGGTTGTATATTACGGGAGGGATCCACATTCCACTAAGTAGAGATTGGGTCTATCAAAGGGTTCAAGAACAAGGGTGGTGTTAATGATTCTTTGACCATCATGTTGCAACAGTGAAAGGGGTCTTTGATTGTGAGGCTCAGAAATGGCCTTATTTGGTGCTTTCCACTAACACGGGAAAGGGGAGAATGCTCTTCCATTAATAAAAATGAAACTGGCATGATAACGGGGACTGATCAGAGTTTCTAACCGTGCTGAAGCTCAACTAAGGTGAACAGAGACTCATTAAGATACCCTCGTCTAATTGTATACACCATTCGTTTCCTCACTAAGAGCGCAACAACCAAAGAAAGTAAGAACATTTGGCTAGTAATTGTGTTTCGTAGAGATATAAGATAAGAGAAAGGATAAATTGTAATTTAGTCCGCCGATTTTCCTGAATGACCGTTTAATATAGTTCAGTGGTGACCTATATTATCAGATTGTTTGGCACAATCCAGAAAATCCTTTGTGAACAGAGGAATGGAAGAGTGTTGTTCTCACCATACATATAAGTTTTGGGTTGAGAACGAGATTGAAATTTGTTGATGAAAAAAGAAATTCGGAGAAACCAATTATTTATTAGCTTTAACCAACTGATAAAAATTGCTTTCATCTATAAAATAACGAAATGAAGAAGGAAAAGGGGTAACAGAGGAGGAAAGAACATGAAGTAAAAAGGAGCAGAATGAAAG
The DNA here is from genome assembly GCA_003255065.1 of Cercis canadensis. Taxonomy (NCBI): domain Eukaryota; kingdom Viridiplantae; phylum Streptophyta; class Magnoliopsida; order Fabales; family Fabaceae; genus Cercis; species Cercis canadensis. The sequence continues at coordinate 92,719 of QAOA01007326.1, read as the reverse complement.
GCTGATAATATTTGTAGTGCACTCGAACAAAATCCTCAAAGATCCTAAACGGTTCTGTTACAAACTAGAGGCTTTAAATCTGTGTCAAAATGCCAAATAATCTAAATGGCTATCTTTCTTGGAGGAACCACCACATTCTTGTTTCCTGGAAATGCATTTTTAGATATGTCTACCAATGCCTTGAAGCTATATGGTTCATGCATGGATAGCTCTGACAAAACCTTTCTATTAAGTTGGATATTCTCCTTCATCAGCCCATGCATAAAGTTCCCATAATTGACCTGGTAAATGAAAGCAACGAAACAATTGTCAAATAACAGGTAAAAGATTAGACAGCACATAGGGAATGCAGAAGAATATATACATATAGAAGTCAAAAATAAATGAAGGGACAGATATGCTAATACACAATAGAAAACTTACACAAGTTATGAAAAAAAAATTGCACATTTCCCACTTTTTATGCAGATATACCTTATATTCAATCTCCTACTGTAACACTCATCTAACTTAATTCAGTCCATTAGTAGTACCTCAATCCCCCTTGACAAAGGGAGAAACTAACAGAGAAAAGCACTATCATAAAACATAAGTTTTAAGTTTTATAGTGTACTTTTCTAAGTAAATTGGCATTGTTTTATGTAGACACACAAGTTTAACATAACTAAGCATTTTATTTTTTTTTGGGGGGTGGGGGGTGGGCGCCACCAATTCTAGAGCTTAATGAAGAACTCCACCAACAACGGAAACTGAACTGCTGGACAGGCAGACACAGTAAACTTATAGAAGGATATTACATTAAGGTACAAAAAGAAATATGCCTTGAAGAAAATACGAATATCAAAAAGCAGAAATTCATACGACTTAACTACTCTGACAGTAAGATCCCTTCAACCACTTAAAGCAACAAAATATGAGAATCAGGCCACAATACCTAGCTTCCTCCCAAGCCAACCATTTTGCAATCAAGACATTCTTTTATTTTCTGGACCTTTTTTCACTATATTCTTCTCTTGACCTTCCTTATATTCTATTAACACAACATTAAAGACAAATCCTTCTCTGGGAAAAGAAAGTACTCTCACACTAACCCCATACATCCTGAGATGCTTAGTAAAGAAATTTAATTAGAGTAGAAAATAAAAGCCTATATCCGGTTTCCTATCAATTAATGCTAACATCATAAAATGATTTAGCTGCCAGTTGAAGCAACTAACAAGTGAAGGAAGCATTAAAATTTGCTCAATTTTAATTTAGTATCAGAGGCACAGGTAAGGACACAACTCTGAGATCAATCAACATGCCAAACTTGGGAGAGGAGTGAGATATCCAACCACAAAAATGAAAGAAACCCATATTTCTTATTAATCAGAAAACAAAAGACAGCTAGATTCATTGAAATAGTCTATTAGTAAAACAAATAGGTCAGTAGGAGAAGACTATCCACAAAAATGAAGAGTGTTGAAGTCGGTCCGATATTATGAAACAGTGCTAAAGCAATGAACCATAGTTAGCATGACAAAACTGAAACAAACAGTGCTATAATATGACTTTAAAGGATTTATGCACCCTATTTAGAGGAGCTATGTACTTAAACTCACATAGCATAGCTGTTAGTTTCAGTACCTTCAAGTGGATATATTGCTATAATGATTGTGTTCCATTGCATTTCTGAACCATTTGAAACAATTGTACTAACAGAGGACCAAAAGAAACCTTTTGCTTTAAAATATCAAGGTTCAACCTAATTTTTATAGACATGATCCAAACATCATCACTCTGAGATTTTTCAAGTCATCAAAAGTGAAAAGAAAACGAAAGTAAAAGACATGTTGATGAGAAAGTTGAACAACGGTTTATAACAATTACACCACTAAGATTCAAATTGATGATAAAAGTTTAGTGATTTCTTGTCCAGCTATTAAATTCTAAAATACCAATAATCTAGCATATAAATACGTTAGCAAGAGTCAAAGAACTGGAAGACATACACCATGCATGCGAGTGCCAGCATTAATCCGTTCAATCCAAAGAGAGCGCATGTCACGTTTCTTGTTACGACGGTCTCTGTAGGAATATTGCAAGGCCTTCTCCACCCTCTCCCTTGCTATCCTAATGCAATTCTTGGCTCTCCCCCTGAACCCCTTTGCTAGCTTGAAGATCTTATCCTTATTCATATTCTCTTCTTTAGTTCTTCTCTGCAATCAGAGTGCGACAAATTTGCCAAAAGAATAAAAATATCATAATCCATGAGCATAAAACTTAATTTTGATATGAGGAGACAAGTCCCTGAAGTGAGAATCCGAGAAAGGAAATTGATAATAAACTTGAAAGATAGAGGGAGGAGCTGACAATGTTAGCAACAAATCTTGACTTTCAGGACAATGGAGAGGAAGGATCAGTGGCGGATAATAAGGATGTGGGGGTATTTACCCCCACAACGTGAAATAATTTTCAATGCCTATAATTTTAGAGCTGGCAAAAGGCCCGACCCGAACCAGACTGGGCTGGCAAATGACTGACCCAGAGGCCAGCGGGCCAATGCACCAGCCCAGCCCTAATATCAAATTTTAATTTTATCTTTTTCTTGTATATAAATTCCACAAATTGCATTGCCACCTAAAATGGTGTCTGTTTCACTATTGAGAACATTGTGATTCTTGCATGAAGTGGCTTAAATTTTTACCACTTTGGTAGCACTTGGACTTGAACCATTATCTTCTTGCATTTCATCCCCAACATCAAATATATTATTTGTTCTTTTCTTTGAACTCTCATTCTCAACCAAAAGACCTAACATATAGTGTCTAACATTTTCATAATAAATATTGAATATAAAAACCCACCCAGCATTCACAATATGCATAAGAAGAGCTTATAAAATAAACAAATAATTAATGAAAGTAAGGCACAAGACTTGACATAATGGGAATAGCTTGAAAAGTTAAATCTTAATCCAATCCAAACGACAGCTACACTGAGCACTTGCATTAATATATTCATTGAAAATGGTCTCCTGATTCCTCAAGTACTTGATTCAACTGCATAGAACAAATGAAAACCAATACCATTCTGCTTCTTCAGACTGGAAGAGATGTATGAAACCTCATGAATGTAAGACTTCACTAGAAATATACCACATCACTGTTGCAGAATTTCATGGTTACAAAATCTTAATCCTGAGGAAACATTCAGTCTACCATTTCCAAATGAACAATAATTTTAAAGTCCAGCCATGAAAATTAAAAACACAGAATTCCAAATTTAAGCTACTACTATTAAAACACAGCACATTAGCAAACATCATATGCAAGAAACAAAAGGAGGCAACAGGACTTAGTATTGAATCTGAGAGAAAATGGTATTATTGACATTATCACAAGATATGATAACTTAGTCAACAGAATTCAACCTTCCGCGAAACAGCAGAATAGGAGACATGCTTAAAATTTAAGGGCAAATCAGCCACAATGATCAAAGTATAATAAAACTCAGAGCAACTCAATACTAATCTAATAATCATAATGGATGCTATACATGTGGCCATAAGTAAATAACTGAAAGACCTTAAATTTCATAATTTCAGTCAATTAACTAGATGAAAATCAAAATAATAAGATACTAACTTTAGTCAAATGCAGATAAACCAAAAACAATCAATATGGCATAAAGCATATTATTCAATTTAAATTACTATGGAAACCATACCTCTGCTGCCAAGAGCTTGCTGCTTGTGAGAAAGAGGGAGTACGAAAGAGAGGGACGGTCGGTCACTGACAGGTGCGCTGGTGGCTTTGCTGCCGGCGCCTGTGGGAGAGAGAGGGACGGCGGAGATGCGAGAGTGAATCAGCAAGGGACGAACGAAGAACGATTTGGGGCTTAGGGCTAAGAGCGATTTGCGATAGGCAGAGTGGCAGAGGGAGAGGAAATCAGAGGCAGAGAACGGCGGCGACGGTGTTTGACAGGCGAGAGGCGAGAACGGCTTAGGCGAGAAGCGAGAGGCGAGAGTGAGAAATCCAACGTGAAAGTGAAGCAGAAACCAGAAAGGGTCGAAAGTGAAAGAGAAAAGGCAGAGGTTTTTTCTTAAAAAAAAAATGGTTTAACCGGGCTCAGCCCGGTTTTAATCAGGCTAGGCCCGAATTGACCCGGTTAAAATTGGATTGGATCAAATCAGGCCCAATTTTAATGGGGCTAAAAATTCTAAGCCCATACTTAGATTTTACTGGGCTAAGGCCTAATTTTTTTGGGTGGGGCTCATTTTTGACAATGCTTACTGTCATCTTGTTAATGTTTGGTTATAGTGACCAATTTCTTATGCACTCGAGCTAGTGGTTATTGTGTCTTAACTAGTGATCAGTGGGAGTGTATTTGCTTATGATAACCACTAATTTATTCCTCTTGATCAGTGGTCATTGTAGGCTCCCAATGGTCATCCCAACAGCTCACAATGACTAATTTCTCTCTCATCTGTACCTTCTTACATTGTAAGGTTCACCGGATTTTCCAGTTTTTGACAAGTTTGGCCAAGTTTTGAATGATTTGATGCAATTTCAATGTAAAGGTGCAGCTCAGGCGGTACAACTATGGTTCCATATCACAAATGGTCAATGTGTAACTACTTGAGAATGATGATCACTAGTCATGTAAAAATAGTCAATTTAACTACTAGAGAAGAATGACTACTAGTTATGTAGAACTACAAATGGCCACTGGTAATTTAGTACAACTGCATACTTTGACTAAAGTAAAATAGAATATAACTTTGAAATCCATCTAAGAATTTTTTTTTTATTTAAGTGCCTTAACAATAATTTCCTCAAAATGTTGAGTCTGACAAAGAAAAAAGACTAGAAGAAGGCCACTTCAGCATTTGGAAATAATTATCCTAAAATACATGGTTATAAATATCATCAAAATATAAATAGAATAATAGAATTGTTCAACAAGTTTAAAACTAGGATGTAAGCACTAGTACACATAAAACAGATGTAATTTATCAAGAGAGGAACAACAATAATGAAAGGAAGAATTTAAGTGACCGCCTGAACACATTAGCATTTGGAAATAATTCTCCCTAAAACACATGATTATAAATAGAATAAAAGAATTGTTCAACGAGTTTAAGACTTGGATGTAGGCACTAGTACACATAAAACAAATGTAATCAATCAAGAGAGGAATGACAATAAACAATGAAAGGAAGAATTGAAGTAACCGCTTGAAATTTTCTTCTAAGAAACATAAACTAACAAATGATTCCAAGACATATTTACAAGTTTTTTTTTTTTTTTTTACTATTGTTGAAGTTCAAGACAAAATAAAGTGATGAGTTATATAATAATTGATCTGTCCCCCACATCAATTAGCTAAAACAAATTATCTTTTGTCACAACGTACCTGAAAGTCGCTACAATACAGATGATAGACTTAAAGAAAAAGATTAATTTTCGAAAGAAAACTTGGAGTCGCCATCAATTGTATTAAGAAACATGGAGAACAACTAAAAAACCCTTTTTTAGTAAAAAAAATGGTCTGCCAACCAGAGAGGGTTTAAGAGTCTGTTTATGCGTAGAGAAAATATTAGGCACCCCACAACATCCTTCTAAAGACAGTCCCCCTAAATTAATTGGACGAATATAAATATGATCAAAGTGTGTATTTTATTTACTCCAAAATAATAAATACGATTACTAGAATATTTAACAAAAGTAAAAAACAAAGAATTTAAACGTTCAATGGATTATTTTTCTACCGAGACCTAAATCCTTCTACCCATTCATCGCACAAAGCAACCGTCTAGGGTAGCGCTACCTTCACCTAGGTCAAATAGAGAAAGACATTCCATATAGGATTGACTTACCCTATCCTTCCATGATAAGTGAAGGGGCATGCGGATACTATACGACACAGATATATTTTTTATATGCAATGCAAATGCATGATTTTAAACATTACAGTACTTTTCCTTGTATAATGGGAGGGGTATATAATTGAAAAATGTAATCAAAATAAATAAAAGCTCTTCGAGCCTCCGAATCGCCTTAGGATTTTGCTAATGGCCCAAGAATTGTGACTTCTTCTCTCATGGAACACACATTAGTTGGCTGAAAATAAGAAATTAAAGGTCACATATGCATAAACAATTGAATAGCCACAACACATCATAATAAATGACAGGATAAAACAAGGAACATGTCAACTTATAGTGAAAAGTTATACAATACTAAAGCATATGTGGCAGCCATTAAGAGTCAAAATAAAATCATAAAAATGACATGCAAAGTAAGGGAACAACATTTAGTTAAATAGGGCAATCAACATACGCTCCTAATTAGCATGCAAATGGTTCTAAAAAGGAAGAAAGGACAACAAGTAAACACAAGACAAAATAATAATAAAAAAAAAGAACAACAAAGACAGAAAATAAAACATAAAACAGGGGAAACTTGTAAAGAAATATGGGAATGCATGTCAATGCAATTTGACCCTAAAATTTTACATGCTATATAAAAACATCTATTGGTTCTAAATAATCAAAAATTATACAAAAATGAGCTTCCTAACTCAAGTTATGGACAAAAAACAGAATACTGTCAGAATGAACTAACAATTTTACAGTATAATTAAAACAGTCATTTTCAAATTAAACCTGTGAGAAAATAAGACATAAAAAAAATATGAAATTTATACACATGCAAGATACACATCTTAGGGTTCTAATAAGACAAGAACCATGCATTTTGGGTTGTAAAACTGAAGTTATGGTCAAAAGACCGACCATTGCCAGTGTTGGATTGACAATTTCACAGTACAGTTAAAACAGTCATTTTCAAATTAAACCTGTGAGTAAATAAGACATAAAAAAACTATGAAATTTATACACATGCAAGATACGCATCTTAGGGTTCTAATAAGATAAGAACCATACCATTTGGGATTGTAAAACTAAAGTTATGGTCAAAAGACCGACCACTGCCAGTGTTGGACTAACAATTTCACAGTACAGTTAAAACAACCATTTTCAAATTAAAACTGTGAGCAAATGAGACATGGAAAAAATATGAAATTTATACACAAGTAAGATAAGCATCTCAGGGTTCTAAAAAGATAAGAATGATCCCATTGGGATTGGAAAACTGAAGTTATGGTCAAAAGACCGATCACTCCCAATGTTGGACTAAGACCAAAACACAAAATTTTCAAGAAATGTCAAACATCATTTTGATTTTTAATCAAAAACCCTAAAACATATTCAAGAAAATAAAGGCAAAAAAAAAATAAAATACTCAAAAANTTAATCAAAAACCCTAAAACATATTCAAGAAAATAAAGGCAAAAAAAAAACAAAATACTCAAAAAGAAATCCACAAGAAGCATGCTCACCCCAACAAGACATGACAAATAGTACCAAAACAATAATAGGGTAGCAAGATGTAAAATTTACAATACCATCAACCAAGACTATGCTAGAAAAAGACCAGCCCCAAACAAAAATCATGTCATATGGTAAAAATAAGCAAAATAACAATAAACTAATTAAGTACTCAACCACAATCAAAATATAAACTAAACATAATCACCCTAAACCAAAATATCAAGAGCATATTCAAGAGAGGAGAAAAACAACAAAAATTCAAAATAAAACTCATGGAAGTAAAATGAAATAGAGACATTCAAGAGGAAAACAAAAAGAAACATACATTTCACATGTCAAACAAAAACCCACAAGAGAATGACAAGAAATCAAGAGAAGAGTGAATGTTACTTAGTGTTCTTCAAGAAAACTATTTTTTCTTGCTCAAAGGTGTAGAACCCAACTCCAAGAAGCTCAAACCACTCTTAGTTTCTTGTTTTTCTCTCCAAGAATATTAAGAACACTTGAGAACTCCCAAGAACTCTCATTTTTTCTCTCAACTTTACTCTCTTTGATCTATTTTTTCAAGTTCTCTCTCTTCCTTCTTATTTTCACCTTGAGATCATATTATGAGGCTCTCTCCTCTCTTTCTCCTCTTATGCAATCAGCCCTTTTAACTTGGAGAGCAAGTTGAGGATAGCTTGATCCTTTCATATCCCTTTTGCACATTTCTCCCACTTTCCTTTAGCCTTGGCATATGAAAAATTTAATAATTCTTCCCCAAAATGCCCTAACCAAGTTGCACACTTTAGCCCCTCTAATTTGTATTTTTTTTTCATANCCCTAACCAAGTTGCACACTTCAGCCCCTCTAATTTGTATTTTTTTTTTCATACAAAAATAAAGTTAAGAAGCCCCCATTAGCAATTTTTTCAAAAATGTCTTGCACAAGCAACTTTCATGAAACTTCATTGAGGCTAAATCTTTTCACTTATGCTTGAGAATATTCCTTAAATCCTAGCTGACCTCCTTTCAAATTTTTAAAAAATTTATTTAATTTTTTAATTAAAAATGAAAATCACAAAACCCTAATGGGCCAATTGGGCCAAATTAGGTCAAAATGAACCCAAAGAGGTCAACCTTTGACATAAGTTAGTCCAATTGGTCTCAAATTAAACCTCAAACAAATTAAATAATCCAACAAACATATATCATTTATTTGAACCAAAAACATTAGGAAAACAAAAAAAAAAATGGGAGGGCCCAAAGGCTCTCGAACTAAGGTTTTGGCAAAAATGGGATAAGCCCAAAACATGAGTTTTGACCCAAAATAACTAAAAGCTCAAAAAATCATAATTTTTATGCTCAAACAAAGCATGTAACAAAAATCAAATGGGCCAAGAGGCCCCAAACTCAAATTTAAAGAAAACATGCTAAAGGGCCTCTAACTTAGGTTAAAATGAAGTGGGCAAATGCCTAAAAACCAAAACTTTGATCCAAAAGCTAAAAGAGAATAATTTTTTTTTTTTGAAAACGTGTAACAACTTAGTACAAAATACAATGACTACATCTTCCCTTCACATTTTCTTTCTAATTACACTTGTTTTGTCGATTTTTTGGTTCATTAGCACCCAAATGGAGATGCAATACAATCTTGCAGGACTAGCTCTAGTCAAACTCGATGGATGAATAACTTAGGCACTTTTGGAGTCCAATAGGACAACAAAAAGGCGTTAGGCTTGAAGCCAAGGGAATTGGGTCTTAAGGTCCAAAAACTCCGGATGTGGCTGAGTCTAACCTCTATAGGTGGAGTCTTGTTGCTTTCTGCTCTAGTTGATGGATAGTGATAGTGGATCTTAGTGTTTAAGGAGATGATTTGGTGGTGGTTAAAGGTACTTTAATGGAGGTCTGGTCCATTAATGGAAGTATTTAAGAAGAATGTCTTAAAAGGAGTAGTAGTGTCTTTAATGGAGAAGAATGTTGGGTTTAAGGTAGGTGGATGCTCAAGGGGGCTGGAACTTGAAGAACATTCAATGGAGATGCTCTTTCCATAGGTGGTGTTTGAGTAATGAAGATTTTTGAAATTCTAAGTGTTGGTGGGTGGAAATCTAGGCATGCTCTCCCTAAGGTATTAAAGATTGATCCTCCAACGTATTTATAAGGTGGTATTTATAATGGAGAATGGCTGAAGTTTGATGAAGATAGTTAGAAAAAATAGACGTTGGAGACTTAGTCAATGGGTAGGTGAGAGCATTAAATGCTTCACATAGGAGGTTTTAGGTTTTTACTTAACGGATTTTAATGCTAAGCAAAGAGGAGCAGAGGCTCAACCTTTTGTTTAGATTTTATGATATGATATTTTAGGCATTTAATGCTTAAGGGTACTGTAGAGGCTTAAGGGTGGCACAACTAGTTTCTAGTTTCTATAGCAGAAGGCTACTTTTTTTATATCATGGGTGGAGGTATGAGGTTTAGCTTCCTATGAGACATATTTTAAAGTAAAATAGGTTTGAACATTTGAACAAGGGGATAAGACAAACGGAAAGAATAAAAGGTTTAAAGGTCAAAGGAGGTCATGTCAGCTGATAAAGCATTTCAAACTCTCTTTACCTGTGGGTCTAGCACATCTTATCAGACTTTCACAAAGGAGCTTTTAGAGATGTCTTTTAAAATCTCTTCTAATGTGAGTTTTCCCTCAACCCAAATCTAACCAAGTTGTTGTACTAGAGGTAGTTCTTGCTATAGGAGTTGTGGCCTCTTAAGGAGCCATGGCTTCTTTAGGAGCCTTAGTTTTGTAAGGTCTTTTGACTTGAGGGGTAGCCAGGAGGTGCCCATATTGATGAACACACTTTTTATACAATAGTTATCCCTCATACTTAGTCTTTTAAACCTCTTTTGGGCTGAATTGCATAGACTTGGACCTGATTTCATGACTTTGGATCCATTTGTGCCTAATTGCAATTTCCAGCAATATTGAGCATTTTATGCTGTCTCTGTGTTTTGTGCATATCTTGCGTTCTGAATGTCTAAAAATTCCGAGTCATACCTTGTAGGAAAGCTAAGAGAATTGTTAACAACTTTCTTTCAGGGCTCCAAAGCCAATTCGGACGTTCAGAAGGTCATATGCAGCCTGGAAGCCAGAGAAGACATGTTGTCGCAGGATCCTGACCTACATGCAGTGTTTGGGACATAACTTGAGTTGTGGATATCATATGGACCTAAAACTGGTACCATTGGAAAGCTAACAGAAAGAGCTTAAATTGATATGAAGACCGGTTCACCATATTTTATATTGAAGATGGTCTTATTTGCGGTGGAAGTTGGCTAATGGTTCCAGACACCTATTGGCACTTAAATGGGCCTAACTTCCTCATGACAAGTTCAAATGGGTCCAAACCAAAGCCCAATTAAAGCTAAGGCCCATGGGAACAAGTGTGCCCTAAGGGTAATTTGGGTGTGCATGTAATTTTGGAGGTCTATATCAGCACAAAGGGGCAGCCGAAATTCATATCAAGTCATTTAGATATTTTAGACAGCTTTTGAACTTTCCTTAGTCTTTAAGTTTTCTCTTTAGATATTTTGTAAGAACTTGGCTTCTCTTGTTCATGGAGGGCTAATTCATCAAATCAATCCAGGTTTTGGCTGTTCTGATTATTGGTTTTGAGATTATGTGTTGTTGTTATTCATTTAGTTGTTAATCAAGTTCTTCAATCCTCTGAAATATTCTGTTTGAATTGCTTAATTCGAATTTAGATTTTCATATTCTGTTTGCATGTGATACAAGAGGATTGTATGGTTGATTAGTGTTTTTGAGCTTTTGGATGGATTAATTACCTTGGCTGGATCATGGACTTAGGTAAAACTAGACTTGAATGTTTGCTTAATTCATTTAGTCTTAGTTAAAACCGAATTCTGGTTGCTTAACCAATGGACATCCATAGAACATTGAGAGGCTTCTTGATATGTTTTAAAGGCCAAGAACATGGTTAATAATTGAATGGATCATTAGAAATCAAGGATGGACTAAAATCAGAATCAGTTAAGGCTTGGATTGGTTGTTTTCCCTAAAATTTTACCACTTACAATTAATTTCTATCAAACACTTGAACAAACAAAACCCCCCTGTTGATATAGTTCTTAATATGATTCACTAAATAGAACAATCCTTAGGTTCGACTTAGAGCTGCCTTATACTACAAGTAGTTTAGGTAACCAACCTTAAACTTTAACTAATTTGAGGAGCCTCGACAACTCATCACATATCCTTACTACCAGTTAAAGATACCTTTAGGGAGTGAAAAATGTTGTTGGAAGAACGGGCTATAGGCCTCTCTACCTGACGGGACGCTCTAAAGACGTTATTGGCAACCCATGCATACCAGTTATGAGAAGTACTTGGTGGATACAGTCTTAGGAGTCTCTCAGCACAGGTAGCTTCTCTTTTGTTAGGATTGCAGTTGTGCCATTCTTGGCTTCAATTAAGCCAACTCTTATTAGTCTATTCAATCATACTCTCTTTCGTGCTTTTGGACATTTGGGCTCTTTTAGGCCACTCACTTGTCTTATATTGGACCTTACTCAAAATTCGGTATTTACATTAGCTCCCTTATTCATTGAGGAAAATGAATTTTTTGTTAATGAATATAGAGAAGTTAAGACCTACCTTAGTCTTACCTGGGGCTAGTATCTTGATAGTTCAAAGTCAATTGTGGCGCCTCTGGTTCTCCGACCTCTGCTTGAAGTTGCAACCCCCTCCCCCCTTTTGGTTTCTTATGGGACCAAGTTTGATTTATGCTTTTGACCTTTTATGGGATCTCAGGATTTTCATGAAAGTTTGATCTCTGGGGTATCAGCTGCAGCTTTTTCAAATTTTCTGCCTGTGCTGGTGCTATAGCCCCTTAATCTCTTGTAGGACTAGGTTGATTTTGCCTTGGTAACTTCTCTTGAGGGTCTGGGACTTAGTGAAATTTTTGTAGTGAATTTTCTTTATGAATTTGCAATGTTGGGCTTTTATTTCTCTGCTTCAATGAACCTAGGTCCAGTGGCCCCCTTTTGGCCCATCTATTTGGATTCTTTAGTTTGCCTTCTCGTCCAGTTTCTCATACTATCCAGTTATTTCCTTTTTTTCTTAGGAGCATCCCTGGTTCTCTCTCTCTCTTGCAGTTATTGAGGGGGAGTAAACATTTTAAAGGAAATGACAACTCCATTTCTAGTTAGGGCTACTGGCGCTGCAACTTTTGCCTCGTGTGGGCGACGTGACGGTTTCCTATTATCCGGTGATAATGCCGCATTTGATGTAGGTGGGGAACATGTCTTTTCCCATTTGTTTTCCCTTTTCATTTCAAATTAACTCTCCTTTTTTTTTCGTTCTATGTAAGTCTCCTTTCTCTGCATTTTCATTTCTTTATTTTGCTGTTGAACTCTTTTTGCTTATTTACTTCTCCAGAAATCTCCTATGTTCCCTTGCTAATTGTTCTATAAAGCTCTCTCTTTTCTTTTTTCTTTATCATTTTGCTCATATTTCTTCTTTCTTTGCTGCTACCTTTGTCTTGGCTTTTCTAGTTTTGCCATTTTCTTTGTTTGTGGTTGTTTGCTTTGATTTTTCTTCCTTTGTTACTACTTCTGCAACTACTCTGCTTTGTAACATCAAAAAATGGCAAAGAAGGTTTCCTTTTCCAAAGCTACCCTTCCAATCAATGGTGTGATTGTCTCCTCTAGAGATGTGCTCAAGGGTTTCCCTTTGAGCTTGATTTTCTCTATCCGTCCTACCCTTCTTAGGCCTTTTGTAAGAAGAGGGGCCAGAAGTAGGACCAAGTTGTTTCTCCCGATCCTAACAAGCCATTTCCCCTCCTTCCTTATGCTGGGGAATATTTCTTTACTATAAATACTCCTAAGAAGGCTAAAGATGAGAGCTCCTCCACCGCTTGCTTCCTCCGCCCATTCTAACGGACATCCAACTGGGTTCATCTATCCTCCCGTGTCGTGTGGCTAGAAGGGAATTTCCTTGGTCCAACCATAGTGCACCAGTTCGCACCAATCTCACTTCTCAATAGTCTTCTTGGGTAAAAGATATGTTCCAAAATCATCCTGCCGTGGCAGCTTTAATGAAAAAGCTTAGAATTTTTTATGCTGTCTGGGTGTCTACTTAGACTGGAGTCTACAGGAGTGGGAGGGATATGACTACTCTGGTTTAATGCTGGAGTAAAACCACCCACACCTTCTTCACTGTTTAGGAACTGACGTGAATGTCCTGCTGAAACTCCCTTGTTACAAGAATGTGAACCTGGCCTCTTTCCAATGGGATGCCACATTGGCGGAGATGGCTAAGAAATTGAAGGAATGCCATACTGCTTGCGAGAAGAAGCTTCAACAAGCCTAGCCTTCTGGAGAGGCAAAGAATGCTAATACTGATGCTGAACTAGGGAGGAGCCAATGAAGACTTTCAAACCTCAAAATAAAACCACCCATGCAGCTTGGATAAGATATTTCTTTAGGAGCTTTGATAATGATGATGTCTTCAAAGCTGGCCCGATAAGGGGTGATCTTTTTGATCTGCCTGCCTTTCTTGCATTCTAGCTAGGTCGCTTTATCTTTCAAGGCTCTCCTTTAAAATCCCTAGGTCTTGTTGTTTTTGGTCTAGCCACCATAATGGTTAGAAGGGGAAGGCTTCCCCTGGGCTCAATGTATTTAAGATCTTTATATGCTCGTCTGAACCAGTTGTAGGAACAAATGGAGATCTTCTATAAAAGGTATGGTATGGTCAACTATGTGGACAACATTTTCCTCCAGCTCTTCCTATATGAACGCTTCAAGAGTTTTGGTCCCAAGTTCCTTTTTCCTGATGTGGACTCAAAAGAATTGGAGCAAGGAATGAGAGAAGAATAACATGCCTTTAACCCAAATCTTTGTGCTGGTCCACAACAAGTAAGACCAAAATTCCTTTAGCTTATGTGATTGACAAAGTTAATGAATTTGTATGAAGACCCTACACCACTCCTCTTGAACATGGTGTGGACAATGCTTATTTATTGTACTCTGCTCTGCATTTGACCCAAAGGAATGATGGTGAAGCTGGTATCAAAGGCACTAGAGATTTTTGGCATTTATGCTTAGCTCCAAGTATGGAGGAGCCCTATTTGCATATAAATACTGCCCTAACAGGGTGACACATCAATTCGGATTTGATCAGCTCGAGTGCACCTTTTCCCTACCCACTAACCCTTTTAACCTACCAAGTGTGATGTCTACCTGTTTGTTCAACTGCTTTCTACCTCAGACTAGCTTGGAGATTTCTTAATTTGTCAACTTTTTAAACGTTAATGGATTTTTTGCGGGATGGCTCAAGTACTACCAGTTGGTGAAGATGATCTTGTGCGAGTTTGAAAGGTTGAAGAATAATGATTCTCTAAAGGCCTAGCTAAAGAAACTTCCCATCATTATTGTCCTTGATTCTTATTACTTTAAGGCGAGTAGGCATTCTGCTCCCACTTCAAAATCCAAAACTACGAAGTCCAAAACCATTAGTACTTCAGCAATTCCTATTGGAAAATCCAAGTTTGCTAAAGTTGGCGGTACTACAGCCAAGAAGGCTCTTGCTCATCCTTCTTCTACTAGGAAAAGAATGTTCATTCCAATCTGTGACTTTTTTGTAAAGCTTCCAAGATTTCCAAGGCTACCGCTTCTCCAAGGAAGAGTACCAAATCCAGCCCTTCTTTTGAGTTCTTAGCTGATGAAGATGCTGTTGAAGCTGAAGCTCCTGCTAGAAGGACTCAAGTAATTCTTGTAGCTCTTGAATCTTCCCTGGCTGCTGAGCCAAATGCATAAGCTATTAAATGGGCTATCTTTGCTGAAATTCCTTCACCCTCTACTCATCTTTCTCCTGGAATTTCTCCTCAAGCTACTGACACTTCTCCAAAATCTAAAAAGGAGGAAGTCCATTGCCAAACCTCACCTTAGCGCTACTCCAATGTAAGTCTTTCTATCTTAGTCTTTATTTTTCTTTCTATCTTCCTTGGCTCCTTTGTTTACTATCATCTTTTGTACAACTGGAAGAGTCCCCTAGCAAGCCTTTCTAGGATATTCCTCCTTCTACTTCAAGACCTGCTATCGCTTCTATTCAAGACCTGCTACCGCTTCTATTCAAGATGGGGATACCCTTAAGGCTTCTCCCCTTTCCAACCAATTTGTCATGTCTATTGGGTCTTCTTCTGCCTCTACTCTTTTCTCTGTTGTTTCTGGCTTGAAGTCTATTTTGGAGGGAGGTTTTGGTGGTGAAGGTTCAACTGAAGGTCTTGGTATATCTTTTTTCATCATACTCTTTTTTGAACTTCTTTTTTCTCTTCTTCTCTTGTTGATAAAGTATTTTTTTCTTCACANTTCCTCCTTCTACTTCAAGACCTGCTACCGCTTCTATTCAAGACCTGCTACCGCTTCTATTCAAGATGGGGATACCCTTAAGGCTTTTCCCCTTTCCAACCAATTTGTCATGTCTATTGGGTCTTCTTCTGCCTCTACTCTTTTCTCTGTTGTTTCTGGCTTGAAGTCTATTTTGGAGGGAGGTTTTGGTGGCGAAGGTTCAACTGAAGGTCTTGGTATATCTTTTTTCATCATACTCTTTTTTGAACTTCTTTTTTCTCTTCTTCTCTTGTTGACAAAGTACTTTTTCTTCACATGGAGAGGATAGTGAATATGCTATGGGTGTTACTTCTTCCTTGGCTGGACAGGCTTCCTTTTCTGGCCCAATAAATATAGTTAGTGGAGATTCTGTTCTAGCAGCTGCTGCTTCTGGAGGTACTTCATCTAGGGGTGCCACTTCAAGCACTGCGGCAGCTGAGGGTACGGGACCAGACGTCCCACCTCTTCTTGCAACCAATGATGATTAGTATAGCTTTCTATTTTTGTGACTGTCGTTGTCCTTCTTTTCGTTGTCTTATTTCTTGACTATGGTTTCTTCTTCAGTGATTGCAGTTGCTCTAGGGGACTTAGTCTCGCACGATTTTATGAATGTTGAAAATGTTGTTGCTGTTGAGGAATTCCTAGCCGCTAGACTAGAGATGCTACTTCTTTTTATTAGCTTGACTCTTAGGTCTTTGAATTGGGCTTACACTACGCTTTTGGACTTGTTGAATTTCATAAGAGGATGCTCCCCCTGGAGATGACAGAGGCAGACCGAAAAACCTTTTTTAGTTAGCTGTAGGAGATGAAGCTCTTTCCCTTTAGCACAGAATGGGTGAACTTCATTGAAGGTCAAGTGGCACTTGCTGCTCCTTCTTTTGTGACTACTTTAGAGGCCTTGGAAGACTGCGAAGCGGATGAGGAGGTAGCCTTGCAAATTGTGAAATGTGTAGTAGTTGAGATAGAGAAGCTAAAGGAAACCATGTGAAAACTTATGGATCAACTCACCATTGTTGAGGTAACTTTTACAGCTACTACTAAGAGGAAAACGGACTTGCTGCAAACTAGAGAAGTCTTGAAGCACCCTTTTGCACTTTGAACTATTTGTAGTTTACTTTTTTGCTCTAGACTTGGTTGTTTGTTTAGGACAACTATACTTTGTATGACTTTTGAATGGTAATAGCAATGCACTTTTTGGCTAAGCTGTTGATTGCATCTGTTCTTTTTCTGTTTCTCTCTCTCTCTCTCTCACTTTTTTTATTTTTTTCAAAGTAGTTTCTTTTGCATCTTCAGGTATTTTGTTGGAGCCTTTTATAGCTTTACAAATTCTTTGGAAGTTGTTTATTGACCTATGGCTTTTGTTGGAGCCATTTTGTCTTACAACTTCTAATGGAGATGTACTGACTTCCAACTTCTTTGAAACTTTGCATGCCCATAGCACCAGGGGAAGATACTCACTCTAGTCACGAAAGGCATCTATGGTCATTCTAGTGATGATCCTTAGTGGGTTCTTGTTTGTCGCCTTTGCCTATCCATTCCCCTGGGGATGGTAAGGTGTGAACTTGTCATGTGTGATATTATATTGCTCCAGGATCTCTTCCACTGTCTTGTTTTTGTTGGTCATTCTCTTTTAAGCTCCAAACTTTATTTCTAACTCCAAAGCAAGAAGATTTTCTGAGGTCCTTCGAAAGAATCTTTTTAAAAAATGGTTTCTTCTTCTTTCTTTTGTTATGAGACTTAACTCGAGGCATGGAACCAGCCACTTGTTTCTTAGGGATTTTCTCATCTTGCACCTCTAAATTAGGTGGTTTTTTCCATATTAGACGTCCCCTTAGTGTGAGCTTTAAATGGGTCCATCAATTTGGTGCTTCCATCTATAGTATCAATTTTAAAGCACACACTGACTTCATCTGGGTGCTTTATTTCTTTAAAAATTTTGAAAGACACTTGATCATCTTGCACTCTTAGAGTGAGTTATCATTTTTTGCACATCAATGAAAGCCTTCCTAGTTGCTAAAAATGGACGATCAATAATGATAGAGATTTGTTGGTCCTCCTTTGTGTCAAGCATAATGAAGTCTGTTGGGAAGATGAACTTGTCCACTTTCACCAATATATTCTCAAGGGTTCCCCTTGGATACTTGACTGATCTACCTGCTAATGTCAAGGAGATGGAGGTTGGTTTTATTTCTCCTATACCAAATTTCCTGAAAACAAAAAAAAGACATAAGGTTAATACTAGCACCAAGATCACAAAGTGCCTTACCAAAAGATATGTTGCCAATAGTGCAAGGAATATTAAAACTCCCTGGATCTGTTGATGTTGGTGGCAATTTCTTTTGTAAGATTGCATTGCACTCCTCATTAAGTGCCATGGTTTCAAAGTCCTTCAGCTTTCTTTTGTTAGACAAAATGTCTTTCATGAATTTGACATAGTTGGGCATTTTCTCTAAAGCATCTGCAAATAGAATGTTGATGTGTAGCTTTTTGAACACCTCCAAAAATTAAGAAAATTGATTATCCAGCTTCTTCTTTTGGAACCTTTGAGGGAAAGGAAGAAGTGGAACATAAGGTGGAGGATTATCTGGAAATAATTTAAAAGTCTTTTCCACATATTTGATAGGTGGTTCCATTGTGGTGTCTTCCTTTGTCTCAGGCTTAACTGGCTTAATGGGCACCTTCTTTGCAACTTCAAATGGTTCATCTCAAGTCTTACCATTACGAAGAGTGATAGTCATGACATGCTCTTTAGGATTCACCTCTGTATCACTAGGCAAAGACCCATGTTGTCTAGTATTAAGTATGCTAGATAATTTACCTATTTGGGCTTCCCGGCTACAAATGGTGGCATCTGTTATTTCTATAAACTGACTGGTGTTCATTGTTAATTGGGCAAGAGCATCTTCCAAAGAAACCTTAGGTAGTGGTGGTGGTTGATATTGCACTGATGCCTGAGCAGAATTCATAAAAAATACACACACACAGACATTCTGATTAACAATGTTCTCTAGCAGAATTATGATTGTTTCTCCAAAAAAAAAAATTGAGTGATTTTTCCACCCCGGATTGTATATGTTGGAGTAAGGTTGTTCTGCTTGCTTGGGTTTCCCACAAAGTGTGCTTCTTCTGATTGATATGGAGAGAATGGGTTGCCAACTTGGCAATATGTGCTAGCATGAGGTCTACCACAGCGGTCATAAATTTCAGGAGGATAATGGATGGCATTGACATTCATAAAGGTCAACTGCTTAGAGATGGAATCCATCTTAGCAGATCGAGATGTAAGGATATCAACTACATGAACCTCAAGTACCTTGCATGGTGCAAACCTCTTAGTAAGCCATTACTAAGCATTAGCAATCATCTCCTCTAACAAGCCATTAGCATATTCATATGTCTTTCTCATTAAAGACCCACCTGCAACTGCATCGACTAGTGTCTTGGTTGAACTTATTAACCCATTGTAGAAGGCCTATAGTTGCAACCAATCAGGAAGTCCATGGTGGGGGCATTTGCGAAGTAATTCTTTATACATTTCCCAAGCCTCCTAAAGTGACTCCATGTCTTGTTGACTGAAAGTAGTGATATCATTCCTCATCTTGGCAATCTTAGCCGGTGGAAAGAATTTTGCTAAGAATTTTTGTGCCAAGATATCCCAAGTAGTGATGGTTCCCACTGGAAAAGATTGCAACCAAGACTTAGCTTTATCCCTCAGTGAGAATGGAAAAAGAAGAAGTTGGACAACATCATCAGAAGCACAATTATGCTTGAATGTATCACATATCTCTTCAAGAAGCTATCAATGTGAGCATGAGGATCTTCATTGACAAACCCATTGAATTGGCTAGCCTGTACCATGTGGATGACAACATGCTTTATCTCAAAGGTGTTGGCTTGAATTGTAGGTTGCGTTATACTAGAGGTGGTATATGTGACTAGAGGAATAGCATAGTCACGTAATGCCTTCGGAGCATTTTCTTCTACCATGGTGTAAGTCAAAATTCTGGTCAAATCTCTCTTTTCTTTTTTATTCTTTCGACAGGTCTTTCTATCTCAGAATTAAATGGGAGTAAAGAGTTATTTCCAAGTTGTCTCATACACCAAAAGAAAATCTCTTGAAAGTGCAGGCTAAAAGAAATATTAAAATAACTAACAATGAAAATAAACTATCATATTAAAATAGGAATTACTGAGTATCGATATTAATAAATAATTACTCCCTGGCAACGGTGCCAAAAACTTGTTGTGAGAAAATGGAGTGCAAGTGTACACTATCGTCTTACAAGTAATATAATAAAAGTGAGTTATCGTTCCCATGAGGATTAAAGCTATTAATTACCGAAATTGG
This sequence comes from Cercis canadensis, assembly GCA_003255065.1. Lineage (NCBI taxonomy): Eukaryota > Viridiplantae > Streptophyta > Magnoliopsida > Fabales > Fabaceae > Cercis > Cercis canadensis. Next base: position 72,624 of record QAOA01007326.1, on the reverse strand, counting down.
GTTAATCCTAATTTTATCTGATCAAATGATTAAGGAGAAGTTGCAAGAATAAACTAAATAAGCTAAAAGTAAGCAAAAATAGATAAAAATCAATAATTAATATAGAGAGAAAGTCTAGGAATTTTGATTTTTCCATAATTAATCCTGGTTTTCATTCCTTAATTCCTTAATCTAGATTTATCTTCCTAATTGCTAGCCAAGACTCCCTAAATTATTCATTAGCCTTTACCAAGTCTAGTGAAAATATTTTCAAGTTATGAACCCACTATATCCCTATGTGAATTACGAATAACCAGAAAATTTATTCAATTTTATAGATCTCTTTAATTGCTTCACTACAAGAAAATAGGGATTTTCTCACGGACAGATGCCCAAAATTCCATGACAAACATATTTGTTGTGGACTTTTTCATGGACATGAAGGTGAGAGAAAAATAGTCGTGACAAAAAGGATTTCTGACGGACAGAAATTGATCGTGAGAAATTTCTCACATAGAAACTATACAGCGCGTGAGAACTATTTGCGAGTGAATCTGTGAGTTTCTCATGGATTTATGTTCGTGAGAAACTATTACAGTGTTCAACCCATGAGAAATTCTCTAAGAGTTTCCTTGTTTTTTCTTTTTTTTTAAGCTTATAAAATGTGTAATTTTTTAAAACAATTAATTTTTAGTTTCAATTAAATGCATTACATATAAAAACCACTAAATTTTATTAATGAAATGTAATTACAATTTGTAAATGTTATATAATGAAAGAAAAAAAAGTACACTACAATATAAACACTAAACCCTAATCTTCGATGTCGTTGTCGTCGTCTCCTAAGTCCTTAGTTGAGTCATCATCATCATCAGCTAGGGGGTGTGGGGCTACATTAGATGTCCCACTATGACCCTGTTGCAGTAGTTGCAATAACATTGTAGGTAGTTGCTCTGTCAACGTGCCAGATCCCCTGAGAGCTTGGACCAATGGCTGTAGTTGGTAGAGCTCCTGCATCTCCTACGACATGGCTGCCTACTAGGACAAAACCTCTGACATCTGAGGATGTGCCGGATTGGAGGCCTGGGATCCCTGTCCATGGGCCGAGTCCAATAGGCTGGCCTCAGAACCTATGCCATAAAATCAACCCTTCTTGTTCTTTCCGCCAATAACATTGATCCATATGTCATTGACAGAAGACGGTGAGGACTGGGCCTAGCTATTAGACTAGCGCCTCTCATATTCAATCTGCATAGATAAAAGAATAAAGTTAATAAGAAATAATAAACTTATAATTATGATTTTTAAACCTTTTAAACAATTTCCAAAATACTTACATAAGTAGACTCTTCAGATGCCCATTTAATTCTCAGGGCCCTATCACAGAAGGAGACAACCATTCGCCCTTCGAATTCCCCTTCTTGATGTCTCAGAATGAGGTGCGAATGTTATCGTTGCACTTTGCGAGCCAGATCTTATGAATCTGGCTCTCAAACTGCGGGTCCCAAGTACATTTCCTTTGTTTTAGAAAACAAAAGATTGATGAGCTGCCGAGGCTCCTCAAATTAGTGATTTTTAAAGTCGGTTTACCAAAGCTACTTGTAGCATAAGGCAACACCAATTCGAACCAAAGGATTACTCTAATTTGTGAATCAGATTTAGGAACATATAAACATGGGGTTTTGTTTGTATAAGTGATCAACAGAAATTGATTTAAAAGTGGTAAACCTTAAGGAAAACAACCAATCCAAGTCTAATTGATTCTGATTTTAATCCATCCTTGATTTCAAAGAATCCATTCAATTATTAACCTAGTTCTTGGCCTTAGAACACATCAAGAAGCCTCTCAGTGCTCTATGGATATCCATTGGTTAAGCAATCAGAATTCGGATCAATTAAGACTAAATGAATTAAGCACTCATTCAAATCCAGAATCCAGCCAAGGGTAAACAATCCGTCCAAAAGCTTAGAAACATTGATTAACCTTTAATTTCCTCTTTTATCACATGTAATTAAGCAATCAACACATGAAAATCCAAATCCGAATTTAAGCAATTCAAACAGAATATTTCAGAGGAAAGAAAGAAGTAGATTAACCACTAAATGAATAACAATCAAAGCATAATCTCAGAATTAATAATTAGAACAGCCAAAACTTGAATTGATTTGAGTATTCAGCCCTTCATAAACAAGAGAAAGAAAGTTTACAAAATATCTAGAGAGAAAACTTAGAGACTAAGAAAAAAAGAAAAACTGTCTACAAAATATCCTAATACAATTTCGGCTGCCTCCTTCTGAGCATATAAACCTCCAAAAATACATGCACACCCAAATTGGCCTTAGGTCACACTTATTCCCATGGGCCTTAGCTTTCATTAGGCTTTGGTTTGGGCTCAATTGGACTTGTAATGAAGAAGTTAGGCCCATTTAAGTGTCAATAGGTCTCTGGAACCATCAGCCCACTTCGATAGGAAATAAGACTATCTAAACTATACAATTCGGTAAACCGGCCTTCATCAAAGATCAAGGTTAGCAAAATTAAAATAAAATTAATTAAGTTGAAATTATTATCTTGAACTTTGTCCACCATAGTTCATTCACCTCATCAAGAACAGAGGTGAGATTTGTCTAGTCGCCCTCATATTTTGACTTATAAATAGTTGAAAGAATGTTAACAGACTCCTTAGACGAGAGAAAGGAACACAAAAAAAATAAATTCTTATCAATCAGAAATAATAAACTTAAAACCATAAAGAAATATCAAAACTAAGTATTAGAAAATACTTACTCATTTTTCCTGTATGGCCAAATCCACATCCGACCATCAGCCGCTCGGGAGTTGGGCGATGGGGATTCTGAAATACTCAGAGTGGTACGCTACGACCCTGTAGCGGCTGACACTGTGGATCCTAGGGTGGGGGCTCTTGATAGGTTCTTTTCATGTGTTGCACTAGGAGACAACGTGCACGCCAACCCCGAGATCGGCATAAACAAGGACAATGCCGGGTCAGTCCGAGAAGGCCAAGCCATAGCCTTGCCCTTATCACTCCTGGAGGACTCGGATGCTAGAGATGACCATCGACAATTATTTGACATCTGTCATAGAAAAACAATATTAAAAAGGCAATTATGTATACAATAAAATCAATTGCCCTAAATTCTCATAACCTAAACCTCAAACCTTAACCCTACACCCCTTAAACCTTAAACTTAAACCTTAAACCTAAACCCTAACGCTAACCCTTGACCCTTTAAACCCTAAGCGTAAACCTTGGCCTTTGATCCCTTAAACTATAAACCCAAAACCTTAATCCTGAATCCTTTTCCTAAACCCTAAATTACCATAACCTAAACCTTAAATCCTAACCTTAAACATTAAATCCCTAAACCCTAAATCAAAAATTTGGCAGAGTCTCTTAAAACTTGAACAATCCAAGAATTAAAAATTTCACATGAACTAAATCACAACAAAACCATTCATTCCATAACTTAAAATTAACAACCTATATAAGTAAAAATTACACAACAATAGGAAAAATTACAAAACAAATTCTATACCAATCAAAAAATTCAAAAAATTTCTAGAATTACCCTACATCAATAATATAACAAAACCCCAAACCTAATCATAACATATTATAAAAATAGAGTTTTAGTTAATTTCATAAAACAATTCCATATAATCATTACAATTTCATAATTGTAACTTTATCTTCATTATTAAACATCTCTTAACTATATTTGACAATCTTAAGTTTCAAATCTTTGATCATATCACCATTCATCCTACTAATTTCTCATAGAAAATCCATAAAAAAAAAAAAAATTATAGAGAAGCTCGGATAGTGGAACCTACCTCAAAGAGCTAGTAATCAGAAAACTAAACCACTATGCTGGAAGATGAAATCCTGTGCCGTAAAACCCAACTTCAGGGAGGAAAAATGGCCAGAAAACGCCTAGGTAGAGAGAGAGCACAGAGGAGAGAAGAAATGGAGGTTTTTTGAAAATGGATGTTGCAGCCAAGGGAGGAGGAAAAATGCAAGTTTTCTCACGGACTTTCTCACGGAATTTGTCCGTGAGAAAAAACCCTAGAATTCAAATTTCAAGTGAAATGGTGCACTTCATTTTTCTCATGGAATTTCTCACAGAACTCAAAGGCCGTGAGAAATTCCTTGAGAAACCTTGAATTTTCTCACAGGAAATGTCCATGAGAAAACTAAAGCATTTATAGAGATGGTTGGGATTTCATTTCTCACGGACGTTTCTCATGGCTTTTAGTTCTGTGAGAAAGTCTGTGAGGAAATGTCAATAGTAACATTCTGTGAGAAATATAAGTTTTTTCTCACAAACTTGTTAGTGAGAAATTTTCGTGAGTAAATACGAATTTTCTTGTAGTGACTACACAAGCCATGGAAGTATATCCATATCCTGCATGCAACCTATGATATTTATCCCAAAGAACTAAACACACAAATCTCTTTCCGGTCTCATTGTGATTAACTTATCAACTAATTGGTGATCAGACAATTAGAATCATGAAGAAAAAAGATAAACACTCAAATAAAAAAAATAAAATCATATATTAATTTCTCAAGAAACTATAACCGTTCATAATTAGGCTACATCGTAGCCCTAGAAGGAAATTAGTTCATGATTGTAGCAGAAAGCATCATGAAAATAAATCTAACCATAAGAGAAAGAAAGTAGAAGAAGAAAACTGATAGGGAAGTCAGATTCTTCGTCGTCTCTGCCTTCTTGCCTCTTATCTCTTCTCTTCAATCCTTGTCTTCAAAAAGTGTCTCACTAATTGGAAACCCTAATCTAATCCTAAAATCACTTATTTATAGTTCTTGGAAAACCTAATTGCAATAGGATAAGTCTTTGTGGTTAGAGTCTACAAGGAATAGGAGAAACACAACAAAACTCGTGCAAGAGTCCATCCGGGGCGCCTAAGCTCTGGGCATGGGCACCTAGGCACCTTGCTCATTGGTCCAAAGGGTGTTTCTTCATGCAAGGCAGTGCCTAGGCTCTCTCATAGGGCACCTAGGCGCCCTAGTCCCTGGTCCATGTACTAAAGTTTGTCATTTTGGGTGCCTGGGCCCTCTCCTTGGGCACCTAGGCGCACCACTCCCTGGGTTTGGTCCGAAAATTTTATTTTTAGCATCAAATTGCACCAAGCTTTCACCAAACTTGCACCCTTTGCTAAATTATCATTTCCTACACCATAAACACAAAATCAATCAAATAAAATCATTAAATTACTCAAAAATAAACTAAATACTAAGTAGAAAATACCCAACTCATGGATATAAAATCCATTCATCATTCTACAAATTCTAGCCCTGGCTTGAGCAAGCCAGCTTTAACCTTAAGTGGAGATCGTCAGATGATGAAAGAAGAGCCTTCCAAAGCCAGTGATTCTGAATCTTCTGTGCTTGATTAATTTGTCACTTAAGCTTTAGATTTTTCCAATCAAAATAAAAAATAGAAAAACCTTTAGATTTTGAATTTTTTCAAAATGTGGATTACATATTATCAATGATATTAATCAACATTAAAATCTCAATATATTTTATCAAGTTTGAAACTTTTGATTGGTTGTGTTTGAATTACTACCATATTTGATACCATGATTGAAGGGTTTAATTGTATTCTTTCTATCAACATTTATATTAATTGTAATCTTCAATTAGTTTGACTTGGTTTTGTTATATTCCTTATTCAAGGAAGGTGATAATAACATATTATATTACTCTATTTGTCTTCAATTTCTTCAAATTCACCACATGAAAATTTTGAAATTTTTATTTAATTAGTCAATATTTTGTATCATAAAAAAAGTGTACGAGTAAAAAAAATGACACTTCATCCAATGACTTACTAAGATATCAACTAGCAAGCAATGAATTATGGAAGAATGATTCTTACAAATTATCTATCAATGTGAACTTTTTACATACTTATAAGGCACAGTCTCTAGTTGAATTTCTCTAATCTTGGGATTAATCAATCAATATGGGGTCTTAAAATATCTCTACAAAGGTCAAATATCAATGTTCCTTTTGGGGTAGTTTATATCTTAAGATTTCCCTGCAAATAGAAATTTAAGGTGTTGGTTTGACCTTAGAATCAATTTCAATTATGTCGCGCAACATCCCTTTTGGAGGAGGCTCTCAACGATGCGGAGCAGCAAAACCACTTAATGCAAAATAAGATAAAATTAGAGAAAAATTATGTTTATTTAGGGTGTGATGTTGATACCCAATTTTGTCTAGGTCAACTTTGATTTGATTAGACTCTAATTTTTATTTCAATCACTTTTGTTTTAATTAATTTATTCTTTCCTCTTTTTTTTTTCTGTTTAATTTTTTTTCTAATTTAATTTGGTTGAGCTTTTTCATTATTTCCTAGGCTATGTCCACTTGTGTTGGCCCAATTGCATTAGGGAGGCCTTGTCATATTTCTAATCCAACAGCCAGCTTCTAATTTTTTTTTCTCTTCTTTTACAATTTACCAAAAAGTAACGGACAAAAGAAAAGTGAAAGTAAAACAAATTCCTCCCATCCCTAGCACAGCAACAGCAGCACCGCCCCACTGCAAGAGCACGTCCCACTACACATGGCAGCAACAGCCTCACCTCAATACTACCAGAAAACCAACAAAGCGAATCAAAATTATTCAATAATGTTTAGCTATAACAATTGGTCATCATTATTTGCCTATACATAGGTTCGAAGCAGAATGGAAAACACACTATTCACACATACACACAAAAAATGCAAAATTTTCTCTATACACATTGAGAAAAATATGAGAAAGATAGAGGAGAAATTCTGGAAAAACAAGGAAAATCTACGTATGGCTTTATATTTGCTATTTGTCCGTGGCTGGATACTATTTAGAAGTTAGTTTTGATTAGTGCTGAATTCAATGAAAACTACTACAAATATGTTTTCTTGGCTGAAGTGGGATATTTACTTCTGTCCTTAAAGTGGGAATATTTATTTTCTACTTTAGCTTGTGATCTTTTTTTCCTCTTTTTTTTTTTTTTGTTTTTTCCTTTTTAACCTTTGGCAGCTAAGTCTATGTTGCAACCTTCCTGAACTATTCTAAGCAAGACAATTAAATCTATTGTTTTGGACACATAGGATGTTGTATATATGGATCTTAGAGACAATAATTTTATGATTTAGAAACACACTTATAAGACATTAAAATGAACTTGAATGTAACCTTTTGGATTGTATATGTAGTTTATTTTGCGATAAAGTGGGACCATTATTTCTTCAACTATTAGAAACTCATAATGCTATATCAAGTACAACATTTTCAGCATTTGATTTAACCTTCTGAATTTTGTTGTTGATAACTAAACCTTGTTGGATTTCTTCCCCTTTTTTATCAGGGTAAAACTATGACATTTTCTTTTGCCAAAGAGTATATCTTACTTTTACCTCCAACCACAAAAATTAGGGAAAAATATTTGTAAGTGCCAAATTTAAAGTTGTAATATGTTAAAGATAAGTGAAACATATGTCTGCATAAGTTTGCAGGCAATATCAACGATTGGATAAGTTTGGCTACATTGTATTTCAAACTAGTTTGCATAATTCAGTATCATGAGAATGCTCAATCCAAATAGTTGTTATAAAATTTACTTCAATGTTACATGTTAATTATAATACTTTGTCATGAAAACACTTGAACCAATTTTTATTAACATTAAACTACTTCAAAAAATCAATTATATATATATATATATATATATATATATATATATATATATATATATATATATATATAATTAAAAACCAAATTTTTCTAAGAACATTTCAATAATCTTTAAAAGTCAGTTTTCCTATAGAGATTTATTATTTTATTTTTCTTCATAACAAGAGTAAAAGTATTTAAAGCTAGTTTAAAATTGGCAATTCGGCATGACAATGGTAATTAATTACCTTTCCCCTTGATACAAAATCAAGATCCTTTTATCTTGTTTTAAACTCCTTACCAGAAAAGCATTTATTTTCATTGTAATTTTTTTTTTTCTTATGGTCGATGGATCTTTGAAAAATCTTCAACAAGACCAAACCAGCAGAAAATGAAAATGGAAGACCAGAGAAGATTGTGGAACCTTTCCGTATATTCAACCAACTAAAGATTCAGTGTACATCATCTCCTATATATATAGTAACTGAACCTTACAAAGAGTGCCACGTAAGCTAGGCAGATCAGCTAAACTAACTAACTATTAACAGACTAACTAAGCTTAGTTAAAGAACCAACTGTACATAGTAATTTAACTAACCAATCTGGTTTATGAAACTTGGACAGAAAGTAAATAAATAATCTCTACATCCCCCCCTCAAGTTGGAGCACAAGGAAGATGGAAATCAACCAAGCCCAACTTGGAAAGGATAGAGTGAAACTGAGGCCTTGCAAGATTCTTCGTAAAGATATCAACTAGTGTGAATTGGTAGAAATGTGCTGAGGAAAAACAAAACCTTCCTTAAATTTGTCACGAACTAGGTGGCAGTCAATTTCAAGGTGCTTGGTCCTTTCATGGAAAACCGGATTAGCTGTAATATGGAGGGTAGCGAGATTGTCACACCAAAGAGGAATAGGTAGAGGAATGCCGATGTGAAAATCCTTCAAGATATAGCTAATCCATTGTAGCTCACATACAGTAGTGGCAAGACTTCGGTATTCTGCCTCTACAGAAGACCTACTAACAGTGGATTGCTTCTTAGTCTTCCAAGAAATGAGGGAGGATCCAAGTGAGACACAATAACAATGGACCTGCGAGTGTCCTTACAAGCAGCCCAATCTGCATCATAATATGCATTAAGAGAAAAATCAAAGGCTACAAAGAAGAACAATCCCCTGGAAGGAGTGCCTTTGAGGTATTTGAGTACATGAATAGCACCATTACAATGTGCTTGTGTAGGGGATTGAATATATTGACTGAGTTGTTGGACCGCATAGGTAATGTTAGGGCGAGTTAGATTTAAGTACAAGAGCCTGCCAACAATTCTTCTATACCTCTCTGGTGTAGGTAAAAAGGCACCAGTAGAAGAAAAATGTTGTCCTTTAGGTAATGGAGTAGCCACAGGCTTGGAACCAAGGAGGCCAGCATCCTGTAAAATGTCCAGGATATACTTCCTCTGTGTAACATAGGTACCTTGTCAGCCACGAGCAATTTCAATGCCCAAAAAATATTTTGCATATCCCATGTCTTTGATAGTAAAGGTAGAATGAAGAAGGTCTTTTCCTCTTTGGATGTCTGCCTCATGAGTCCCTGTGATTAGAACATCATCAACATATACCAATAGAACCAAGAAAGAATGAGATGTGTGCATGGTAAACAAACAGTGGTTGTGAGCATTCTGCAGAAAACCAAAATCCTGAAGTTTAGCACAAAATTCAGCATTCCATTGGCGAGAGGCCTGCTTTAACCCATAGAGAGAACGTTTTAAGAGGCAGACTTCCTATGGCTGAGCTTTGGTATACCCCTGAGGTGGAAGCATGTAGACTTCTTCATTGAGATAGCCATGGAGAAAGGCATTGTTGATGTCTAACTGATGGAGAGACCAATCTTTAGCAGTAGCAATGGCCAATAGCATTCGCACTGTGACAAGCTTGGCCACCGAAGAGAAGCTGTCTTTATAATGAATCCCCTCAATCTGGTGATAACCTTTGGCAACCAATCTGGCCTTGTAGCGGTCAATGGTGCCATCAGTCAAGTACTTCACTTTATAAACCCATTTAGAACCAATGGCCTTCTTGCCCTTAGGTAAAGGAACTAAGTCCCAAGTATGGTTAGACTCGAGTGCTTGCAACTCTTTGTTCATGGCCTCAACCCACTTATCATTTTTGCTTACATGATAGTCAGAGCAAGGTTCTAGAACAGAGGACACATTTTCCAGAAAACTCATGTAGTTATGTGTGAAAATGGGTGAATGGTGATAAGAGAAAGTGGCTGGTGTATAGGGTGAAGATCTGGATGTAGCAAGTGTAGGTGAAGTAGGTAGAACAACAGGTAAATCCAAAGGAAGGAATACATTTAAGACAAAATCAGAAAGCCAAGTTGGTTTAGATTTTTGTCTAGTGCTATGTCTTAAAGGTGGTATAGAAACAACAGGAGACAAGGGAAGATGATGTTGTTCAGGTGAAGGAGATGGAAAAGATATATGGGTAATAGAATCAGAAGTGAGATCCAATGGATTTGGGTCATGAACAGGAGACACAATAGGTTAATCAGTGCATGTAGAAGGTTGTGCCTCAAGAAGGATAGGAGAATCAAGAAAAGGAATAGGGAGAGATATGGTACTGCCTTCGGTAGGGATTTTTTTAAAGGGAAAGATGTTTTCATGAAAGATAACATCTCTACAAGTATATATCTGATGTGTGTGCAAGTCATAAAGCCTATATGCCTTTTGTCCAGTGACATACCCTATAAAAACACATTTACATGCACGTGCTTCAAATTTATCTTTGTGAGGGTGAGTGTTAGTGGCATAGCATAAGGAACCAAAACACCTAAAAAGGCTATAGTCAGGTTGTTTATGATGTAAAAGTTCATATGGGGTTTTCGAATTTAGTATACTAGTAGGCAATCTATTTATGATATATGCAGCCATGAGAAGAGAATGACTCCAAAACTTAATAGGTAAACTAGCTTGAAACATAAGAGCTCTAGCAATTTGGAGGATGTCTCTGTGTTTTCTCTTAACTATCCCATTCTGTTAGGGAGTGTATACACAGCTTTTGTGGTGTAAAATACCTAACTCAGATAAAAATGAATGTAATACAAAGTTAGTAAATTCAGAACCATTGTATGTCCTAATGCATTTGATTGCTTTTCCAAACTGAGTTGTCACCATTTTGACAATGTTTGCAGAGTTTGATGTTTGTGACGAAGCATAAAAACCCAAATGGCTCTACTATGATCATCAACCACAGTTGACATATAATGTGCTCCTGTTATAGAAGCTTTACTATAAGGCCCCCACAAGTCTATGTGCAAAAGGTCAAAAATAGCATCTATGCGAGTGTTGCTAAAGGGAAATGATAAACAATGCTATTTGGATTTATCACAGATGTCACATGGTGAAAATTGGGTGGAATCAATATTTTGTAAAAAAGAAATGTGCTGTAAAGCCTTTAAAGAGGCATGACCAAGTCTATTGTGCCATAAAATTGCAGAAATGTTACTTGAAACAGCATTGGCAGTACAAGGATTATGAAAGGAATCAGAAGCTGAATTACAGGGAGATTTGATCAAATCAAATCGATTATTACACGGAATATAAGAAGCATGAACAAGCAAGGATGTTTTGTCTAAAATGTATAGATTCCCAATGATTTTACCCACTGCTAGAATAGCTTCAGTCTGTAGGTCTTGCAAAATGCATTTATCAGGGAGATAAATGAAATGTATTTGAGTTGTTTTGGCAAGTTTTTTAACAGAGAGAAGGTTAAATTTGAAGCTAGGTACATATAGTGCATCTGTGAGTGTGAGAGTGGGACTAAGATGCACATTGCCTACTTGGTGGACTAGTTTGATAGAACCGTCAAGTAAGAAAATTGAAGTTAAGTGTGTTATTGGTTTGAGATGAGCAAGTAAATTGAGGTTCACACACATGTGGTTTGAGGCACCTGTGTCCACTATCCAAGTACCACGGTCCATGCTATCCATTGACTGTAAAGCATAATGATAAATTGGAGGAAAAGTGGGAGAAGTTTTACCTGCATAGTCCTCAAGGTTTGCAAAGTTAATATGAATCCCTTCAAAGCCACCCTGTCCTTTGATCAATTTTGACAGCTCTTATTGAATGATTTCTGCCAAAGTGGTTTTGTTTTCATTTGCCTTCCCAGGAGCATGATTCATGTTAGCATCCAGAGGATTATTAGCATAGTTGGCCATATGTTTGCCACCTGTAACCTGATTTCGTTGGTCCTTCAGATCCTTGTACCAGTTTGGATATCCATGGAGCTTGAAGCATGTATCCTTAGTGTGTCCCCCCATGTTGCAACAAGTACATCTTTCATTCCTCTTGTCACTGTATCCTTGCTTCTTATGGTTTCCTTGGTTTGGTTTTCCACCACCTAATCCTCTTCCCATAGGAGTTTCACAAACATTGCTGAGTTGTCTGTTCTGCCAACATTGTTGAGATGAACTTCCTTCTGCTTCTCAATTCGCAAAATCATGGAATAAGCTTTGTTGACTGAAGGTAATGGTTCCATCACCAAGATTTGATTTCGGACATGTTCAAACTCATCACTGATGCCCATAAAAAATTGCACCAGTTTGCTTGAATTAGCAAGATTAGACACCTTTGTAACATCACAATTACATTTTTTATAGGTGCACTGCAGTATTGGTTGTACAAAAACCAAATCATCGCAAAGCTTCTTCAGTTTTGTGAAATACTTCACCACTGATTAATTTCCTTGAGATATAGTACTTATCTCTCTTTGAATTTGGCAAATCCGTGGTCCATTTGATTCTCTAAATCGTTCTTCCAATTCTAACCAAAGCTCTCTTGCAGTAGATGCATACAAAAAAGCTTCGACAATGTCTTTTGAAATAGAATTGAGGATCCATGACTTGATCATGCAATCCACCCTAAGCCACTGATTATAGTCATTAGAGTCTTCTTCAGGCATGGCACATCTGCCATTGATGAATTCAAGCTTCACCTTCGCTCCTAGTGCGATCTTGATTGATCGATACCAAGACAGATAATTGTTACCTGTTAAGGATGCTATGACAAGTTGCATTCCTGGATGATCCGAGCTTGCCAAGGTCATATGATCTCCATTGAAGTTGCTCGTCGATTCCTTATGTGATCCCGCAGTTGCAATTTCGTTTGCTGATTCCATTCTTGACAGAGTCAATACAGAGGAGCTTCCTCGATTCTTCTTCAGAGTTTCAATCAGATGAAGATACAAAAAAATCTTGGATCGATTTGCTCTAATACCATGAAAAATCTTCAGCAAGATCAAACCAGCAGAAAATGAAAATGGAAGACCAGAGAAGATTGTGGAACCTTTCCGTATATTCAACCAACTAAAGATTCAGTGTACATCATCTCCTATATATACAGTAACTAAACCATACAAAGAGTGGGCCACGTAAGCTAGGCAGATCAGCTAAACTAACTAGCTATTAACATACTAACTAAGCTTAGTTAAAGAACCAACTGTACATAGTAATTTAACTAACCAATCTGGTTTATGAAACTTGGACAGAAAGTAAATAAATAATCTCTACAATCTTTGAGCCAACTTTCCTTTCAGAAATGATATTTTGGGATTGTTGATAATTTATTTCTTTCTCCTTACTAAGAAAAGTAAAAATATAATATGAGGTGTCACTTTATTTGCCTATAAATTATATATGGTAGTTCTCATGATTATTAGCTATCACCACATAAGCCCATATTAGGAACCTATACTAGACAGAACCAAAAAGAAAAAGAAAAAAAGGAAAGAGAAACCTCTACTAGAGAAGCCTAGATGAGTATTGCCCATTTCTCCATTAAAGCCCATTCATTATAGAAACCTCTATAGTGAGTATTGCCCATTTCTCTATTAAATCCCATTCATTATAGAAACCTCTATAGTAAGTGGCCAGATAGTAGATAGTTAACCTTGGGTTACCCAATTTTGAGTGCCTTACAAAAGGAGGATTTTGGGACATCGATGATGCCTATGTTTGAACGTCTAAGAGCAGTGCCACACTGCCACCATGGAAATCGACCCTTTATTACATTCTCCAAAAAAACCACCAAACAATTACCGCAACCCAACCCAGGAACTGTTACAATTAAAGAATAACCGATAGAAAGAAAGAGGTAATTAGAAGAAGAGAAATTTGTAACTGTGCTGCATATTATTCATCTGTTATCAAGCTTTTAAATGGGCATCACATACTAACGGAAACACCAATGAAATAGCAATAAACTAACCCACTAACTTGTAACTGCAGAAAACTAACACCTAGCACCATGTACTAGAATAAACAATAAATAAAATCCCTATAAACTAGGACCACAATAGCACAACACTACCCACGTGAAAGATCAAATTGACTAATTCAACCCAACATTCCCACCCAAACTGAATTCTACAGATTACAGTTTAGGGAACAATCTTCAAGAGTCTTCATAGCCCTCCCTCAAACAGCATCCTCTAATGAACATACTCCAAGAAAATTGCATAGCTTCACAAACACAGCTTGTTTGAGAGGCATGGTCAAAATATCAGTGGCCTGATCCTCACTTTTGCAGTACTCCAAATCAATAGCACTAACATTGCATAAGTCACGTAAGAAATGGTACCTCACATCAATATGTTTACTTCTCCCATGAAAAACTAGATTTCTTAAGAGCTTTATAGCAGAAACATTATCACAGTAAATTAAAGTTGGACCTTGCTACTAGTTCTGAACTATTTCTGGTAACCTTCTTATCCAAACAACTTGGCACACACTTATTGTTGCAGCAACGAACACTGCTCAGTGGTTGATAGAGTCACAATTGGTTGTTTCTTGGATGACTAAGAGACTGCTCCAGAACCCATCATAAAGACAAATCCAGAAGTACTCTTCCTATCATCAGGATCACCAGCATAATCACTATCTGAAAAACCAATTAAACTTGGTTTTGAATTTCTTTTATACAAAATTCCAAAATCAGTAGTTCCTTTCAAATAACGAAAAATTCTCTTTGCTGCCAAGAGGTGAACTTCAGTAGGATTCTCCATATAACGACTGATCAAACTTATAGCAAATATGATGTCAGGTCTGGTTGTAATTAGATACATCATACTCCCCACAATTTGTTTGAAGAGAATGGCATCAACTTTCTTTCATTCTCCTTTCTTCATAAGCTTCAAACCAACTTCAGTTAGGGTGCAAGCAGAATTGCATTCCTTCATTTTAAACCTATCTAAAATTTCCAAAATATATTTTTTTCTGTGAAATAAAGACACTAGCAGATGATTGAATTACTTCAATGCCAAGAAAATAATGCAGCGACCCCAAATCAGTCATTTCAAATTCATTCATCATAGATTGCTTAAAGCCATCAAACATAATTCTATCACTACCTGTATAAATTAGGTCATCCACATATAGGCATACCACAAGTATTTTCCCATCAGCTACAACTTTTGTGAAAAGTGTGTGCTCATAGGGACATTTGTGAAAGCCTTCTTTGGCAAAGTATGTTTCAATGCGACTATACCAAGCCCTTGGTGTCTGCTTTAAGCCATATAAAGCTTTCTTCAACCTGTACACCTTATTTTCATCACCTTTGCTTCACAAAACCTAGAGGTTGATCAACATATACCTCTTCCTGAAATGCACCATGGAGAAAGGCCGACTTCACATCAAGTTGGTAAATTGGCCATGAATTTTGAGCAGCCAAGTTGAGCACCAATCTAATAGTATCAAGCCTAGCTACTGGAGCAAACACCTCTTTGTAATCAACACCATATTCCTGCTTGTATCCTTTAGCAACCAACCGGGCTGTGTACTTGTCAACTTCACCATCTTTGTTCAATTTTGTTTTGTACACCCATTTGACACCATTAGATTTCTTCCCTTTAGGAAGATTTGATAGCTCCCAAGTGTTGTTCTTTTCTATTGATCTGATTTCTTCACTTATTGCTTTCTGCCATTTTGGTTCCTTTACAGCTTCTTGGTATGTAGTAGGATCACAATCTAAGAATAAAGCATAATAAGTAAGTGGATCTTCAGATTGATGAAGTCCAGCTACCTCATAGTCAAACATCCATGATGGCCTCCTTTTAACACGTGATCTCTGTATAACTTCTTCAGCTGCAGGTGAACTTTGAGAATTTTTTGGGACTGTATGAGTGATTGTTGGCTGCTGCACTTGCTCCACAACTTGTTGTCTGTTCTCATTGTCATCAAAATTTGTTGAAATATGTGTTCCAACAGCATTCTTACTCCATGGCCAGGTCTGCTCTTCATCAAAGACAATGTCGCGATTGATAATAATTTTCTTGGTACTAGGATTATAGAGCTTATAAGCTTTGGATTGATCATTAACACCAAGAAAAATGCATTTCTCTCCTTGTCATCCAACTTTTTTCTCTTATGGTCTGGGATATGGGCATAAGCAACACACCCAAAGATTCTGAAATAGTCTACAGTTGATTTATGTCCACTTCATGCTTCGTCTGGTGTCATATTTTGAACAGCTAGTGTGGGGCTTTTATTCAAAATATGAATGCTCTAATTTACTGCTTCAAGCCAAAAAAAATTCGAAATGCCACTCTTTGTCAACAAAGTTCGCATCATATTCAGAATAGTGTGATTCTTCCTCTCACATACACCATTTTGTTGAGATGTATAAGCTGCTATAAGTTGCCTTTTTGATTCCATGGGTCTCACAAAAAATTTCAAATTCATGTGAGGTGTATTCTCCTTCACGATCAGTGCGTAGAATTTTTATTGGGTTGCCAATTTCTTTTTCAACAAGGGCTTTAAAGCTTTTAAAGGCTAAAAAAGCTTCAGATTTTTTCCTACAAAAAATAGACCCAAGTCTTTCTGCTATAATCATCAATGAAGGTAAGTATATATCTTTTACCTCCATTGGAAGATGGATTAATTGGCCCGCATATATCTGAATGAACGAGCTCCAGTATCCTTCTTGCTCTCCATGATTTTCTTTGTGGAAATTGACTACGATGTTGCTTACTAACAACACATTCTTCACTCACTTGAGAAGAAGCAGTAAGTTGAGGAAGACTAGTCACCGTGTTCTTTTGATATAGTGTTCTCAGTCCAGCAAAGTTGAGATGTCTACAACAAAAATGCCATAACCAGGCCTCTTCCTGTAATCTTGTAGAGAAGCATGAATGAGTTATATTCTGAAGATACTGCAGGGGAAACATTCGATACCTTGTCATATTGACTTTGGCTATTAAGCCCAATTTTCATCTTGAATTTTGAAAATGCCACCTTTGATAGTGATTACATATCCCTTCTCTTGTAGTTAGCCAACACTCAACAAATTAGTCTTTAACTCAGGGATGTAAAGTACATTTGAAATGGTATGTACAGTATTTCCCTTCCTATGAACTGATACTTTCGCTTTTCTCATAACAGAAATAGTGGAATTATCTCCAAACTTCACAATATTGTGGAAGGTTTCATCCAAATCAGAGAACACCCTTTTATCTCCACTCATGTGGCTGCTGTAGGTAGAATCTAGATACCATATGTTTGGTTGAGTTTCTTTCTTCACATGACACACCATCAAAAGAGGCACCTATTCTTCTTTTTCTGCAAAATTAGTTCTTTCTCCACTACATTTATTTAAATTAGTGCGACATTCTGATTTGTAATGCCTATACTTGTGACATTTGAAGCACTCTATACTGGATTTATTTGCAGACTTTGGTTTGTAACCAGTTGAATGTTGACTTCCACGACTTCTGCCTCTCCAATGAGAATCATGACACTGATTATTTTTCAGATTTTTTATCTGAGTTTTTGTGATTCGTGTTTCCTCTACCTCTACCTCGTCCTCTATTGCCTTTTGTTGGCAATGAAGAATGGTTTTTAGTTGAGACCTTCAACGTTTGCTCTTCCATGTCCTGCTTGTTGACTTCATTCTCATGAACCAACAGAGAACTTTGCAATTCATCAATAGAAAGTTCATTAGTATCATTAGATTCTTCTATGGAACAAGTAACAAAATTAAATTTAGGTGTCATGGATCGAAGAATCTTCTCTACTGTGGTCACATCCTCCATCTTGTCGCCATGGATCCATATCTTGTTAGCGATTGCCATTGTCCAAGAGAAATAATCTGTAACTGATTCTCCCGACTTCATTTGAAGTGTTTCGAACTCTGTATGAAGTGCTTGAAGTTGTTGCCTCTTTGCTCTGGTCGATCCCTGATACTTCTTCTTCATGGAGTCCTAAATCTGTTTGGATGTGTCCTTGCAAAGGATGGTTTCCAAGATTGAACGATCAATTGCTTGGAAAATATAATTTTTGGCCTTAAGGTCTTTCAACTTTAATGCTTCCAGTTCTGCTACCTGCATTGCTGATAAAACAACTCCCTCATCTGGCTCTGCAATTCCAGAGTTAACTACATGCCAATACTCCTTGGACCTTAAGAAGTTCTCCATCAGCATGCTCCAATGATCATAATGACCATCAAAGCGAGGGATAGCTGGTTACACAAATGTTTCAAGGGCCATCTTTCTACTGCTACTGCAAAAGTAAAGGAATGGAGCTACTGTTGTACTCTCTCTCACGTCTCTCTTTTCTTTCTAGGACTCTCTCTCACAGACTCTTTTCTTTCTATTTTTTTTTATGGCTCTGATACCAATGTTACAAGTAAAGAATAACCGATAGAAAGAAAGAGGCAATTAGAAGAAGAGAAATTTGTAACTATGCTGCATATTATTCATTTGTTATGAAGCCTTTAAATAGGCATCACATACTAACAGAAACACCAATGAAATAGCAACAGTCTAACCCACTAACCCACTAACTTGTAACTATAGAAAACTAACACCTAGCACCATGTACTGGAATAAACAATAAATAAAATCCCTATAAACTAACAACAACAGCACAGGGACAAACTATGAAGTAGATAGGTTATCCAATCTCCTAGCTCCTATGTTGCATCAAATCCTCTCTTTGATCCCAACAAATGATGCAGCTCAAATCAGTTCTGTCTGTCCAAGACATGGCACCACACATAGGAATCACTTTCTGATTTTACTTTCAAGTTTGTCTGTGAAAGTATTAGCTCTCTCGGGAATAGGTGGAAACAAGAATTGCCAATTTTGGTGAGTCATTGTGCATATTGCTTTAAAAGAAAAATACGTCATCCTTAAAATCTTTGGATATTTCTTGGTCACCATATCAAAGTAAGTATGCATAATCTATCAATGATTGAGTAATTCTTGTTTTAATATATTGTACTTGTGTCCTCCAGGATCTTAGTATCAACCTTGTTCAAGAAAAGATTGACCATGTCGAATTTCAGTATTTTAACTACCGTTTACCCGAAACCTTGTTGTTACCTGCTCAATCATTATCACAAGTTATACTAAGATTGAGAAGGTGTAAGGTAAGGAAGGAGTTAAGCAGTGGGAATCCTGAGCTCGTTTGTCTACATGTGTTGTATTTGGAAGATGTTCTCATAGATCATAACACAGTCAAAAACCTCTTATCTTGTTGCCCCATCCTTTGGGAGTTCATCCTTAAAATTTGTTGGGAATTTTATTAAATACCAAATTTCTATTGCCATCAGATTGAGAAGCTTATTTCCAACATTCACTTATGATGAGCTGCCGAGGCTCCTCAAATTAGTTAAAGTTTAAGGTCGGTTACCTAAGCTACTTGTAGCATAAGGCAGCCCTAAGTCGAACCTAATGATTGTTCTATTTAGTGAATCATATTAAGAACCATATCAACAAGGGGGTTTTGTTTGTTCAAGTGTTTGACAGAAATTAATTGTAAGTGGTAAAGTTTTAGGGAAAACAACCAATCCAAGTCTTAACTGATTCTGATTTTAGTCCATTCCTGATTTCCAATGATCCATTCAATTATTAACCATGTTCTTAGCCTTTAAAACATATCAAGAAGCCTCTCAATGTTCTATGGATGTCCACTGGTTAAGCAACCAGAATTCGGTTTTAACTAAGACTAAATGAATTAAGCAAACATTCAAGTCCAGTTTTACCTAAGTCCATGATCCAGCCAAGGTAATTAATCCATCCAAAAGCTCAGAAACATTAATTAACCATACAATCCTCTTGTATCACATGTAAACATAATATGAAAATCCAAATTCGAATTAAGCAATTCAAACAGAATATTTCAGAGGATTGAAGAACTTGATTAACAACTAAATGAATAACAACAACACATAATCTCAAAACCAATAATCAGAACAGCCAAAACCTGGATTGATTTGATGAATTAGCCCTCCATGAACAAGAGAAGCCAAGTTCTTACAAAATATCTAGAGAGAAAACTTAAAGACTAAGGAAAGTTCAAAAGCTGTCTAAAATATCTAAATGACTTGCTATGAATTTCGGCTGCCCCTTTGTGCTGATATAGACCTCCAAAATTACATGCACACCCAAATTGCCCTTAGGGCACACTTGTTCCCATGGTCCTTATCTTTAATTGGGCTTTGGTTTGGGCCCATTTGGACTTGTCATGAGGAAGTTAGGCCCATTTAAGTACCAATAGGTGTCTGGAACCATCAGCCAACTTCGACTGCAAATAAGACCATTTTCAATATAAAATATGGTGAACTGGTCTTCATAAAAATTGAAGCTCTGTCTGTTATCTTTCCAATGGTACCAGTTTCAAGTCCATATGACATACACAGCTCAAGTTATGGCCCCAACACTGCATGTAGGTCAGGATCTTGCGATAGCATGTCTTCTCTGGCTTCCAAGCTACATACGACCTTCTGGAAGTCCGAATTGGCTTTAGAGCCCTAAAAGAAAGTTGTAGATAATGCTCTCAGATTTCCTACAAGGTATGACTCAGAATTTTTAGACATCCAGAACTCAAGATATGCATGAAACACAGAGACAGCATAAAATGCTCTGTATTGCTAGAAATTGCAATTAGGCACAAATGGATCCAAAGTCATCAAATGAGGTCCAAGTCTACTCAATTCAGCCCAAAAGAGGTTTAANAAAAGACTAAGTATGAGGGATAACTATTGTATAAAAAGTGTGTTCATCAAATTCCCCCACACTTAGCTTTTGCACGTCTCGGGCAAACTAGAATTTCAAAAGTAAGAAAAGCAAGAACAAGGAAACAAAAACAAATTTAAAAACTAAAGGATCACCTCCCAATGATATTTAAGATATGCAGAAGTTCATACCACAAGTAAGATGAGCAATTAAAGATTCAAGGAAGTCACAGCATTCATGAAATAAAATTTCTTCTCATCCAAAATCAACAAACAAGGTAACTTCAATTGGAAAGCATAAGTCAAGAATGATAGATCCTCACAAGATATACTCTCAATCCCTCAAGTGTTTAGAAATTAGGTACTTCACTCAATCAAACTCATGAAGAGATGCACTACCATAAGCTTGCTTATCTTCTACTTCTCCACTACTCAAACAAATGCACACACAAATCAAGAGGACTTTATTTAAGGTTGTAATAAGGCCAAGGTAAAGGTAAAGGAATGAATCAAAATGGATATCACAAGGTAAAAACTCAAAGAGAATAAAAGAACATTGGAGAGGAACTCAAATGACAAGCATTAAATTCCAAGTGTGTAAAGCATATTCTCCTTCCTTTGCACATATTCTTTCCTTTTCTTTTCCTTTTCCTTTTTCACAATTCAGATTTTTTTTTTTTTTTTTTTTTCAGAACCAATTGGCTCTTTTTTTCTTTCTTTCTTTCTTTCACATAATACTTTGCACATTAGAATTCACAACCTCCACACTTGTACTATTAATTACCCACAAGCATAAGAGCTCCTCCAAGACAATGAACCAATGCTCTCTCATTCCCTAAGGTAAGGTAATAATATGGTATTTTTGTACATAGGCATATAATGAGCTAAGATCAAAGATAGGCAAATAGGCTTATGGGGGTAATCAAAAGGAAATAATACAAGGTTGGCTATTTGGCAAAGTAGCTAAATCAAGAAAGAATACCTCAATCATGTTCATGTATGCAAATGAAAATGTAGCCTCAAAAAGAATCAAGCAAGTTTTAGAGTGAACAAATTACATGAGTAAAAATCACACAAGAAGGAAAAAGAATGGCACAAATGCTAAATCCATCCATTAAAAGGCTCAAAACTCACAAGACATGTATCTATCAAACTTAATCATCAATCCAACATCTAAAACCAAGCATGAAAAATTAAGGATGGAAAACAAGTTATTCAATCATGCTATGAACCTTGAAATGTAATTACTTTAAACTTACAACTTTACAAATTCTATAACATCATTGGAGGGTAATTAAAACAAAAAAATGACAAAAAAAACAAAAAAAAACAGCAAGAACAGAAACAGCTAAACTAATCAACTAAACAGAAAACAATAAAGCAACTAAGCTATACAGATATCCCTCCCCCACACTTAAATTTTACATTGTCCTTAATGTAAAAACGTCAAAAAGTAGCAACAGATGACAATTAATAGCAAGCAGTCACATAAGGACAAGTAAAGTAAAAGATAGAGAAGAAACATCCTTATCAGGGGAGGTAGATGGCATCTTGCAAGTGGACCTCCTCCACTATGTCCTCTTGAGCACCCTCATAAAATGGCTTGAGGTGATGCCCATTCACCTTGAAAGCCTTGCTGGTGGACTCACTCGCTATCTCCACTGCACCATAAAGAAAAATCTTGGTGACAATAAATGGACCAAGCCACCGAGAACGGAGCTTGCCAGGCATGAGCTTTAAGCGAGAGTTATATAAGAGAACTTTCTGGCCAGTAGAGAACTCCTTCCTCAGCACCATGTTATCATGAAATCGCTTGGTCTTTTCCTTGTAAAGGCGGGAGCTCTCATAAGCATCCAAACGAAGCTCCTCAAGCTCTTGGAGGTGAAGCTTTCTCTGGGACCCGGCTTGGCTCAAATCAAGGTTGCACTGCTTGACCGCCCAATAGGCCTTGTGCTCAAGCTCCACTGGAAGGTGGCAGACTTTGCCAAAAACTATCCGGTAGGGAGACATCCCAATAGGGGTCTTGAAAAGCAGTCCGGTATGCCCACAGAGCATCCTTGAGTCGCAAACTCCAGTCCTTCCGATTAGGTTGGACAGTCTTCTCCAAGATACGCTTGATCTCCCTGTTGGAGACTTCAGCTTGCCCATTGGTCTGAGGGTGGTAAGGGGTGGAAACCATATGCATAACGTCATATTTCTTCATTAAAGCCGTCATGGTCCGGTTGTAGAAATGTGAACCCTGATCACTGATGATGGCCCCAGGAATGCCAAATCTACAGAAAATGTTTGATCTAACAAAATCCACAACAACTCTAGAATCATCAGTACGGGTGGCTTTCGCCTCCACCCACTTAGACACATAATCCACAGCAAGTAAGATGTAAACAAAACCGAAAGAAACAGGAAAAGGCCCCATAAAGTCAATACCCCAGACATCAAAAATCTCACAGAATAGCAAAGGCTGCTGGGGCATCTCATGCCTATGGGAAATGTTCCCGGTTCTCTGACATTGTTCACAAGATTTACAAAATATATGTGCATCCCTAAATAAAGTGACCCAATACAATCCAGAGTCTAAGACCTTCCTAGCCGTACGTTGAGGACCAAAATGTCCACCACATGCAAAGGTATGGCAAAAGCTAAGAACAGACTGAAACTCATTATCAGGCACACATCTCCTAATGATTTGATCACTATAAAATTTCCAGAGATAGGGATCATCCCACACATAATATTTCGCCTCACTCTTTAACTTGTCTATTTGGGCACGTGTGAGGTGTAAGGGCAAAGCATGGGCAACTAGATAATTGACAAGATCTGCATACCATGGAAACTCACCATGCAGCCCTAACAGTTGTTCGTCAGGAAAGGAATCCTGAATGGGCAGTGGATCAGGATCTCGCTCTATGTGGCTGAGGTGGTCAGCAACCAGGTTCTCTACTCCACTCTTGTCTCGGATCTCCACATCAAACTCTTGAAGCAGCAACATCCACCTAATCAGCCGTGGCTTGGCATCCGGTTTCTTCAAGAGATACTTCAGAGCTGTATGATATGAAAACACCACAACTTTAGAATCTATCAAATAAGACCTGAACTTATCTAATGCAAAAACAATAGATAAAAGTTCTTTTTCAGTGGTTGTGTAGTTCGCTTGAGCAGCATCCAGAGTTCTTGAAGCATAGTAAACCACATGGGGAACTTTGGCCACTCGCTGCGCCAAGACAGCTCCCAAGACATAGTTCGAAGCGTCGCACATCAACTCGAATGGGAGTGTCCAATCAAGTGGCTGAATGACAGGGGTACTGGTGAGAGCTAGCTTCAGGCGGTTGAAAGCTTCCTTGCACTTCTGGTCAAACAGAAACTCCACATCTTTCTGCAGAAGGCTAGACAGCGGAATGGCTATCTTGCTGAAGTCTCTGATAAAGCGCCGGTAGAAACCTGCATGTCCAAGGAATGATCGCACTTCCCGCACGCATGTGGGGTAAGATAAAGCAGTAATGACATCTATTTTAGCAGGATCTACCTCAACCCCCTTTCTAAATACTACATGGCCTAAATCTATACCTTGCTCTACCATGAAATGACATTTTTCAAAATTTAAGACAAGGTTAGTCTCAATGCAGCGATGTAGTACTCTAGCTAAGCTACTCAGACAGTCATCAAAAGAAGAACCATAAACAGTAAAATCATCCATAAACACCTCCATGCACTCCTCTAAAAAATCAGAGAATATACTTACCATGCACCTCTGGAAGGTACCAGGGGCGTTGCAAAGGCCGAAAGGCATCTGCCGGTAAGCAAACGTGCCGAAGGGACATGTAAAAGTGGTATTCTCTTGATCCTCCGGTGCTATATGAATCTGGAAGTACCCAGTGTAGCCATCCAGGAAGCAGTAATGCGATTTCCCAGCTAACCGCTCCAGCATTTGATCGATGAATGGCAGGGGGTAATGATCCTTCCTGGTGGCTTGATTGAGCCTCTTGTAATCGATGCAGACCCGCCAGCTGTTCTGCACTCGGGTAGGTAGCAACTCGTTGTTCTGGGTGGCCACCACTGTAACCCCGGATTTCTTCGGGACGACCTGCACTGGGCTCACCCAAGTGCTGTCAGATATAGGATAAATGATGTCAGCTTGCAGAAGCTTGGTCACCTCCTTCTTTACCACGATCAGGATGAGAGGGTTGAGTCGCCTCTGGGGTTGCCGCACTGGTTTAGTGTCATCTTCAAGTAATATGTGATGCATGCATGTAGATGGACTAATGCCAGGAATATCTGCTAACATCCAGCCAATGGCTTGCTTATGCTTTCGCAGAATGCGCATCAATCTTTTCTCTTGCTCAGGAAGTAAATTGTTAGCCACAATTACTGGAAGCTGCTCTGCAAATGCCAAATACGCATACTTCAGATGCTTAGGCAGAGGCTTCAGCTCTAGCTTGGGTGGCTGCACTGCAGAGGGCAGAAATCTAGGTGGCTGAATGTCAATCTGTGCAAACTGAATCTCCTCCTGAACAGTAGCTACTGCCAGCTCTGGGGAACCAGAGTCATCATCACATAAAAAGGTGGAGATCTCAGCACAAATAGCATAGTCAGAATGACCGTCACAATCAGTACAAGATTGACACTGAATAGAATCATCAAAACCAACCAAATCAGGTAAATCAGCACACATATGACGGTAAACATCCTCAACCAAATCATCAATCACATCAATGTGAAAAATAGCATGCTCATCCATGAGATGCTTCATAGCATAAAAAATGTTGAACTGCACAACAAAATCGCCAAACTCCATGGATAGAGTTCTCGCATACACATCAATCTTGGTCCGCGCAGTCTTGATGAATGGTCTGCCCAGAATGAGTGGAGCCTTGCTGGATTGTGACTGTCCCTCCATCTCCAGAATGTAGAAATCTGTTGGAAAGATCAACTCATCAACTCTGACCAACACATCTTCAATCAATCCAGCTGGATAAGCACTGCTCCTGTTGGCTAACTGTATCACAACTCCTGTGGCATTCAAGGGTCCAAGCCCGAGGGAACTGAAAACAGACATAGGCATGACATTGATAGAAGCGCCTAGATCTAGCATGGCATGCTCGAACTTGGAATTGCCTATAACACAGGGGATTGTGAAAGTCCCTGGATCCTTGCACTTCTGGGGCAGAGGTTGAATAAGGGCTGAGACATTCTGACTCATGCTAATCCGCTCATTGCCCTTCAGCCTCCTCCTCTGGGTGCACAATTCCTTGAGAAATTTGGCATATTTAGGAATTTGCTTGATAGCATCCAGCAAGGGAATGTTAACTTCCACCTTCCTGAACGTCTCCAGAAGCTCTCTATCTTTCTCTGCCTCATCTGTCTTCTTGGAAAGAGTAGCTCTCTGTGGAAAGGGAAGAGCTACTGCAGGCAGCTTGCTTTCAGGTGCAAGGTTGATTGGCTCAGGAACTGCGTTCTCTGCTGGTTGGGACTCACTTACAGGTTGAGGCGCGGTTGGCTCTTGCAAGGATTTGCCAGACCTCAATGTGATAGCACTCACATTACTCCCATTTGGATTCGAAATTGTCTGTGAAGGGAGTTTGCCAGAACCCTTGGACTGCAACTGGCTAACTGCTGATGCCAATTGCCCAATCTGCCTTTCCAGATTCTGCATGGTGGACTCTGCCCTCTGCTGGAATTGGATGTTGCTGGTGGCCATCTGCTTCATTAAATCTTCCAATGAAGGCTCAGGTTTGGATGTTGACGGGTTGGTTGGCTGCATAGGCTGCTGCTGGAATGGTGGCCTATTTTGTTGAAACTGGCCCTGCCTGGCTGATTGAAATTGGTTCTGTTGTTGCCAGGGTTGCCTATACTGTTGCTGCTGCGGCTGTTGTTGGGAGGACTGATGTTGTGGTGCTGCATTGCCATATCGAAAATTTGGATGATCCCTCCAACCAGGGTTGTAAGTGTTAGAGTACGGATCATATCTAGGCTGTTGCTGCGATTGGTATGGGGGTCGACCAGGAAAAACACCTGCTGCAGCTACAGAGGGATCCTAAAATCCAGAATCACCATCTTGCAGTGTAGGGCATGCGTCTATAGGATGTGATGGACAAGCACAAATGCCACACAAGCTTGCAGGTTGAGGTGTGGATAGTTGTCGCCCTACTGCCAATTGCCTGACCAAGGAGGTCAATTCATAAAGTCTGTGCTCCATTCTTTGTTGGTCAGCAAGTGATACACCAACTTCATTGACTCTCCTGGTGGAATGAATCATCCTGACACCAAACTGCTGGGAATTCTCTGCCATATTGGAAATTAAATCTCTGGCAGCAGCAGGTGTTTTATCCACTAATGCTCCTCCACTAGTAGAATCAATGTTACTTTTATCCGAAGGTGAC
This sequence comes from Cercis canadensis, assembly GCA_003255065.1. Lineage (NCBI taxonomy): Eukaryota > Viridiplantae > Streptophyta > Magnoliopsida > Fabales > Fabaceae > Cercis > Cercis canadensis. The sequence goes on along the minus strand of QAOA01007326.1, from coordinate 45,551 downwards.
AAGCCCTCATAGAAATATTTTATCAACAGCTGATCACTTATTTGATGATGAAGGCAGCTTGAGCACAGCTTGGTAAACCTCTCCCAATATTCATGCAGTGTCTCCCTTGGCAGTTGCCTTATGCCACATATGTCTTTTCGAATGGCAGCAGTTCTGGATGCAGGGAAGAACTTTGCCAGAAACAACTTCATGTCATTCCAATTTCTGACTGAACCTTGTGACAAGTAAAAGAGCCAGTCTTTAGCTGCATCAGCAAGAGAGAAAGGGAATGCCCTTAACTTGATCTGCTCTTCAGAGATTCCTTGTGGCCTCATTGTGGAACAAACCACATGGAATTCCTTTAAATATTTATGAGGATCTTCACCTGCAAGACCATGAAACTTTGGCAGCAAGTGTATCAATCCAGATTTCAATTCGAAAGCAGTATCAATTTCAGGATATTGGATCCTTAAAGGTTAGTAAGCAACATCAGGGGTAGCCAATTCCTTAAGAGTTCTGTCTCTAGGCTGCATGTTATTATTATTTCCAGCTCTATTAGCATTATCAGCTCTATCACCCTGATCAACAGGATCAGCAACAGGAATAACAACAGGATCAGCCATGGTTGGATCTAAATTATTAGCTGCTCTATGTGCTCTATTAAGTGTATGCAAAGTTCTCTCTATTTCAGGGTCTACTTCAAGCAATACAAAAGGAGAAGACCTAGTCATACACCATGCAAATAAGTGGCTAAATGCCTAAACACACAATAATGCACAAAAACACAGAAAAACACACAAAACTGACAGAATTTAGCTAAAACCGAAACACACCAAAAACACAAAACAAAGGTAAAAAGACACCAAAATAAGACTAGAAAAGGTATTTAAACATTTTTAAATTTTTTTTTGCCACTACAGGACGAAAGGTGGATGAAAATGGAACTCAAAAATCAAATAAAAATCTTTAAAAAGTGGAAAAGTGGTCAAAACAGTAGAATTTGGCTTAAAAAGGCAGACCTCACGAGGCTGTGACTGTTGGTTGTTAGCCCCTTTTCCTTCAACTGACCAAGTTTCAGGTCAATCGGAGCACAAAATTTCGTTCGGAACAGTAGAACCGAAAATCACTAAATCAAGCCAAACCGAAGGGAAAACAAGGAAAAATGGAACCAAATTAACATGTTTCACACAAGGACAACCTAAAACATTGAGGGGAACCTCAAAGCAAGAAAAACAATGGCCACTGGCCTCAAACAGAATGGATACTTGGCCAAAAAGTTATGGAAAAAGTGGCCAAAACCCTAAAAAGAACAAAAACTCAAACACAAGCAAGGTGAATTAGGGGGAAGTTAAAAGTTAGTTTTACTACTAATAATATTGATTCAAAGATAGAACAATCCCTGGCAACGGCACCAAAATTTGATGAGCTGCCGAGGCTCCTCAAATTAGTTAAAGTTTAAGGTCGGTTACCTAAGCTACTTGTAGCATAAGGCAGCCCTAAGTCGAACCTAAGGATTGTTCTATTTAGTGAATCATATTAAGAACCATATCAACAGGGAGAGTTTTGTTTGTTCAAGTGTTTGACAGAAATAATTGTAAGTGGTAAAGTTTTAGGGAAAACAACCAATCCAAGTCTTAACTGATTCTGATTTTAGTCCATCCTTGATTTCCAATGATCCATTCAATTATTAACCATGTTCTTGGCCTTTAAAACATATCAAGAAGCCTCTCAATGTTCTATGGATGTCCACTGGTTAAGCAACCAGAATTCGGTTTTAACTAAGACTAAATGAATTAAGCAAACATTCAAGTCCAGTTTTACCTAAGTCCATGATCCAGCCAAGGTAATTAATCCATCCAAAAGCTCAGAAAAATTAATTCACCATAAAATCCTCTTGTATCACATGCAAACAGAATATGAAAATTCAAATTCGAATTAAGCAATTCAAACAGAATATTTCAGAGGATTGAAGAACTTGATTAACAACTAAATGAATAACAACAACACATAATCTCAAAACCAATAATCAGAACAGCCAAAACCTGAATTGATTTGATGAATTAGCCCTCCATGAACAAGAGAAGCCAAGTTCTTACAAAATATCTAAAGAGAAAACTTAAAGACTAAGGAAAGTTCAAAAGCTGTCTAAAATATCTAAATGACTTGATATGAATTTCGGCTGCCCCTTTGTGCTGATATAGACCTCCAAAATTACATGCATACCCAAATTTTCCTTAGGGTACACTTGTTCCCATGGGCCTTAGCTTTAATTGGGCTTTGGTTTGGGCCCATTTGGACTTGTCATGAGGAAGTTAGGCCCATTTAAGTGCCAATAGGTGTCTGGAACCATCAGCCAACTTCGACCACAAATAAGATCATCTTCAATATAAAATATGGTGAACTGGTCTTCATAACAATTGAAGCTCTATCTGTTAGATTTTCAATGGTACCCATTTCAAGTCCATATGATATTCACAGCTCAAGTTATGGCCCAAACACTGCATGTAGGTCAGGATCCTGCGATAGCATGTCTTCTTTGGATTCCAGGCTGCATACGACCTTCTGGACTTCCGAATTGGCTTTGGAGCCCTAAAAGAAAGTTGTAGATAATTGTCTCCACTTTCCTACAAGGTATGACTCGGAATTTTTAGACATCCAAAACTCAAGATATGCACTAAACACAGAGACATCATAAAATGCTCAGTATTGCTGGAAATTGCAATTAGGCACAAATGGATCCAAAGTCATCAAATGAGGTCCAAGTCTGCTCAATTCAGCCCAAAAGAGGTTTAAAAGACTAAGTATGAGGGATAACTATTGTATAAAAAGTGTGTTCATCAACTTACTAGAGACCTATGCCAATATTTCGAGTCCTAGTCTTAAAAGCTTTATACTTTTTTGTCCGGCATAGCCATGGAAAGTTACCATTGATGCTCCAAGATTGTGTTGCTATGAACACCAAGGGATTGAACTGCCTAAAATTCCACATGTGATTAAGGGAGTCAAGTTAAGCTAGCTCTATTGCTTGAGGTATGTATTAACCATTTGAATTTGAGGGGACATCTAACAGAGCTGAATGAAATAAATGTAATTTTGAAGTTGAAAGTGAACCCTTGTAAGGTAAGTATACAAATAAGACTTCATAGTTGTTTTTACTATTATATGTATCTTCATTATTTTCCCACTGTGTTTATAAAGGAATTTATTTGTGAGGGCATAATTTTCATTCAGAGGACATGATTTGGTGTATGAGTTAAAGAAGAAGGGTTGTCACTTGCACAAAAACTATGGTGGCTGGGGAAGTAATTCTCTTTTTTACTTATAATTTATCTAGGTTTAGGATATGTAATCTGATACTGAATCATTATTATTATTCTTACCTTCAATTACTTTATGTTCTGAAATGCATAGTGTGGACTCCCTGAATCCGAGCCAGAGGATATATCACTTCCACCACCAAAGTTTGTTGATTCCCTGTAGTTGCAAAGTGTTTCCTCATCCTTGGATTATCCAGCTGTTGTAGAGGGACTGTTCTAGACTTGTTGCCCAATTACTTTCTATGTAGAAGGTTCCTATATATTTTTACTGGTAGTTTCTTACAAAGTTCAAGGGATGAAAATACAAAAGACTGCCGCGATATTTGCAGGCAACATAGTGATGTGTATGAATTGTTAACATGAGGCACCATTCGATTTCAATTGGAATGGTAAGCAAATTAAGGGAAGAGTAAATATTATGCGTAATTAACAATTTATCCTTTGTTATATATTATGCTTAATTTGACTAAGTGATTCATTTTCATTGTTTTTATTGAAATCTGTCATAATCTTAAAAGGCAAAACATATGTTTAAGTACTTAATCGATAGTTTCTTAACTATTTGTGTATATTTTCTAATGTTAGTGCATTAGGCATGCACATTATTGAATCCTCAAATTTTAAAATTTTTATTTTAATTAACTTGGAAACGAACCGGTTGAGAATAAATGAGGATGTAAACTCACAGATAGAAGGAAAGGGCTAAAGAAATATAGAAAAGGAGGAGGAACTTCTATTTACTATAGTAAATTTTCATCTTAGCTATTGACACGCATCGATGGGAACAACCTTCTCAACATTTATATTTCATGGCCATCAGAGAAAATGCTTGTTCTTAACTATTGATATGCTTCCCTAGCTACACAATTCATCAATTCCACTCCACGATTTGTTTCTTGTTCAATATCCTCGCTCACAGGCCACTTCAACACCCAATCTACTACTTCTTGATTACTTTTCGATAATTTTTTGCACTTCCTTTAGTCATGATTTTGTAATATGGTTGATGCGATGTGGTTTATGTTACAGGGATACTACACTCAAGAAGAAGGTTGAGGATGTAACATGAGAGCAAGGAGAATGAACTTGAGCTTGAGGTAATGCCCATTGCAACTTCAGCACCTAATACTACACTATCTTTATTGCAGCATTTATTTAAGATGATGCACCATCTAAACTTGCTCTTCCTTTTCTCTTTGCTGTCTTATTGATTTGTTATGTCATGCAACTCTTCCTTACTGATTTATCAGGCTATTCTCCATTATACAACATGTTAAGAACATAATTGAATATATATAAGCTATTTGATATTGGCTAAAAGAGAGAATTAGAAAGATAAAGGTGTTTGGTTTAAAAGTGTCAGACTATGATTGCTCCCTTGTTTACCACAACTGGGGTCATTTTGTGCAAACATACATGTAATCTATAACTGCACATATTTCATGTTAGACTCAACAAATAACTGGCTTTACAAGTTAACAATAGTTAAAATACGTATAACTGTTCATATTAAAAAAAAGGGTAAAAGTAATGTAGTTGTTTGATGAAATAAAGTGATAGGGATTATATATTCATTTAAATGTGGTTGGCAATATGCTTATCAAAAGAAAGTTTGACTACCTAGTATTTTCTAAAAAAACAATTACCAAATATGAAAGGGAGGAGTGCTCCTTTTCCCTTATACTATTTTTGAAAAATTCTAAATAAGAGACATTCTGAGATTAAACCTCTAATTGTTTCCCCTTCCAGTTTCTTTTGAAAACTCTCAAATATAATATAAGATGTATTATATTATTTTATGTAATAATAACACAGTTGGAAACTAAAAATTTAAGACATGAGCACACACAGTACAATTGGTCTAAGAATCTCTTAAAGAGGTTGAAGTTCCAAGTTCAAATCCCCATTCTTCTATACCTTGACTAGAAAATCTAATTCTATCTATCTAATGAAAAACAAATTAAGATAGTTTTTGTAAATTCTCTTTTTCACATCTTAAATTTCAAATCTTTATGTTGTCATATGCCAAAATGTCTAATATAAGGTCCCCCTAGAACTACATCATCAAAATAAAGAATACAGATAATAGTGGGTGAAGGAGGATTTACTGGCATGCGACCCAACTTCATCATCTTCAACTCAGCAAAGAGAGAAAGGGAGAGTGAGGGAGAAAAGGCATTGCTGAGGACATGGTTGATAGATAATTAGAGTAATGTTCCATTTAATTACCAAACTTGCTTTACAAAATCTCAAGGCACACTATTTAGATTATTTGAGTTGATTTAATTTTCAATGTCTAGCTCGTATTAATTATTATGAGAGTTTATGAGGCAAGTTTCGATGAATATAACATTACTCTGATTATCTATCTATTAGATATTTAGGATGTCCATTAATATAATGAAAATTTCCACTGCTTTATTGTTTTAAAATCTTATATGGAAAATATAAGCATTCAAGATAATCGATGTGTATGCGAAATCATACATAAAAGAAAAAAGATGGAAGACAGACCCATCTTTCACTCTTGAATGGGAGTGCTGGTCATGCTTCATCTCCTTCGAATTTATAGACTTGTGAACACAAGAAGTACTCAATTATGGAAAGTTTCTACCAAAAATAAAAAAAAAAACACCTATCATTGAGTAGAGTTTCAATTTGTTTTAATGATTTTTAATGTACAAAATAAAATATTATATGATAGAATAAAATTATAAAATAAGTTTTAAGCAAAAAATAGCAAGTAAGTTAAAAATGCATAATTAATAAACTAATTTATAAATTTAATATACACAACCATCCAAAACTTAAAACGTGATAATATTTAAGTTTGACAAAAAAAAATTAAATAGAACATGTTGAATTCACATTGGTCATAACATCTAGTTTGTAAAATATTGCACGAAATGTCATCAGTATATATATCTTTACTTAGTTGGCAAAACGCAAGCTATATTTTGAAATTTATTTAGAGAAAGGATCCAAATCTTCAAATTCTAAAGTGCATTTTTTCACTTTAGAAATGGTTAAGATTGTTACACAGCATCCTTTTAAATGCTTGTAAAGGAACTAGAATTAACCGTCTTAGTTTTTCTCTGTATTTTCTTAATATAAAGTAAGTGTTCTCTGCTCATGACTTTTGTTTCTGCAACATATGCTTTTCCAGCTAGTTTGTTAGTAGTCCTTGTAAAGAAACTAAAATTAAACGTTAGATTCTTGCAGACCCAGTCCATGGAATCATGTTATGCTTGTACTGCCACGAGGAGGGTTTATGGGGGTGTGACAACATCAAATATGTAGGAGATATGGGTTGCCATTGAACTCTATTGATAGTGTCAAGTGATGGAACGTTGCAGCAGCATTGGAACTCAAAGGGGGAATTCCAATTTTTTATGGACAGAATACTATATGATTGATTGAGGAAGCTAATGATTTGGTGTATCTTCTTTCTAAATCTATGGATTTCTTACGGCTCATTTGGTATTTAGAATGATAATAGGATTGGGAATTAAATGGGCTGGAAAAAACATGGTCATTCCCATTCCAAAGTTTGGTAGTTTTATGGAATCAATGTGAAATGAAATTAAAATATTTCATAAAATATTATTGCCAATTTTTTTTTTTTTTTTATAAAAGACATAACTATGCTTCATTTTGTAAAATTTATGAGGATATATTAGAAACAAAAAATACATTAATTATATGGAATGGAACATAAAATGAACCATCTCACCTCTCATTTCCACTTTTATGGAATTAGGCTTGGAATATAATCACTATTTATACTTGTACACTTTAATTTTAGGAAAAGTTGAATTTACCTCCTTAAACTTTATCTCATGTACAATTTATCCCAAATATTTAAAAATGTGCAAAACACCATCGTATAGGCATATACTTTCAGAATGTGTGAAATATCCTTTTCTCATAAATTAACGGAAAATACAATACATAGCACTTGAATGAAATTAACTTTTTTTAACCCACTAATTCATCATTAAAGGCACATTGACATACCTATTTCAACAGTTGAACACACTTACCTATTTGCTCCTCAACTTTACCAATTGATGAGCTCATCGGGTGGGTCCCATTTGGCCTCATTGAAATCAGAGTTTGAGCAGAGAAGCTTCTTCTTTAGAGAAGTTCAAGAACGAGAGAGAAACGTGGATTGCAGAAAATGATATTCTCATTAGAAAGAAAACGGTTTACATCAGTATATATAGTCTAAGACTAAACTTGCACTTCAAGATTAGAATCTAGCTAATTACAGATAAGTCTAACTAACCTCAGCTAATTACAAATAAGCCTAACGAACTTGATAACTGACTGTACAGTAAAATAACTCAGTAATAACTAACTTGTCCTGATAACACGGCCCTGACTAATGAAGACACGAGCTGTGTTCTTCTCTCAAACATGGCCATGATTATTAATGAACACAGCCGTGTTTGTCTTCAGTAAACAACCATGTGCACCTCCAGTGATTAACTTGTTCTAGGGTAGCAAGACACGGTTGATGACACGGCCTTGGATTAATGACCACGGCCGTGTCTATCTTCAGTTAACACTCACACCCACTTAACTTAAGTAAGAGATTTTCATCTTGGTCTCTCTTTCATCATTCTTCGTTTCTTAAGATTTTTTTTCTTACTTTTTGGTCTTCTTTCTGAGCTACAAGATTTTTGTGTCACTAACTCTGTTGGTCTCACTTCACATTGTGAAAAGTAAAGAGGTACTCCTCTCCTCTGTCTCTTTACTCACTTCTCACTCTCATTTTGTAAATTTCAAATTTTCTACTTGTCTTTTTACCTATTAATTAATATTATTACAGATTGTCTTCATATGATTTTAGGTGAATAAAATTGAACAACGATACAAGCTCTGCTCTGCTGCTCCTATTAAGTTGAGTTATCTTTTCTCTCTTTTTCATCTCCTAAACGCTGATTTTGGTTTGTTTCTTCTTCCCTTCTCTGTTTCTGCGTTTTCGACTCCTTCTCTACCTCTGCAATTGCATGCTCTCACCCATAAATGCTGCCAACAATATTTGTTAATTGTTTTGATTGAATATTTCTCCCTCATTAATCTTTCCTATACTTCCTCTTTTTTTCTACTCACAAAATAATTAAAAAAAAAAGGACATTACTTCATTCAAATTGTCAACAATGTGTACACTTTATTTCCTCTGCTTGCAATGGAAGATGACCACCAACAATATTTGTTAATTGTTTTGTTAGAATATTTATCCCTGGTTAATCTTTCCTCTACTTCCTCTTTTTTTCTACTCACAAAATAATTAAAAAAAAAAAGGACATTACTTCGTACAAATTGTCAACAATGTGTACACTTTATTTCCTCTGCTTGCAATGGAAGATGAAGTTGTAGATATTACAGTCTGTTTAAAATTTTTTATTTTCCATTAATAAGTAGTGATATTATTAATTTTAGTTATGAAAGAGGGTGAACCTTTTGAGTGAAAAATATTTAAATTTGGATAGCCATTCATACAGTAATTTATTATATGGGTTGTTAGGAAGGCTTTTAACTTAACTCTTCGTTTGGAACTGGTAAAATTAAGGAGAATAGTTTTAAGATGAATGATTTACTAAATATATTTTTACGAGACAAGATACTATTAGGCTAATCTTTCCATACTACAGACATAATTAATTTTTAAAATAATATAGGTCGTATATTTTTTAGCCTACATATTAATTTGTTAACAAAAATAAATAGTACAGATCATTTTAATTATAGATTTTACTTGTGGTATATATATTACTTATGATATTGAGTAATGTGTATAATGTCTAGTTTATTTTTAATTTCTTTTTATTTTCTACTTCCTTGTCCTCTTCATTTATAATTTCCAAACAATGCCTAAAGACCTCATAGTAGTATATGCTATAGGAAAGCTGAATTCATTTACTCATTCTCCTCCTTTCTTCTCATTCCCGTCTATAATACAGACTTGATAAAGGATATGAGATCTGGTTAGCACTGCTCAAAGCCATAGAAGAGTCACATGTGTTCCTAGTTGTCATATCCTAAACTATGCTTCCTCAAAATGGTGTTTTAATAAACTCACTAAAATACTTGAATAAAAGGAGATGGCTTCCTCCCTGTATTGAGCAAGCAGAAGTCAAAGAGAAGAGAGAAGAGTGTGAGAGAAGATTGAATCTTCATTTCATCATAACTGGTTATTGTACATCAGAGTAGATGGTTCTATATAAAGCTAGATCAGGAAAGCTGTTGTAATAGCTGTAATAACCGACTAAGTAAATAAGAAAGTCAACAACTAACTTAATCAGTCAAACTTAACTAATTACAACTAATCTGATTTAATTATAACTAATTATAACTGACTCTAATACTCCCCCTCAAGGTGGCTGGTAAAGGTCCTTGACAGCCATCTTGGATAACAATGGAAACAACAAAGTGGAAGGGAGAGGATTGGTGAAGATGTCAGCCAACTGGTGCTGTGATCAAATGGGTTGAAGCTTGATCAAACTAGAAGAGACCTTATCTTTAACATAGTGACAATCAATTTCAATATGTTTTTTCCTTTCATGAAACGTGGGATTGGATGCAATGTGTACTGCTACTTGGTTATCACAGAACAGAAGTGCAGGAGTGCAAACAAGGACCTGACAATCTTTGAGAAGATGGGACAACCATGTGAACTCTCTAGCAGTGGAGGAAAGGGCACGATACTCAGCTTCAGCAGAAGACCGAGACACTATGGTTTGCTTCTTGGCCTTCCAGGAAACCAGAGAATCACCAATGAATATGCAGAAGCCAGTGACAGACCTACGAGTGTCTTGACATGCACCCCAATTAGCATCAAAGAAAGCCTTAAGTTGCACCTTGGCAGAAATATCTGAGTATGCTCTCAACTGAAGATAGGAAGAAGAAGAAAATAGGAGACCTTAGCCAGGTTTGCCCTTCAGATAACAAAGCAAATGATGGACAGCTTGAAGATGAGGCAACTGAGGTTGAGCAAGGAACTGTGTGAGCTTATGGACAGCAAAGGTGATGTCAGACCTGGATAAGGTAAGATAAAGAAGGCGCCCAACAAGCCTTCTGTATAGAGTGCCATTAGGAAGTAGCTCACCAGTAGAAGCATTAAGTTCTGGTTTAGGGTCCATAGGCACTGAAGTGGGTTTGCAAGCCAAATAACCAGTGTCCTCAAGAAGATGCAAAGTGTAATGTCTCTAAGAAAGCACAATACCTTGGTGAGACCGAGAGATTTCAAGGCCAAGGAAATACTTGAGGGACCCCAGGTCTTTAAGCTTGAATTATGTATGAAGGAAAGCTTTCAAAGCATCAATGGATGAAAGACAAGGGCCAACAATGATGATGTCGTCCACATAAACTAGAAGTGCAACAAAGGTAGAACCTGAACCTTTAGTAAACAAAGAATAGTCAGACTTGGATTGAACAAACCCAAACTTAAGCAAAGCAAGTGAGAACTTGGAGTACCACTGTCGAGAAGCCTGCTTGAGTCCATAAATGGACTTGTGAAGTTTGCAAACTAGTTTTGCCCCTGAGTATGGCACTGTAACTTAGGCAGATAACCAAGAGGGAGATCCATATAAACTTCTTCAAAGAGATCACCATTGAGGAAAGCACTGTTGACATCAAGTTGAGTTAAATGCCACTTTTGAGAAGTAGCAAGTGCAAGAAGAACCTTCATAGTGACCAGTTTGGCAACTGGAGAAAAAGTTTCAACAAAATCCACCCCTTCCTGTTGAGTATATCCCTTGGCTACTAATCGGGCTTTATGCCTGTCCACTGAACCATCTGCCTTGTGCTTAATTTTGTAAATCCATTTACATCCAATGGTGTGTTTGCCATGAGGCAAAGGAACCACAAACCATGTGCTATTGGTTTTCATAGCTTGTAATTCAGCGTGCATAGCTTCTCGCCAATGAGGTTCCTTAACTACTGTATGGTAAAACTGAGGTTCAAGTTGAGTGGACACTTGAAGGATGAAGGATTTATAAGATGGAGGTAAAGTAGTATACGAAAGATAGTTGCTAATGGGGTAAGTGGAAGTACAAGGAGGTAAGGGAGAACCATGTAATAAATTTCAATGAAACTCCTGAAGATAGGAAGGAGGTTTGGAAACTCTAGTTGATTTCCTAAGAGACATTGTAGGAGGATCAGGCACACAATCTAGTACTTGCACAACAACAGGCACAAAATCTGGAAGTGGAGAATCAGGATGCACAGGAGGAGGGTCAGAAACACAATCTGGTACTGGTGCAACAGTAGGCACATAATCTGGAAGTGGAGAATCAGGATGCACAGGAGGAGAAGGTATGGAAAAAGAATCAAGATCAATAGATGGTGACTGAGATGGGAAATCCAAAGTTGCATAAGGCAATACCAAATCTGGAAAAGTATCAATGAGGTGATCTAAGGCCGTGACAGTGTGAAAGGGAAATACTTCTTCATGAAAACTGACATCCCGAGAGATAAACACCTGTTTGGTGACTACATCATAGAGTTTGTACCCTTTCATGCTTGGAGGATAACTAAGAAATATGTAGGTGTAAGCTCGAGGTTGAAATTTGGTTCTATGAGCAGTCAATGTAGAGGCAAAGGCAAGACAACCAAAAACTCTAAAACTAGAATAATCAGGAGCAGCCTTATAAAGTACCTCAAAGGGAGAACGATGCTGAAGAAAGAGAGTAGGAGTTCTGTTGATCAGGAATGCAACAGTTAAGATGCATTCACTCCAAAAAGCTACAGGAACTCTAGCTTGGAAGAAAAGTGCCCTAGCCACATTGAGGAGATGCTAGTGTTTACGTTCCACAACTGAGTTATGTTGTGGTCTTTCAACGCAAGAGAACTGGTGCAAAACTCCTTGCTCACTGAAAAAATCTTTAAACAACAACTTAGGAGCATTGTCAGATCGAAATTGTTTAATTTTGGCATTAAACTGAGTGAGAATCATACAAAAAAAAAAAAACTTAGGGATAACAAAAGTCACTTCACTCTTGTGCCTGAGCAAGAAAATCCAAGTAAACCGAGTGTAATCATCCACTAAGGTAAGGAAAAACTTGTGACCCGTGTGTGAGAATTCCTTGTAAAGGCCCCAAATATCACAATGAATCAAGTCAAAAGGAGGAGACAAGTTATTATGAGATTCAAAAGACAAACGTCTTTGTTTAGCAAGGGGATAGACATAACATGGTTGAACTTTATTGAAACCAGTAACATCATACTGTGAATGTCTCTTGATATTGTCTAATCTTTTAAAAGAAATGTGGCCAAGTCTATTATTCCAAACATGAAAGGAAACATGATTAACTAAGGAATTAGAGACAGAATCTAAGCAATTCCTATTCAGAATGTAAAGTCCTTCATGTTTGTCACCCCTGCTAATCATCTTCTTGTTGTTGGTTTCTTGAATGACAAAGTAAGCAGGAAAGAAGCTCACTGCAAGGGCACTAGTAAAAACAAGAGCACTAATGGACAGGAGATTAAACTTGAACTGAGGAACAAAAAGGACATCCATGAGTATAAGCAAGGAACTTAATTTCACATCACTACAGAGAGACAGAGGAATCTGATAGTGATTAGGCAAGGTAACAGTGGCATTCTTGATTGTCCTCAAAGAAGGGAAAGCAGAAGCAATAGAGCATATATGTCTAGTGGCTCCTGAATCAACAATCCAGTATTGACTGGAGGAATATGTAGGATGTAGACTGACATATAGGAAAATACTTGTAGGATAAGAGGTAGGAGGACGATCACCATCTGCAGTGTGCTGGACAGAAGTTGACAAATGGTTGGAGAGCATGGTCATGAGTTGCTGCTATTGTGTGGAGTTCAGATTTTGAAGAAATCCTCCAACAACAGGAGTGCTTCCTTCTTCAGTGGATGAATGGGTGGAAACTTGATTTACAATAGCACCTTGCTTATGCTTGTAACCAGGAGGATAACCATGGATTTTGTAGCATCTGTTAACAGTGTGACCATGAAATTTGCAGTGAGTGCAATAAGGACGATCCTTCTTTGGTCTTCTATTTCCTACAGTAGTAAAATTCTGGTTGCCACCCTTGGAATTGTCAACCTTAGCAATAAAGGCCATGGTGCCAGGAGATTCAAGATTAGAAGAAACTTGAGTAGCAATTTTCCTTTGGTTTTCTTCTTGAGAGACCAGAACAAAAACCTTGTTAATGGGAGGCATGGGGTCCATAATTAAGAAGCAATTGACCACGAATTTGTGAAAAGGAATCATGTAAACCCATGAGAAAGGACATGATATACTCCATTTGGTAATTGTAGTGAAGATCCTTAACACCTCCACAAGTGCAAAGAGGTCTATAATTGCTTAATTCATCCCAAATTGTTTTTAGCTTGGTGAAATAAACATTAACAGAAGACTATTCTTGACTTAGATTCATCAATTTACGTCTCAATTGGAAAATCCTAGGGCCATTGCGTTGCTGAAATCGATCTCTAAGATCAATCCAAATCTCATATGCAGTTTCAGAGAAAATCACACTGGCAGAAATATCCTTGGATATGGAATTAAGATTCTAGGAGATAACAATGTTGTTATTTCTGTACCAGGAATTAAGAAGATCAGAATCTATACCTTCTGGCTTAACGATCAAACCATCGATGAATCCTAATTTGTTCTTGACTGAAAGAGCAATCAACATGGCTCAACTCTAGGAAGTATAGTTCTCTCCAGTGAGATGCTATGAAACAAGAATCAAGCCAGGATTATCTGAATGATGTAGATAGAAAGGATGTGAAGTTTCATCAATGGCGGATCTATTTGTAGAAGAGCGAGAACCAGACACATTCACAAAGGGAGAAGAAACACCATCCATAGCGAAGGAAGATCAGACAAGCATCGATCAATTTCAGAGAATTGATTGAGTATGAAGGAGAAACAGGAATCAGAGTTCTTGATCTGATATCATATTGAGCAAGCAGAAGTCAGAGAAGAGAGAAGAGTATGAGAGAAGATTGAATCTTCATTTCATCATAACTGGTTACTGTACATCAGAGTAGATGGCTCTATATAACAGCTGTAATAACCAACTAAGTAAATAAGAAAGTCAACAACTAACTTAATCAGTCAAACTTAACTAATTACAACTAATCTGATTTAATTATAACTAATTATAACTGACTCTAATACCCTGCAACAATGGTCAACCCAACCCAGGTAGATTTTTTCTTGAGTAAAACTATTTTTTAGTCCTTGGAAAATAAAGCTACTAACAAATTTGTTCTCCAAAAATTTTTAGTGACAAATTGGTCCTTGAATTATTATTCTGTCTGACAAATTAGTCATTTGGTACTTTAATGAGAAAAGTTCTGGACCCTTGCAGACCCTTTTCCTAAATTTTTTTCATTAATATTGCCTAGCTATGTTTAAGCCCTCATTTTCTTATTCAACTCCTCCTTTTCTTTTCATTGATCTTGCCTACCGAAGGACTAATTTGTCAGGGAAATAATAATTCAAGGACCAATTTATCACCAAAAATTTTTGGATGATGAATTTGTCAGTGGCTACATTTTTCAAGGACTAAAAAAGGGTTTTACTCTTTTTTCTTTCATGTGGTTCAATCTCATTCTCTTATCTTACTTTCTGTAATCTTTTTTTTCCTCATTCTTCACTCTCTTCTCAACCTCTGCTCTATGTTTTTTTTCTTAGGATTGGACTAAAGATGGAGAGAGGAATAGATAGTCGTTGGAATGCAGAATATTCAGATCCTCTATGAAGTCTCACGAGCATCAACGGCATGAATGGGTGAAGGTGGAAAGCTGCTCCAACCTTCTATAGATCCAATTTGGGAGGTTATTGATTGAAACCATTTCTACAATGCTTAATACTTTGTCATTTCATGCATGCTATAATTTCTTAAAATTTCTATTTCTCCACAATTCCTTTCTTGAAAGTCCAATCTAGTGTGCATTGCCTCCTTGTTGTTAACTCGGTGTGTGCTAATTATTTTCTACTTTGTGCTCATTCAAACTGTAAGTTTTCCTATGCACTAATTCCCCATTAATGTCCATTTTGTTTCCTTCATTTTATGGTTTATAATATTTTTTCCTTTATGGCTTGCACTTTCTAATTTACTTTGAAGCCAACGATAATTGAGTGTACAATGGATTTTCCAATGGACAATTGAACGATATAGTTTTGATGATTACCTACTATGTAATTTTAATAGTACTTTTTCATTTAAATTATCTTTTGGATTTCCTTATAGCTATTTATCCAGTTGTTCTCTATACTAATTGTCTTGGTACCAAGCTCTCCCTCAGGTAAGTTCCCTTGGTTTTCTTAATTAGAATAAATGATTGGAGAATATTGATGAGTGGATTTTATATATATCCTCAATCTAGACACCATTCACTTAACTATTAGTTAGTCTTTGAGGTATTTATCGATCTTAATCTTGTATTTTTGCGTTTGTTTTGTAGGTTTTGTAATCTTGGCATTTAGGAAATGACTCAGACATGTTTAAGGGCTGAAAATGGTATAAAAAAGAATGCCAGGCCGAGACCAGGGCACCTAGGTGCCCAAATGTACAGCCTAGGCACCCATTTGTGAAAGAATTGGTGTCCCAATAGAAAGACCAGCACCTACGCACCCAACTTGCTGTCCTAGGCAGAGCTTTCAGAGCTTAGGCGCCCCAGATGTTGTCCTGTAAGCGATTTTGTCCAATTTTTCTACTTCTTGTAGGTTTTTAACTCTAAAAGGTTTCCTAATGTATTTAGATTTCTCAAGACTTATAAATAGGTAATTTTAGGACTGGATTAGGGTTCCCACAAGTCCCCATAAGTTTAGAATTGAAGGAGAGAAGAGCAAGGTGTGAAGAAGGAGACAGCAACAGATTCATCTTCCACATAAGTTTTTCTTCTTCTATTCTTCTTGAATTATGTTTAGATCTATTGTTAGGCTGTTTTACTTTTCAAGTATGAACTAATTTCCTTTTCTAGGGCTATGATGTAGCCTAACTATAATGTTTTGAATTTCTTCTATATATCAAGTTAATCTATGAATGAGAGAAGAGCAAGGTGCAAAGAAGGAGATGACAACAGATTCATCTTCGACACTAGTTTTTCATCTTCTACTCTTCTTGAATTATGTTTAGATCTATTGCTAGGATGTTTTACTTTTCTAGTATGAACTAATTTCCTTTCCTAGGGCTATGATGTAGCTTACCTATGATATTTTGAATTTCTTCTATCAAGTTAATCTATGTATTATTTTCTATGATTGAGTGTTCATCTCTATGCTTAATGCTTCTAATTAACTGATCACTAATTAGATGTTGGGTTAATCATAATAAAACTGGAAGGAGATTTATATGTCTAGTTTATTGGGATGAATGTCATAGATTGCATGTGGTATAGGAATATACCTCCATAGTTTGTGTAGTCGCTACATGGGATCTATAGAACTTAATGAATTTCTATTTGTTTTAATTCACATAGGAATATAGTAGATTAGCAATTAGGGATGTTTTCATTAGACCTTGGGAGAGGCTAGGGGAAAGATTAGGGAATCTCGACTAGCAATTAGAAGAATAATTCTAGATTAATGAGATAGGAAAGTCAATTCGGATTAGTTATGATGAAATCGAAAACTCTGGGCTTTATTTCTATAGTTTAATCTTGATTTTTACTTGCTTTCATTTTATTTCTCATTTTTCTCAATTATCATTTGTTCAGATAAAATTAGGGTTAATTCAATTTTGGTAATTATAGCAATCAATCCTTGTCGGATGATATTTCACTCATATGCAGTCAAGTGAATTGGAAACACAGGTTATCTCTCCTATATAGAAATCCAAGGAATCCATGTTTCTTGCCTTTTCATTTGCAACTAGCTGGAAGGATCAAACAAAGGGATTAGTTGATATACTCCTTTCAAAGGTATCAAATCCATATGTCTCTGTATTTTGACATTCCTTAAATATCTTTTGGTCATAATATATATATCCTTCCACGAAGAGGCCTTTGATTTCTTGAAGCACTTATATTAACAAAAGAAGAAGCTTCAGTAATCAGCAGTATAATTCTACTCTTACAGCAGTCTTGTCTAATTTGAACTATGCTACTTAATGAATTCAAAAACACAATAAAGTCTAGTTGTATCTTCTCTCTAATTTCTGATATAGTTATTCTTAGGCTTGTCTTTCCCTATGCAATTCATTTAGTAAAAAGATTATAGTATTTGACCTTATATTGATTGAAAGTTTCAAATGATGAGCTGAAGTTCCATAATTGACATTAATGCTTAGGCAAAATCATAATAATCCAGATGGAAAATCTTTCAGGAATATTTAGACTAGCTTCTGCTGTTCCTGAAAACCACTTTTCGTTTTCTTTTATTCCTATTGGTGGAAGAAGTATAATTTAATTCATGTATTTTCTTCATATAAAGCAGGTGTTATCTGCTTATGACTTTCGTTTCTACAACAGATGCTTCTTCAGCTTCTTGTTATAAATCCTTATGGACAAACTTCTTTGTGGCTTTGCTAATTCTAGTTGTAATGCTTCTCCAGCTTGTTATAAATCATTAGCAACTAAAGTAGTGCACTCATTTACCCTACTTTAGCACTGACAGGGTAAGTTAGCCCATTGACATACCATCTATGAGTTTCATTTGATTACTTGTAACTAGCTAAGCTTGTGACATGAATTTCTACTTAAAGCATTAAAACTCTATGTCGAGCTTCCATTTCTTATGGACAGAAATAATATTTGTTTGATTGAGGAAGCTAGTGGTTTGTCATATGATGTTCTTTCTAAATTTATGCAGTTTTAGTTTTTAAGTGGATTTTATATCCACTTTTAGGTATTCTTAAGCTTATCATTTTGTATGTTTATTGAGTATTTCCAATATAAATTAATGTGTGTTTTTATATTGTGTAGGTTTAAGTAAAGTATAAAGGTTTTTGGTCTTAAGGCATAAAAAAAGAGGACAAAATTGGAAACTATGGCAAAAAAGTAGAGCAGCCCAGCTATACTCCAGTGCTACAGCACCCCAACCATGCTCCAGTGCACCTGCACCCAATCTCATGCGCACCAGCATCCGTGCAAGCCAAAGTCAAAGAGCAACAACGCCTATACAAAGAGCCCAGCTCTTCTTAGACAGCGCCCCAGCCCTCCAAATTGCCATGTTGACCCGAGACAAAGCGCCCCTACACTTCCAAGAGAGAGCCCCAACGCTTTATGCTGATTTTTTGTAGATGTAGATTTGTTTCCTAATTTAAATAGGATTTATGCAAAGTAGTATAAATAAGACTTTTAGGTTTTAGAAAAAAAAATTTAGACTTTTTGGAGAGCAGAGAAGAGGCAAGATAAGGATTGGTGACAACAAATCTAGGTTTCTACTTTGAGTTTTATTCTTCTTTCTTCTCATCTATGTCTAGAATTTCATCAATTCTATTTTAGTTTATAGTCATGAACTAATTTCTTTCTAGGGCTACAATGTAGCCTAATAATGAATGGTTGTAGTTTCTTTTGGAATTAATCTAAGATTTTATCTTTTCTGTTTGAGTGTTTGTCTCTGATCTTCATGCTTTTAATTGTCTAATCACCAATTAGTTGATAGGTTAATCACAATGAGACTGAAAGGAGATTTGTATGTCTAGTTCATTGAGATAAATATCATAGGTTGTATGGAGGATGAGGATATACCTCCATGACCTATTTAGTCAATTAAAGATATCTATAAAATTGAATAAATTTTCTAGTTATTCGTAATTTACATAGGAATATAGTGGGTTCATAACTTGAAAATATTTTCACTACATCTTGGGAAAGGTTAATAAATAAATTAGGGAATCTTGGCTAGCAATTAGAGAGATAAATTTAGATTAAGAAAATAAGGAATGAAAACCAGGATTAGTTATGGTGAAATCGGAACCCTTAGGCTTTCTCTCTATATTAATTCTTCATTTTTATCTGCTTTTGCTTACTTTCAGTTTATTTAAGTTTATTCTTGCAATTTCTCCTTAATCAATTGATTAAATAAAATTGGGATTAACCCAATTTCGGTAATTAATAGCATGAATCCTCATCAGAATGATAACTCACTTTTATTATATTACTTGTAAGACAATAGCGTGAACTTGCGCTCCATTTTCTCACAATATTAGTCTTTTTTTTATCTGATTTTGTATAAAATTTACTCTCTTTTATTTTTTTTTCCTTTTCATTTTTTGTTTTAGTTATGACTCCACTAGTTTTGTAATTTATATTATATTATAGTTATGAACAATTATAAATATAAGTGTCATACAAGTTAAATTGTTCATTTTCATTTACTCATTATGAATAGCACTGCAGGAGAATTCAAGAACTCATGTGGGTGGTGTTTATGCCACAGAAGAAGAGTGCTCCTCTGTCTCAATACCTATGTTCCTTTCTTTAGATTTGATGGCTTCTTCCTCAGATGTGGTAACAAATTTTGGGTTGCTGTGCACAATTCTAGAGCAATTACTATTGGCTTCATAGTAACTAGTGATCAACTTTTAATATATAAGCCGTTTGACATTTTTGGTTGAAAGAGAATGAGGAAGATGAAGGAGTTTGACTTACCAGATTTTTTTTTTAAAGCTAATTTAAACACCACAATGTATATTTTAGAAAAAAATTCGTGGAATTTAAAATGGATACAAAGTGAGTCTAATTAAATCCAAATGTTACCATATTTGCAGTTTAAAAAATATATGAAAGAAAAAAGTGAGAGTATCACTACTCCCTTGTTTATCACTACTAGGGTCATTCTGTTGAGAAATACACATAAACTATGGCCCCACACATATAATTTGTGTTTGAGGCCATTTTCTTGGTATCACCCTATGTTTTCTCTACCTTTGTTGCCGCTGCAACTTTTGGATTCCTGTAACTCAATCAATTAGTTCATTTTAGAATTATTGGTTCTAACTTAATGCAAAGATGAAACTAAAATTGGCCTCTTTTTTTAATGTTCAATTGATGCCATCCAATTATGAAAGAGGAAGAGCAAAGGTGAATCATATTGTGTTAGTCTGTTAGATATAGCATAAACCTTGGTGCCTTGGCTAGTGCGGCAGAAACCTTGGCGCCTTGGCCAGTGAAGGGTTTTGTTAAATCTGTCCCTTTTGAATGGTTTATGTTAATGAGCATTTGTTTTTTTCAGTTAGAGGTTACATACTAGAGAGTAGCCTATTAGTTCTCTTCAAAAATCTCTATATATGACCAAAGATGTATTATACTATTTCATGCAATAACACAAAGTTGGAAACCAAAATTCAAGACAATTTTTGCAAATTCACTTACTCACGCCTTCTTAAAGTTTGATACAAGTTAAACATTCATGCTATCATGTAGAGGAAGAAGAAACTAGGGAAGAAGAAACAGAGCAATTGCAGAGGAAGCTGCCATTGTTGAATCTCCATTTGGAACCCACAACAAAATACCTTTCTCTTTTCAGTTGAACAGGTATTTTTGGTTCTTCTCTCATTGGGATGAATTACCTGCTTTATTAACTTGCAATATAAGTCATTTGACATTTTTTTGGCTGAAAGAGAGAATTAAGAAGATAAAAGATGTTTGGTTTAAAAGTGTCAAAGTATAATTGCTCCCCTTTTTACCACAAGTAGGATCATATTGTGCAAAAATATTCATAGTCTATGGCAACACATAATATATTGTTATTCATTCAAACTTTTTTAGGAGGAAGTTATTGATTTCAAAAGCATTTTTTTTATTAGAAATGAAAGTTCCATTCAACATTAAAAGAGTACATCTATGATAACACTAGATGGCACATCCTGCCAGATAGTTAACGAATAATCAAACTCAACAAGCTTATCAACTACTTTATTTACTTGCATAGGCACCCAGTTAAAGGAGAAGCTTTCAAATCCTCGACTTAGCTCATGAATATAATAAAAAATCAGACCCAAAGGGGTCAAATTTCTCTCCCTCTGTTGTAGGGCAAAGACCACTCCCTGAGTATCACTCTCGACACAGATGTTACCCAAATCCTAGGAAAGCACTAGTTTCAGTCCTTCTCTACACGCCATAGCTTCTAGCTCTTCAATAGATGTTGCCTTTGGTACTGGGCAAGACTAAGCAGACACAAAATGACCATCACTATCTCGCATCATTCCACCCATTCCTCCCATGCCAGATGACAATAACGCAGCATCAACATTCATCTTGAAGCAAGGAAAAATTGCTCTCACCCACCTCCTACACTGCGCTAGCGCAGCACGGAAGTGCATTGGGCAAAAACTCCCCACTTCCTCCTATAACGAGACCATTGCATGCCAAACAGCGTCGATGGGCGAAACAGATTTTCCAACCTTGATTGCATTGCGCCTTTGCCACAATGTATAACATCCAAAAATCATTAAAGAGAGCGTTTTGTCATCCCATCCCATACATACTTGCAAAATTAGTCAGGGAAGGAATCCAACTCTCTAGCTTTTCTAAGCCCTAATCCCCGTTGTCTTCGTCTCCCAAGTCCTCAGCTGTATCATCATCATCATCAGTCGAGGGCTATAGGGCTGCATCAGATGGCACACCTTGACCTTGCTACAATAGTTGAGCCAACATCATAGGCAACTACTTTGTGGACGTGCTAGAGCCCTCAAGAACTTGGACCAATGGCACAAGCCGGGATAGCTCCTGCATTTGTTGCATCATGGAGGCCATCTATGACATCATCTCCGATAGGAGAGGATCGAGCTAGTTGGAGGGCTGGGTACCATGTGGTTGGGCCTAGTCTAACAGGCCGGCCTTAGAACCAATGCAATAAACCTAGCCCTTCTTGTTCTTTTTCACTGATGACATTGAGCCATAACTCAGTGTTGTTGACAGAAGACGAAAAAGACAGGGCCTAGCTTTAAGACCGATGCCTCTCAAACTCAGTCTACATAGATAAAAGAAGAAAGTTAGTTAAAAATACATAGATATAATTAATTGACATAAAGACTAAAGAACTTCAAAAATAGTTACATAAGTGGACTAAGCTCGTGGATGGACCCAACCCTTGCTGGCGTTGTGCTGGAGGTGATGAAAGACCTCTGGTGTGTTGGGTTCTCTCCCCAACTCTTTTGTCTACAAAAAAATTCAACAGTTAGTAAACATAAAGTAACATAATTTTTAAACAGATAAAAAATTAAACAACATTATTAAATCAAAAACTTACTAGCCTCTATTTGTGTTCGAAGACGGTGATTAAACCGCCCCTATGATAGGTCTGGCCCTAATCCGAGTCCACTCTGTATTGTTCAGAGGCCTATTTAACTCTTAGGGCCTCCAACATAGTAGGAGACAACCATTCGCCCTTCATCTTCCAGTTTTTGATGTCTTGGAAGGAGGCATGAATGTTGTCACTACAATTTGTGAGCCAAATTTTACGAATCTATTTCTCAAACTATGGATCTAAGACACATTTCCTATGCATTAGAAAATGAAAGATCAAGGTTAGTAAACATTAAAAGGAAATGGGTTTAAAATAAAGTAAAATTAACTAAGCTAAAATGATTACCTTGAACTCTGTTCACGAGAGTTCCTTCACCTCATCAGGAAGAAAGGTGAAATCGGGCTAGATTTCCTCATATTTCAACTTATAGATAGTCAAAAGAAAGTGGATGGGCTCCTTGGATGGAAGAAAGCTGCACAAAAAGAATAAATTGTTATCAGTATAAAATAATAAACTATAAAACATAAAAAAAAATTCAGAACTAGGTATTAGAATTAACTTACTCCTTCTTCCCATATGGCCAAATCCACATCTGACCATCAGCTGCTCAAGAGTTGGGCAATGGTGAGTCTGAAATAGTTGGACTGGCATCCGATGACCTTCCAGTGACCGACGATGCAGATCTTGGGGTGGTAATTCCTGGGTACCCCTCATGCGTTGCATTGGGCGATGATGTGTGAACCAACCTGAGGGTCGGCATAAACAAACGCACAGCTAGCTCAGTATGAGAAGACCGAGCAATAGCCTTGCCTTTGTCTATCTTAGAGGGCCAGGATGTTGGAAATGAACGCCTATGATCATCTAACATTTGTCATACAAAAAAATATTAAGAAGGAAATTATGTATAACCTCTAAATAAACAAACCTACATTCTAACTCCTAAACTGTAAATCCTAAGCCCTAAACCCCAAACCCTAAACTCCTAAACCCTTAACCTAAACCATAAACCAAAAATTGGGCAGAGTCTGCTCTAAAACTTGAACATTTCAGGAATTAAAAATTCTACACAATTACCCAGGAACTCAGTCATAAAAGGACGACCATTTATTCCATAACTAAAAATTAGCTAGCTGTACAAGTAAAAATTATGCAATAATAATAAAAATTTCAAAACTAATTCTACACCATTCAAAAAATTTAAAAAAAATTTAAACTCCTAAACCCTAAACTCTTAACCCCTAAACCCCCAAATCTCATACACTAAATCCCTAAACCTAAATATTAAACCATAACCCCTAAACCATACAATCAACATTTGAAGGACAAATTAAACCAAATTGTAGAATTCAACAGCTACCAATCAACAATTCAACATAAATTAAGCCAACATAAATTAGAAATTAAGCCAAATTCATTACTGACGGGTGCCGAACCGTACAAAATTAAACTACTAATTGTAACTAAATTATAGTATAGGATGCAACCAGTGTCGTCTCCCAAGGATTCACCAGAACAACTAATCTTTTAAGAACTTAAGCAAGAACAGAATAAGGGGGGGGGGGGGTTTGTGTTGAATGCAATATACTAAGAATTAAGAAAGCAGTAAATTGAATTTATCAAATAAGAGAAAACGCAATCAACTCAAGCAGGCAACCAAACCTTAATCTATCCTTGTTCACTAAAGATAAACTAGATCTGATTTAATTCTTGGTTAAGTGTTACCTGGAACCCCTAACAATAACACTTAGAATTCCTACTGATTTACCAATCAGGATTCAATTAATCATGGAATTAAGACTCTAGGCAACCGCTCTATATCACTAAATCCAGATTAATTTAATAACCGAATTATCCAAGTTAACCATATATTAAAGACCTTTAAAGTATGATTATCAATCTGATTACTGTTATGAATCTAATCAACCGATTTAAATTCATACAACTCATGCAATCAAAGTACCATTCAATCACATGAAGAAGGGGAGAAGCAGTAATTCAAATTAAATTAAATCAAACCCGGTTGAAGCACAGGAACTCTGGATTGTCAAGTTTGGCTCCTCTTGAATTGATTACAAACGAACTTAGCCTTCCATGGAAGACTTGAACACAAAGCAAAGGGGAAAAACGAACTAAGCAAAGGAGGCAGCAGCAGCTCAAGGAATTTCGTATCTCTTCTGATTGTGTATATTTGCCTCAACAACTTGAGAATATATACTAGCTGGCTGCCTCCTCTAGGTTTCCTAATGGTTTCCTAATTACAAAATAAACCTAGTTTCCTAAATTATTAATGGTAAAAACATGATCAAGCCCTAGTGTCATGTGTGCTGGCCCAAAAAGCAGATGTTGGCCCAAATAAACATGCTCTGGTCCAATAGGCAGCCCTAAGGGAAGGAATCAGTCAATGTTGGGCGGAGTGCTGGGTGGAGCAGAAAATCTGGACTGCTTGAACGCGAATTTCAGTTGTCCAGACGCGAGAATCACCTTCTGAGCTCTGCATATGAAATGTGGCATTTTCTGTCAGCTTTCCAACGAGACTGGAATCACATCAATCGGACATCTGTAGCAAATGATATGGTGAAAAACGTAAGCAGTGCCAGAATTTAACAATTAAGCAATTAAAATCTACAAGCACCAACAAGTCCAAATCTACAAAACATGTCTAAAAGCCATAAAAATCACTAGAAACACACACTAAAAGACTAAGTATAAGCGAAACAAATAGTATAAAATAATGTGTTATCAATTACCCAATAGAAACTAAAAGGAAAATTAGGGTTCTTTTGCATTATCTCATATAATTCCTCAATTCAAACACCTAAACCGCATACATCATCAAAATCCCCCATTCCTAACAGAAAATTAATTGGAATCTAAACCCATTTAAATTAAATTAATATTGAGTTAAATCTAGCTCAAATAAACCCCAAACCCTAGACTAAAGAAGTATACATACCGAGTTAGACAGAGTGAGACCAAGACTGACTAAGAGTGAGACTAATAGAAGGAGGCAACAAGAGCAGAATCACCACTGTAAGACCAAAGTAAAAAGAGAAGAAATGACAGAGAATCGTCCAAGAAGAGAGAGAACAAAGGAGAGAGAAGAAGATAGAATGAAAATGGAGGCTACGGCTGCGAGAGGAAGAAGAAAAACATATTTTCTCAAAGGATTTTTCAGAGACAAAGTTTGTGAGAAAAAAACCCTAAAAATCAAATTTTAAGTGAAACTGTGCTTAGCATATTTCTCAAAAATTTTGCACTCCGTGAGAATGTCCATGAGAATAGTAGACACATTAATGATGACAGTTGTGACTCAATTTCTCACAGACTGTTCTCACGGACGGGGTTGTCCATGAGAAAATATGTGAGAAAATAGTAACAAGCACATGCTATGAGAAAATATGAGAAATAGCGTGACTTTTTCACAGATTTTTGTTCGATGAAAAAATATGGGAGAAACCTAATTTTTTCTTATAGTGCCTCGCCCCAGTGCCTGGGCACTTTTCCCTTAGCGCTTTTTCTTGTTCTTTCCGAGTTGGGCTTTGTTCCTATTTTATTTTAGGCTAATTTAAGTATTATTAAACATATGATATTTTTCTTTTTTAGTATTGGTTTGTATTAGGGTTTTGGGTAATTTTAGTTGGGTTAGGTCTATTTACCCAATTAAGTTCATTATGTTTGTTTTGCTTTGAAGGGAGACCATTCCTCTTGTGATGGTCAGATTTTTATTATTCAAAAATAGAATTGCGAGGTTTCTCTTCTAGTTCTTTTGAAGAACTCTTAGAACATATTAAGAACCCTAGGTTCTTGTGGCGCTCAACCAAGCCTTATCACTCAACTTCTATCCCCTATTGAGTGTGGCTTCTATACCATTCCCGAATACCTTTTGTTCCCACTTCACTAAGTGATGGGTCAAGGTCTTCTTTTATTTTTAATTTTCATTTATGAACTTCGATTAGACGATCGGGGCAATCAATGCTAACCTAATCATGTTGGGTCTCAAGGCAAGTCTAAGAGATTTGCATCACCATTCCACGATTTGAATTCCATCGATGCAAAATGCAATCACTATTAATTTATCTATAGGGGAAAAAATGTAGAGGTTTAACTATACACCGATCAATACTATTAACCTGTAAGTCTACTGGCACCTCCTCTAATCATAAAAACTAGAGTGTTTGATGTAAAATGTTAGATTCCTGCCATGAACACTCATGTTCTTTCTTTGATACATCATGCTCCTATGTAACAAAAATAAAGACAATACACCGAGCATTTGCTAGCTTTTTCTCTATAAGACTATGTTATATTATTCCTAGGAATTTAAATTAAAATCTTAAAATTCAAGTTAGAGATTGGATCCATTAGATGAGTTGCTGAATTTGCTGCAAATTTGTGTATATCTTATTTTTAATAAGATGAAGAAAAGCGATCATTAGGAACCTCTCTTGTCTAATAGTAGTCATTCATTTTTTTCTATCAATTTTATTAGACTTCATCTATTGACTTTTTTTCCTTTTGATAATGTACAAGACATAAGGATACAGAAACCATAACAAAATTTTGTGTAATTATTGTCAAAAGGAATAAGAGAAATGCCAGGCAATTATTCTATTACTGTAAAGGATGGCTTTTCTAAGTTTCAAATAGAACTAACCTACCAAGTGCTTTAAGGTTTGAGGAGGTTCTCAAGATCTATGATAAAATCTTAGTGTGGCTTGCTCTTATTGGTTATGGTGTTATTATTGACAACTTATATGTCTGATGAGAACCTAAGTAGCAACTTGAAACCCTTCACCAATGAATTGATTCTTTGCCCATGGAAAGTCTAATTAGCTACTATAAGCAAAAGACTTGACCTATCATCTATCTAGATGAGAACCACAACTATTAAAATGAAGGATAGGGCTCCACTCTCTGGAATTTGGGGAAGAGGAATGCGAGAGATAACCCAATGGACGCCACAAGGGAAAACCCTTGATAAGTCCCAAACAAACCTAATATAACCTAATTGGGTAAAAGGCCTAACCCAACCCACAACAAAGCCCAAACAAGTAATTAAAATTCCCATAACTAGATAGGAAAATTAACATAGTTCAAATACACATGAAAAGCAAATAAGTACCATAGAGAGGAAAGTAATAAAAGTAAAAGTCTAACGTAAGTGTACGCTATCATTTTCAAGTAATAAAATGAGAGTGAAGTATCATCCCACGGAGACTATGGCTAATAAGTACCAAAATTGGTTGTATTCCAATTTTATCTTGACAATCAATAGGTGAATTAAAGTAATAATTTGAAAATAAAAATACTAAATCAATAATGAGTAGAAAGATGGATGAGAAATATCTAGGGCTTTTGATTTCACCATAGCTATTACAATTTATTATCCATACTTCATTAACCAAAAACTATCCATTTAATTACTAGCCAAGAATCCTAAATTATTCATTAGCCTTTCCCAAGGTCAAACATAAATACCCTTAAGCATCAATTCACTATATTCCTATGTGAATTACACTACTTAAGAATTCATTAAGTTCTATGATTATCTTGAAAAGCTACATAAACCATATGGGTATAGGCCTATCCCTTATGAAATCTATGATCTTAATCTCTAGGATCATGAATCACAAATTACCTTCCAATTTCATTGCAATCATCCAATCGACTAATTAATGGCCAATTAATTCAAAGCATAAAGTATTGAGAAGAAGATGATAATTAAAATAAAAAGTTCTTGAATTAAATAAGTATGAAATAATAAACCTTCCTAGTTAGGCTACATCATAGCCCTAGAAGGGAGTTTAGTTCATAACTAGAAAAGAAAGCAAAATAGAATTAAATTGAAACATGATTGAAGGAAGACAAGATTAAAACTCAGTGTTAAAGCATAAGACTTGCTGTCACTAATCCTTGATCCAAATCCTTGCTTTTGTCTTTTTCTTGGCTTTAAAAAATGTCCAGAGAAGAGAGAGTCCTCTCTTAAAATCTAAGAGTATCTATTTATACTAATTACAAATAATCCTATTTCAAATAGGAAACAAAACTTCATCTACGAAAAATAAAAGCCTGGCGCTGGGGCTCTTGGTTGGAAGCACAGGGGCGCTTCCCCTCGGGTCAATGGCAGCTTGAGGGAGTTGAGGCGCTCGAAGCTTAGAGTTGGGGCACTTGGAGCTTGGAAATTGGCCTGGTGTTCTGCGAACAAGGGTTGGGGCACTAGCTATAAGGCGTTAGGGTGCTTGTGTGTTGTGGAAATTTCCTTTACTTCACTCACAGTCACTGGGGCTCTCTCTTTAGAGAGCTAGGGCGCCTACTCTCTGTCTTCCATGTACAAAATCTTGGCACTTTTTCATCTTTTGAACTATAAATCACACAAACTTCATAATTTCATTAAACCTACATAAATAACAAAATTACCTTAATTAAAACTTAAAATCCTCAAGAAAATTACACAATATTAAGCTAAGAACATCTATAAAGTGGATACCAAAGGAAGAACCAAAAATGGAGAAATCATCCATAAAAACCTCTATGAATCGCTCCACCATATCAGAAAAGATGGCCACCATGTTCCTTTGGAATGTGGCTGGAGCATTGCACAAACCAAAAGGCATGCGCCTAAATGCAAAAGTCCCATAGGGAAAGGTGAATGTGGTAGTCTCTTGGTCTTCAGTAGCAATGGAGATTTGATTGTACCTGGAGTAGGCCATCAAGAAAACATTAGTATGCATGTCCCGCTAACCGATCAAGCATTTGATCAATAAATGGTAGGAGAAAATGATATTTTCTCATGGTTTGTTCAATCTTTTGTAGTCAATACAAACTCTCCACCTCGTCACTGTTCTTGTAGGGATAAGCTCATTACTTTCATTCTTTACTATAGTTATTGCATCCTTCTTTAGCACTACTTGCACTGGACTCACCCATGCACTATCAAAGATGGGATAGATAATCCCAGCATCTAGAAGCTTCAGTACTTCTACTCGTACTACTTCCTTCATATTCAGATTTAACCGTCGTTGATGCTCAATCGAAGGCTTGAAGTTATCCTCCATCAAAATCTTGTGCATGCACAAGGAATGGCTTATCCCTTTAATATCAGAAATTGTCCACCCAATCGCTGCCTTGTGTTCCCTTAACACCCTTAGCCAACTTATCCACTTTGTCCTCCTTTAGAGAAGATGAAATAATGTCTAGAAGATTGGATGAGCCACCAAAGAATGTATACTAAAGATGCTCAAGTAGTGGTTTAAGCTCTAGAACAAAAGGCTTATCTACAGATGGAAAAGGTCGAGAGTCCCCCTTTCTAAGCTCCTCAAAAGATCGACGGATGAACTGGGGAGGAGTTGCTGCAAGAAGACTCACACAATTTCTGATTTCTGGATTATCCTCTTGAGAAATTCTCAGAAGGCATGCTTCAAGTGGCTCTTGAGGGTGGCTAGCTTTAAATACCTCCTTCGTGCAGACATCAATGACATTAAGCCTCATACAACTATCTACCTCATCATGTTGTTTCAAAGCCTTGAAGACATCAAATGAGACTTGGTGATCTTGAACCCAAAGAATAAGCTGCCCCTTTTATACATCAATTAAGGCATTCCCTGTAGCTAAGAAAGGGCAACCCAAGATGATGGGTAACTCCTGATCTTCCTCTATGTCAAGCACCACAAAATCAACTAGAAAAATTTACTTATCGACCTTGATGAGCACATCTTTTATGATTCCTCTAGGGTACTTGATGGAGCAATCCGCTAACTGGAGAGATGATGGACCTTGATGGCATCGTCAGTGGCACCATTGTACTTGAATGTGTCGCAAATCTCCATAAATTTGGCCAAGTGTACATTGGCATCTTCAGTTGCTAGCACTCCAAATTTGTTGGCTTCCATCATCTGGAATACACTTGCCTTGATCTCTAGCTGGTTGGCTACAATTGCTGGCCTATTGATCCCTGAGATCGAAGTTGGTCCCTTGGGAATCCCATAGTTCTTTAAAGCTTTTCGAGCTGCCACTGGCTCTGTGTTTTCCACGGGGTTTGCCATAGTATTTTGAAGTGGTGTAGAGGTGTTTCTTCTTTCCCTTCAGTTTTTCTTACACGTCTTCTCGATTTCAAAATCCAAAAGAATTAAATTAGCATGGCCTACACTTCCCATAAAATAGAGAAAAATCCTGAAAAACAAATAGCAAAGATTTAAAATAGAAAAATAAATGTCTAGATTAAGAATAGAATACCTTAGTATTGATATTAATAGACACAGAGTCTATGGCAACAGTGCCAAAAACTTGTTATGTAAAACTCTAACGCAAGTGTACGTTATTATTTTCAAGTAATAAAATGAGAGTAAAATATCGTCCCACAAAGATTGTGGCTAATAAGTACCAAAATTGGCTGTATTCTAATTTTATCTAGACAATCAGTAAGTGAATTAAGGTAATAATCTGAAAGCAAAAATACTTGATCAATAATGAGTAGAAAGATGGATGAGAAATATCTAAGGCTTTTGATTTCACCATAGCTATTCCAATTTATTATTCATACTTCATCAACCCAGAACTATATATTTAATTACTAGCCAATAATCCTAAATTATTCATTAGTCTTTCCCAAGGTCAAACAAAAATACCCTTAAGCATCAATTCCCTATATTCCTATGTGAATTACACTACTTAAGAATTCATTAAGTTCTATTATTCTCTTAAATAGCTACATAAACCATATGGGTATAACCTTATCCCTTATGAAATATATGATCTTAATTTCTATGATCATTAATCACAAATTACCTTCTATTTTGATAAGTTGGTTTTATACCACTTATCCTGTATTTATCTACCTTGTTAATTGTTTGTTCTAGGGCATTTTGAGTTTGATTCTTATGAATTAATGTTTCTTTTATAGGTTTTTACGTTAGAAGTATTTCGAAGTCACTTTAGTATTTTTCGGTGTCAAAAAGAGCAAGTTTTGGCAAATTTGAGATGAAGGCAGAAACTTGGGCGCCACAGCCCTCTATTTGAGAAGAAAACCAAAGATCAGACAGAAGCTAGGGCACTGCAGCCCCTAATCTGGGCGCCGCAACCCCCTCCAGGCAGAAACTCAGAGGTCGCAGCCCCCTCAAGGAAGAGAATTGGAGGCTGCAACCCCCAATGGTCAACTCGAGATTTGACTTCTAAGAGTTCAAATTTCACTAGGTTTCCTATCTTATTTTAATTCCTTTTTGTTTTAAACTTCCTAGGACCTATAAATAGGACTCTTAAAGACTAAATTAGGGTTCCACATGTTTTTACACAAGAGGCAAGGAGAGAAGGAAGATCAAGCTCCAAGATTGGGATTTTCGTCATTGATTCTCAACTTCTAAGAGTTTTTCTCATCTTTTTATCGTGTTCTTATGTTTAATTTCTGTGTAATCATGTTCTTATCTATTGTCATGAACTAAATTCCCTTCTAGGGCTATGATGTAGCCTAGCTATGAACATTTGTGATTTTCTATCTCTTTAATTCAAGAACACCTTTATTAATTGTCTTCTTATTTTCAAGTCTTCATGCTTCTAATTGTTTGATCACCAATTAGTTGATTAGATAATTACAATGAGACTGGGAGGTAATTTGTAATTAAAGATCATAGGAATTAAGAACATAGATTCCATAAGGGATAAGAATATACCTTTATGATTTATGTAGCTTTTAAAGAGAACTATAGAATTAATTGAATTTCCAAATTATTCACAATTCACATAGGAATATAGTGAGTTCATAATTTGGGAATACATTTGTTTGACCTTGGGAAAGACTAATAAATAAACTAGGGTTCTTGGCTAGCAATTAGGAAGATTGTTTTTGGTTAATAAATTAGGAATAGCAAATCGGAATAGTTATGGTGAAATCAAAAGCCCTAGATATTTCTCATCCATTTTTCTACTTGTCACTGATTTAGTATTTTTGCCTTTAGATTATCAATTATATTCACTTATTGATTTTCTAGATAAAATTAGAATACACTCAATTTTGGTACTTATTAGCCACAATCTCCGTGGGACGATACTTTACTCTCATTTTATTACTTGAAAACGATAATGTACACTTGCGTTAGAGTTTTACACAACAAGTTTTTGGCGTCGTTGCCGGGGACTGTGTGTCTAGTAATATCAATACTAAAGTATTCTAATCTTAGTATAGATTTTATTTTATTTTTGTGATCAAGTGGTGTTTGTACTTTTCAGGTAATTCTTTCTAGTGCATGAGAAATTCGGGATGAGTGAATTTGATTCCTTTGAATTCTGAAATCGAAAAGACTGGCAGAAGAAACTGAAGGGAAAAGAGAAGTGCATCTCAACCAGCTCAGATTACTATGGAGAATGCCGGAGAAGATCCACCACCACCACCATTGGTTGCCCGAAGACCATTGAAGCATTATGGAGTTCCAACGGGACCTGTCCAAATCTTAGGGATCACTAGGCCAACCATCGCTGCAAATTTCTTTGAAATCAAGCCAAGTGTCATCCAAATGGCGCAAGCCAATCAATTTGGTGGCTTTGCAACTGAAGATGCAAATGTACACTTGACAGGATTACTGGAGATTTGTGACACTTTCAAGTTCAATGGCATTACTGATGACACCCTTAGATTGCTTCTATTTCCCTTTTCACTAAAGATGAGGCATAGAGTTGGGTATACTCCCTTCTACCAGGATCCATTAGCACTTAGGATGAAATGACGACACAATTCTTGACACGGTTCTTTCCCCCAGCGAGAACTGCTAGAATGAGAAACAACATCAACACTTTTGCTCAACATGAGACAAAAGTCTTGCATGAGGCATGGGAGCGGTTCAAGGGCTTGATGAGAAAGTGCCCACTTCATGGTTTACAGGAGTGGATGCAAATTCAAACCTTCTACAATGGTTTGAATGGCACCACTAGAACCTTACTTGATGTTGCTACAAGTGGTTCACTAATGGAGAAAATGGCTGAGGAAGCTGTCCAGCTACTTGATCAAATGGCGGATAATGCCCGCCAATGGCCTTCTGAAAGGACTCCAGCCAAGAAGACCTATGGGTTGCATGCTGTAGACCCCTTTATGGCTCTCACTGCCAAGGTGGACTCAATTGCCAAACACTTAGGCACCCTCACAGCTAATGTCATTAATAATCACACTTTTATATAGTAATTAACCTTCATATTTAGTGTCTTAAATCTCTTTTAGTGCTTAATTGAGTGGGCTTGGCCTTATTCCATAAGTTTGGGTTCATATTGGACTTAATTGTTTTATTCAGCATTATTAGGGTTTTGATATTATTTTTGTATTTCGGGTATATCTTTAGTTTCAGATGTCTAAAAATTTTGAATCTTGAATTGTAGGAAAGCTAAGATGATTTTCTACAACTTTCATTCAGACCTCCAAGGCCAATTCGGCCAGTGATCAAATTTGACCCGAAAGTCAGAGCAGAGATGCTGCCGCTGGAATCTAACCCACATGCAGAGTTCGGACCATAACTTGGGTTGTAGGTGTCTTTTGGACTTGAAACCGATTCCATTGGAAATATGAGATGTAGGGCTTAAATTTTTGTGAAGGCTGGTTCTCCAAATTATGTATTTTTTATGGTCTTATTGCCTATCGAAACCAGCTGATTACTCCAGAGACCTCTCAAGACCTAATTGGGCTTAACTCCCTCAATTCAGGCCCAAAAGGCCTAAACCAGAGCCCATTTGAAGCTGAGGTCCAGAGGTTTAAACCTAGGTTAAGGGTAATTTGGGTGTGCACTAAATTTCTAATGTTATAATTAGGTTAAAGGAGGCAGCGTTTTCATATATTCTAGCTAGATAGTTTTTAGGCAGCTTTTGTTTTCTCTCTTGAAAATTCTAGAGCTCTTTGATTTATGACTGCACTTCTCCATTGGAACTTGCATTTCATGACCATGGAGGATTAGAAATCTTGTAACCAAGTTAGACTCCTGATTAAATTCGGTTTTGATTTTAAGATTATGTTCTTAATTGGATTAAACTTAATGCAATTTCTTCTTCTTTGAATTTCTACCTTGCTTTAATCTTTGTATGAATTCATGGAGATCTTTGTGATTTATATGGATATTGAAGTAAGAAATAGAATTTAGATTGATCAATCTTTAATCAGTAGTTAGAATTCAGAGAAGCTATGCTATGCTAATTGATGTTCAGTTTTTAGATTAATCACTAATTGCTTAGTCTTTGTGATTACAAGATTAGTGATTGTATGTGGTTAATCGAATCCTCAGTGATAACTCAATAGGAACAATTGATCATAATTAGAGATTTTAGTTGTGATTAAACTCAATTAGTAGTGTTGCATTAGGACTTAATCACTCATGTTAATCTAGGATGAATCAAACCAGTTTTTGAAGGATGTCTAGGTAGGTTACGTCTTTAATCAACTGCATTAATCCTTGTTTAATTCTGCAATTTACTATTATAATCTTGTTTCAAAAATCCCCTATTCTTAAACTTGAAATTATTAATTACACATTGCATTCCTTGTGAGAGCCTTCTTGGATCATGCCCTTTATTGCATTATATTTAGGAAATTCGGTTTAATTTAATTGGATTAGTGCTAATTCCGATCAGTCATCCACTCATCTGCTGCTGCTTGTGAAGTTTGTCATGGTGAACACTCAATCTTTGATTGCCCAGTTGTGACATCCAAAGCACCTCTATCTTTTGAGGAAGCTCAGTATGTGGGGAATTCTAACAGGCCAGACAACCCGTATTCTCATACCTATAATCCAAGATGGAGAAACCACCCAAATTTCTCTTGGAAAAATTCTCAAAATGTGGTTAAGCCATCCAGATTTCAGCCATCTTCTCAACCTCAGATGCAAGCTTCTGTACCACCTAAGATTTCACTAGAAGGTGCCCTTGCTCAACTCACAATAAATACCACTCAATTTATGACAAGGACAAACACTACACTTCAGAATCAATCGGCTTCTATTCGGAATTTAGAGGTGCAGGTGGGGCAAATCTCTAAATTGCTCTCTTCTAGAGAACAAGGATCTTTGCCTAGTAATACAGAGAGAAACCCCAAAGAGCAAGTCCACGCAATAACTTTGAGAGATGAAAAAAATATTAGAGGAAACGAAAAGAAAAGCTACAGCAGTAGAAAAAGACATAGAAAATAATAATGTGACTGTTGTACCTTCAAAGGAAATACCAAAGGGCAAGATTGTGGAAGAAAATAAACCTAAGTCCATACTATTTCCCGACAATCCTTCACCTTACAAACTCTGAGTGCCTTTTCCACATCGGCTTCAGAAGCAAAACATGGACAAGCAGTTCTCTAAATTCCTTGAGGTTTTCAAGAAACTTCACATCAACATACCGTTTGTGGAGGCATTGGAATAAATGCCTAGTTATGTGAAGTTCATGAAGGAGATTCTCACTAACAAGAGAAAATTAGGGGACTATGAAACAGTCGCACTTACTAAAGAGTGTAGTGCCATCCTCCAGAAAAAGTTACATCCAAAGCTCAAAGATCTAGGGAGTTTCACTATTCCTTGCACTATTAGTGATATTTTCTTTGTTAAAGCATTATGTGACTTAGGTGCCTCTATTAATTTAATGTCTTTATCTGTCTACAGGAAACTTGGACTAGGAAAAGCAAAGCCGACCTCCATTACTCTTCAATCAGTGGATCGATCGCTCAAGTACCCTAGAGGAATCCTAAAAGATGTGCTCATAAAAGTAGACAAGTTTATCTTCCTAATGGATTTCGTGGTGCTTGATATGGAGGAAGATCAGGAGATACCCATCATCCTTGGCCGACCTTTCTTGGCAACTAGGAAAGCTCTTATTGATGTGCAGAAAGGGCAACTCACCTTGAGAGTTCAAAGTGATCAAGTCTCCTTCAAAGTTTTCAAAGAAACTAAACACCCGGATGAGAATAGGTGTTTCAAAATTGACACAACTAAAGAAGTGGCTCAAGAAAACTCCTTAAAGAAGCCAATTGAAGCTTGCACTGAGGGGATGGCTAAGAAAGAAAAGCCACCTAACTCAGAGTTTCAAGATGCGAAAATCCCCATAAAGCAAGTGGCTGGTTCTTTACCTCGAGTTGTGTCTCATAAGAACAAAAAGAAAAAGAAACCCTCCTTCAAAAAGATCTTTTTGGAGTACCTCAAGAAGTCTTCTTGCTATGGTGATGGAAACGAAGTATGGAGATTAAAGGAGAATGGCCAACAATCTAAGGCTCATGGAGATAGTGGAGTGAAGTTCCAAAAGACCTATACCACCATTTTTTATGCTAGTTAATTTATTCCAGATATAGTCAGGCTGAGGACTATAAAACAAGCGCTTTTTGGGAGGCAACCCATTTTCTTAACCCTTCCTTTTGTTTTGTTTTGTTGATTTCATAGATTTTTATCTTATGTCTTTAGTTATGTGTTAGATTTAACTTTTCTTTAGTTTTGTTAATTTTCAGGTGTGGAAGTAACAAAGGCTAGATTTTTAGCATTCATTTTCATTCCAACCGAACATTGATCCACCTCTTATCCAGGGAAGTTTTCTATATTTTCTCTTTTAATTTGCTTAACATTGAGGACAATGTTAGTCTTAAGTTTGGGGGTGGAAATTGTTGAATTTCTTCTTTTTGTTTGCCTTTACTTTCTTTTTGTTATTAGGTTGCGTAAATAGTAGATTTTTCATTATAGTTTGTGTTGTTTTGAGTGATAATGAAGTTTGAAAACCTAGGGCCAATGCTCAAAATGATTGTAATTGTTCATAGCTCTTGGAAAATGATGCATGTTATGTTTGTGTGTATGTGTGATTCTTGTGCTAGTTTTTGACTTAACTTGTATTTTCTTGACATATTAACCACATAGCCCTAAGCATTTGCATTCTTTGCTTGGTTTGAAAAAGGTTTAGGTATGCTCAGTACTTATATGACCTCATAGGACTCTAGAACTAGTTTGAATGCCGCTTGAAGTTAAATCCTAGGCTATGCAACGTTAGGGAGATGATTTAGGCATTGTTTGGATAGTTTGAGCCTTTCAAGCCGACCCTTGCATTATTTCTATCCCTAGTCACCTTAATTGAGCCTACTTGTAACATTTTCTTTGTCACCCCTACTTTAACCTAACCCTTGAATAATTTTCCTAACCTTGCATTCATGACACATTATCAGTTTAGGAAAAGTATTGAGAGCATATGGATAAATGAGGGTGGATGGGAAGAGTGTTGAGCTTTGAAAAAAAAAAATCTAGATTACTGCTTCTTGACTCGAAAAAGAAAAAAAAATTGATACACCCATTTGATCACTAAAAGAGAATAAGTTTAGGGGTGAAGTCAAGCATTCAAAGAAAAGAAAGAGTGAAGAGAAGCACAATCAAGTCAAAAAGAGGAAAATAATCAAAGTGAAAAAGTTGGGTGAAAACTAGTGAAGAAGGGTTCCAAAAGCCTAGATTGGTTTTGTGTCATGTGTGAATGAACTTCATTGATTATCCTTTACCACACCTTAACCTTAGCCATTCATTATAATCTTGAAAAGCCCTTTTAATCTCTGATGTTGTGACTAGCCTACATTAGTAGAGAATGGCATGAAAAGCTAGCCTATGGAGTTCCTCATGTGCTTTATTTAGAGGTCTAATTGCTTGGGTGAGCATGTATAAACTTATTCATAGTGCAAGAGGTCATTTGTGAAGGGTTACACAGACACACTCAAGGAGATTATTAGTGAGTTACAACTCGCATTTGAATTAATTTATATACTTTCATGATATGATACATTTTCCTTAACCTATGATTAATTTTTATCCTTGAGGCTTATTTGGTTAGTAGAATTATGTTGTCACTCATGTGTGTTAGTGTTGTTAACTTTGTTAGTTTAATTCTTTATTTTGCTCGAGGACTAGCAAATCTAAAGTTTAGGGGTATTTGATAAGTTGGTTTTATACCACTTATCTTGTATTTATCTACCTTGTTAATTGTTTGTTCTAGGGTATTTTGAGTTTGATTCTTATGAATTAATGTTTCTTTTTTAGATTTTTACGTTAGAAGTCTTTGGAAGTCACTTTGGTGTTTTTCGGTGTCAAAAAGAGTAAGTTTTGGCAAATTTGGGATGAAGGCAGTAACTTGGGCGCCGCAGCCCCCACTCTGGGCACTGCAGCCCCTTATTTGTGAAGAAAACCAAAGATCAGACAGAAGCTAGGGTGCTACAGCCCCCTCCAGGCAGAAACTCAGAGGCTGCAGCGCTCTCAAGGCAGAGAATTGGAGGTTGTAGACCCTAAACCCAAGGCTGAAGCCCCCGATGGTCAACTCGAGATTTGACTTCTAAGAGTCCAAATTTCACTAGGATTCCTATCTTATTTTAATTCCTTTTTGTTTTAAATTTCCTAGGACCTATAAATAGGAGTCTTCAAGACTAAATTAGGGTTCCACATGTTTTTACACAAGAGGCAAGGAGAGAAGGAAGATCAAGCTCCAAAATTGGGATTTTGTCATTGATTCTCAACTTCTAAGAGTTTTTCTCATCTTTTTCTCTTGTTCTTATGTTTAATTTCTGTGTAATCATGTTCTTATCTATTGTCATGAACTAAATTCACTTCTAGGGCTATGATGTAGCCTAGCTAGGAAGATTTGTGATTTTCTATCTTTTTAATTCAAGAACACCTTTATTAATTGTCTTCTTATTTTCAAGTCTTCATGCTTCTAATTGTTTGATTACCAATTAGTTGATTAGATAATTACAATGAGACTGGGAGGTAATTTGTAATTAAAGATCATAGGGATTAAGAACATAGATTCCATAAGGGATAGGAATATACATTTATGATTTATGTAGCTTTTAAAGAGAACCATAGAATTAATTGAATTTTCAAATTATTCGCAATTCACATAGGAATATAGTGGGTTCATAATTTGGGAATACGTTTGTTTGACCTTGGAAAAGGCTAATAAATAAACTAGGGTTCTTGGCTAGCAATTAGGAAGATTGTTTTTGGTTAATGAATTAGGAATAGCAAATCGGAATAGCTATGGTGAAATCAAAAGCCCTAGATATTTCTCATCCATTTTTCTACTCGTCAATGGCAGCTTACGGGAGCTAGGGAGCCTAGAGCTTGGAAATTGACCTGGTGTTCTGTGAACAAGGGCTGGGGCGCTTCTATGTCGTAGGAATTTTCTATTCTTCACTCATAGGTGTTGGGGCTCTCTCTTTAGAAAGGTGGGGTGCCTACTCTCTTTCTTCCAAGCACAAACGCTTGGCACTTTTTTTCATCTTTTGAACCACAAATCACAAACCTCATAATTTCATTAAACCTACATAAATAACAAAATTACCTTAATTAAAACTTAAAATTCTCAAGAAACTTACACAATATTTAGCTAAGAACATCTATAAAGTGGATATAAAATCCACTTAAAAGCTTAGCTCATGGAAAATAATATTTTTACATTAATTTTCTTTCACTGGCTAGTTTTACAATTATTGAAGTGTATATTCTAGATGTGACATAAAAAAGCTTAAGTGAGTTAGTGTTGAGTGTTTATTACCTTTGTCTAACTTGGATGCACAAAATTAGTATTTAATAGCTAGTTTATCCTTAAAAAAAAAAAAACAACTAAAGGCTTAAATTCATTTTGTGTTTATCATATATATATATTCTCATCCAAGACTGTATATATAATTTTGCAAGGGATTTTTCAAGGTAAGTGAATGCCTAGGTGAAAACTCAAGCTTACCTTATAATTTAGGGGAAGTTTTAGCAAAAAAAAAATCATTATCATTTTCATTAGTTATTTTTTCTTAAGATTGTTAAATGTTTGATTTTGACGTAGAAAACTTGGTGTTTGTCTAAGCCTTCAGCTTATGAAAAATAATTACAAAGTAACATAGATTATGCTTGCAGTCAGGCAAACATTGAATGTGCACTACAAGAAAACTGGCATTTTCCAATGGAAAATTTTCAGTTAG
Source organism: Cercis canadensis (assembly GCA_003255065.1). Lineage (NCBI taxonomy): Eukaryota > Viridiplantae > Streptophyta > Magnoliopsida > Fabales > Fabaceae > Cercis > Cercis canadensis. The sequence goes on along the minus strand of QAOA01007326.1, from coordinate 5,134 downwards.
AATTTCGATAAAAAAATGGCTAAAAATTTATTCCAATGGTATTTTTACTGTTGGAATTTTTTTCGTTAAAATTATCATTGGAGTTTTTTAAAAAAATTAAAAATTACGAAAAAAATTAAAAATTTGTATTTTCCAAGTTCTAACGGTAAATTACCATTGGAATTTCAAAAAAAAATAAAACAACATCAAAACATGCATTTTGGGTAAATGAATTCCAACATTCCAACAATGAAATACCATTGGAATTCGAAAAGGCAATTGAAATCACTCATCCTCCCTTCACTTTTCTTTCATATGCCATTTACTCTTAAACTTAAAAGAAAAACCCTCTATTTCACTCTTCTCTCTCCCCCTCCCCCTCTCCCTCCCATAACTCATTCCTAGTGGCAATGGCTTCTTTTCCCGGCACTGGCGGCTTCTTTTCCTAGCAGCGGCGGTGGCTTTGGGTTGCTTCCTCCATAAATCTCTCTTCTCACTTGTGCTTTTATTCATGTTATTGGATTTGCATTAATTTTATATTAGAATCGTATAAAATCAACATTAGATTAAGGAATTATGAATTGGCGACATGATTTGTTGTTTAGGTTAGGGTTTATGTTTAATCCGAAATTAGGATGCCCAAATTGGAGGAATGTGTTTTCCGTATAGTTCTAGATGGTTATAATGCTCCTTTAACTCTGCTCTATCCTCCAATGAAGCTAGACTGACTGCAAGAGGAATCCCCAATAGCATCTCTATCTAAAATAGTTTATATGGTTCCTTAACTACTGTTCTTCCCATAAAGGAATCATGAGAAGAAGAATTCAAATCCTTCACCCCATTGTCTATGTATGATTATTAGGGCAATGTTGAATTGTGTTTGGGTCTTCTTATGTTAGCCAATAATAAGGCCAGCATGTATTCAGTTTGAGTCTTCTTATGTTAGAAAACTTCCACTTCGTGTTGCAGATTTTATTCATATTATTAGCACATATAAAGCGTAGCTTGAAACTTCAATTTTTCAGTTGGAATGAATCCTGTTCAAATTGCTCATGGGATCGAGAAGATAGCTACAACCCTTGTTGCTGAACTCAAATTGATGTCCAAAGAAGTAAGCTAGTGTATTTCTCTACACTCTTGCATGTTTATAGAGTTATTAGACTCAAATCAAGTAGGGATTAAAAAAATTCAGAATCATACATGATTCAAAAAGAATCAAAATAATGCTGCTTTAGATGTTGGTTTTATTATTCTTTTGTTGGCTGCTAGTTGTTACTTGTAGCTTGAAATTCTTGCTGAATTAAACTATCACTTTGGTTGTAAATGTAGGTCGAGGATCATGAACTAGCAGATGTTGCTGCAGCACTAACTAATATTGGTTCTTGTGAGTGAAATCATATACATGGTACTACTTTTCTTTAATATTACAACTTAAAAATTCATAATGTATTTGCTTTAAGAATTGATGATTGAAGAATAAGATCCGTTGTCTTTCTTGTCATGAAATTTGTTCAAAAGGTGCAAATCCTTGCTTTGTTGAGAAGAAAATTATTTTTTTTCTTAAACTTCCTTGGAGTTTGTATTAGGGGCTTAAGAGTTTGACAAATTGTATCTCTTTTCAATTTTGTGTATATCACAATATCTCTTTGCTTTCTTGAGAGATATGTGTTTATATTTGTATTTTTTGTTGTGAATGTGACTGTTTATGTGAATGTAAGAGAAACGATTAATGACAGTAATTGTTTTCAATTAAATATCATCACCTTATTAAAAGCTATCTTTTCTCACATTATTTTTTCTTAGTACTGTCACAATGTACCTGAATGTTAGCCGCGAAGCAGATAGCAGACTTATAAAAAAGATTAGTTTTCAAAGAAAACTTGAATTTGCCACCAATTGTTTTTAGAAACATTGAAACAACTAGAAAACCCTTTTTTTATTTTTAAATAAAATTGGTCTACCAACCAGAGAAGGTTCGAGAGTCAGTTTGTGTGTGGAGAAGGTGTTAGGAACTCTACAACACCCGTCTAATAAACGATTACCGGAAATTAATTGTACAAATTAGTTATGACTAACAATGTATTTATATTATCCCTAAACAATTAACATACATATATATAGATAAATAAGAAAAATGAAGAATGTAAAAATGTCCCAGCCTCTCCTAACAGAAGTAGGATGCTTTGTGAGTTAATGGGCCACATGAGCCATTATTATGCTATCTAAGACAATACAAAACTAGAAATGAAATGATCCCTTTTATTTTTTTGTTAAGGAAAGAAAATGAAACAAGGAATTTATTTGAAATTTGACTTGACTTGCTTCCTCTGCATGCTCCTATGTACCCTAAATAGGGATCAAAGCCTTCGTAGTTCGTTTTAGAGAAAACAAAAGAATCAAAATTCTTAAAACAAAGAAAATATTTTTCTTTTCAAAACTTCTTTCACATTCTTTTTTTGTTCTTTTCTTCTGTTTAAATAAAGGGAAAAAATTAAATAAACACTTGAAACCAAAAAAAATAATTTTTTTGAAAATAGACCATTCTAGTTTTTCATTGCTCTTAAATAAAAATCCAAATGTGCATACAAATAATAAAGTATCAAATATTTTTGAAAATGAAGAAAAGCAATTAAAGCAAATGTTAAACATACTATGCATGCAACTAACAAATCATTCTACCCATTCCTTGTATAAAGCGATTCTAGGGCAACGCTTATCCTTACCTAGGACAGATAGAATGGACCACCTCATATGTAGGTGGATCGCCCTATCCTTCCATGATAAATAAGGGGCCTATGGAGACTAATAATCCAATCACATTCCTAAATGCGATGCAAATATATGAGTATAAGTATTACAACACTTGTCTCAAGAAAAAATATTTTAATTATATTCAAAGTAAAAAGAAAGGGGAGGACAATCTTCCAACTCTGAGCTTCCAATTGGTCTTTCAAAATAAAATTCCCAACTTGTCAAAATTTTCAAATATCAACATTGAAGAGTCAAGGAATAATTCCAAATATCAAAAGAGAATGTAAGTCACAATATCAAATATGGCAGCCCTCCCCATTTTAGCATCAAAATAGCAAACAAAATGACCCAAATCAGCACAACATATTATCAACACAACAAGAAAAAATAAGGATAAAAAAGCACTAACTAATGTCAAAAAAGCAAGCAAAGAGAAATGTTAAACAACCACCATATAATATCAATACAACAAGCAAAAATAAACCCTAACAGTAACCATTTTAACTTCAAAACAATGACCAAAATAAACCAAAATAGTCATCATTTTAAGGTCAAAACAGCAATATAATTAAATAATCCAAAAAATAAAGAAATAAATAATAAATAGAATATATAGATAAAAACAACAACAAAATAGAGCAAAAAATAAATTAATTAATTAATAGATTAAAGAAAGAACCGAAATTAATATAACAAAAAGAATGACTAGAAGAACATAAGGAAAGAATAGGAAAAGTATCTATAAATAATAAAATAAAAAAAGGATATTAATTAAAAGAGCCAAATAGAAAAATAACCAAAGGGTAATAAGAGGAAAACATAAAATATAAAAATAGACAACAAGAAAAAAGGAAAACTACGAACAAAAAACTGAATAGGAACCATCAAGGAAAAAAAAGAGAAAAAACTAAAAGGCCAAGAAAATTAAATAAGTAAATAAAATCTGAAAAATGAAAATGTAAATAAATGATAATGAAATCATTAACAAATAGAAGAATTAAAAACCCAAATAAATAAATAAAAAGGAAAATAATAAATACATGAAGGAAACAAAATAAAAAGATGCACATATAAAGAGCCTAAAAGAGGGAACCAAATAAAAAGGAAACCAAAAAAATAGATAACTAAAATAAACAATAAACGAAAAAATGAAAAAAAATATATAAAAAAAGAACAATATATAAATATGACTATAATATACATATTGAGAAATAAAGAAACAAAGCATAGATAGAAGAAAAAAATTAAAAATAAAAATAAACCAAAAATAAAAAAAAATAATTAAAAAGATGAAATAAAAATGGAACAGAAAATAGATGAGGAAATAGACATAACCATAATAAATAAAATCAGCAAAATAAATATATAATTACAAGAAAAGAAACAAAATAAAAAAGCAATATATATATATATATATATATATATATATATAAAAGAAAGCAACAAAAATAGAGTAATATCTCTTACCCTTTTTATTTTGGCACAATGTGCTTCAATCTAATGGGTCATTGGAGAAAAAAACAATACAAGAAATAAAGCAAATGAAGAACAAAAAATGAGAAAAAAAGAAAAAAAAATGCATAAATAAAACCAAATATCAAACTCTTCTACCCCAATATCTTTAACCCTTCTAGGCTTCAGGTATCATGGGTCATTGAAGAGAAAAAATAGAGAAAGTGAAGCAAACAATGAAGAACCCACAAGTTAAACGAACTAAATAGAATAAGGGAGAGAGCAAAATAGAGAGTAGAATATGATAGATTTAAGCAAAATCTCACATCTAAACACCCTGTAACTTTGAAATCATGAGCAAAAAAATGAGAGTATTAGGCAAAAAGAAGCATGCCTTGGCTAAGTTTTGATCTTTCTCTTCAAACTTCCCTTTTCGTTCTCCTCCTTGCTCTCTCCATAGGCCTCTCTTTCTCTGGCTCTTTTTTTTCCCTTCTATTTCCCTCTATTTCTCTTTTGGGTTCTCTCTATTCTGCCTTCCGCTTGCTCTCAGTTTTTTTTCTCTAACTCTTACATAGTAGTCTCCTCTCTATTCTATTTCTCTATTCTTTTATCTGTTGGTCCCTCTTCTCCCTTTCTTTGTAGTGTTTTTTTATTTCTTTATCCCATGCTCTCACTTACTTTTTTTTCACACGTAACCTGCTTATTTCACAGTTCACACTACTTTTTTGGTTCACGTTTCAAATCACTTTGAAAAAGAGTCAAATAAAATAAGCATATGCATGGTGGGATATGGGGAGTGGGACCATATGCTTTTTTGGGTTGATCTTCGTTTGTCAAACTGAATGATAATGTGAAAGCTTATTTGGATATTTCCCAATCTTTCCAAACATACACTTAAGAAATTGACCTTTTGATGGTGTGTGTGTGTGTGTTTTTTTTTTTTTTTTTTTTT
>QAOA01007318.1:1532519-1567945 GCA_003255065.1 Cercis canadensis | reverse complement strand
TTTTTTTTTATGACAAAATAGTACTGTTGTTCTTTAATTGTTCTTGGTGAGATTCGAGAGTAACATGAACTCCGTATCCCTCTCTATTTTTTGGGTGAGAAAGAATGAGGCTGAATTGTGATCTTAATCATAATAGTTGTTTTGCAAGAATGAGGTTGAATTGCGATCTTAATGATAATACCGGACGTATTTACAATAATTAATTTTTCTTTTTCTTCGAAAACTAATATGATAATGTTATATTTTAGCTTCTAACATTTGCTTTTGTTTAATAAATATTCTAATTAAACTTGAAGTTTCCAAACACTCAATATAGTAAACAAAATTTAATTAATTAAATAATGATAATACTTTATTCATATTGATATGTAGCTTTTTGTGAAAAAATGTTTCTCAGGGTCCAGACTACTTTGATTTGTTCCCCACCCACGTGACTAACCACCCCCTAATTTCATTCAATTTCCAATTGAAATCCCTTACACTGACAGCAAGTCAGCAGCGCACCTCGCCCTTCGTCCCTCGCTGCCGCATCTCATACCGGCACTGGCGCACCAGCGGCAGCAGAGCCACCGCCACCGGCCCAACACCACCAGCGCACCTCTCTGAGTCTCCCTCCGTCCCTCTCTCTCGCCCTCACTCTCTCTGTCGACTGTTTGAATCCATGGCTGTGAGCTCTGCAACTGACTTAGAAGCATAGCTCCCTTTTCTCCCCTCTCTCTCTCTCTCTCTCTTTGTGTCTCACTTCACCGTGATCAAAATTAAACAAACGCTTGTAGAGAAACAAGGTGCAAGCAACAAACAGTAGAGAAACACCAACCAACAGAGTACCAAACCAAGAAAGAAACGTACGGCTACGGGGGAATAAATCCTAACCAGATGTACCTATCACTATTAGCAAGTCCCTTTGCTTGAAGTGTAACAGGCGCCTTGCTTGACGGTGGCACAACTTCCCCTTGGAATCACAGCAAATTCATTGCCGATGTACCTCTAATTTGTGTGATCGTGTCCGAATATCTTGGAACCTCTAATTTGGGTAAACGGGGAGGGGGCGGTGAGTGTAGTTTGGCGGTCACTTTTCTGCAATTTTTTTTTTTTTTAAAAAATCATTTTTTTTTTTTTTTTAATTAGCGGTGTTGAGCTATGGAGGGCGACGGTTATTCTTCAACGGGAGACAGCGACAACGAGGTCTATTTGCAACATGCAAGTGACGATGAAGAAGAGTGTCACTATTTATCTGGTTCCATCCCCAAGTTGCAGTTTAGGTAAAGGATTTTCGATAAAAAAATCAGTTGCTTAGGACAGAAGTATATACATAAAAAAGCAACTTCTTTTTTAAAAAAATAAAAATAAAAATTCCCCAGCTTAGGAATGGTTTTGAAAGATTTTGCCTTTTCTTTTTCAGGAACGTGAAATCCATGGCTCGTTGGAATGATGAAATGGGAATGGCAGAAGTTATTGAAAAGAAGGGCAAAATGTGGGTAACCACTGGAATAGCTCGTAATGACAAGACTTATTGTTCAATTGAGGAGACTTTGTAGGTGGAATGCCATTCTCTTTCTTTCTTCCCTCTATCTCTATCTCCACTCTTATGTAATCCTATATGTGTTTTGTAAATGTGTCTATTTCCCGGGATTGTCTATACTATATTATATAATCTGTATAATAAGCTAGAACTAAACATAATCTTGCCGAATTTATTCCAACCACTGAGAGTTTTTCTTTTATCTGCATATTAATGTAAAAGGAACATTCATTTTGTTTATATTAATACATAGATAAGTACTGTTTTGGAGGAGAAAGTGAAAGAAGGAGAAGCATTTGTTATGTTTCTTGCAAAAACCAAACTATTTAAAAACTTGTTTTGTTATATAAGTTTGATTTGGCAGGTATTTGAAGGAGTTAGGAGCATTAAATCTCTTGGATAATAGTGATACATGCATGAATCTAACAGACTTGTACGGCAAGGTAGCAGGCAGGAAGGGTGGATGTAGTTGGGAGCTGTTTGAGGTTTACAGGCACCTCAAATCACTTGGTTACGTGATTGGGCGGCATGGTGTTGCTTGGAGTTTGAAGGGTGTTGAAAATGCCCATACACCTGTTCTCCTTGGAGGCACTGAAGAAAGCAAACAGTTAGTAGATGTGGGTTCCAAAGACGAGCTTTCCATCAATATGTTGTTCAGTAAGATGCATATTAATGAAATGAGACCGGATTTTGAAGTTTATCTTCCAAACAACAGGTTTAGAAAGTCTTCTCCAGGTGATCCAAGCTTTCTACTCTACTTGTCAAGGTAATTATTAGTTCAGTAATGGTATGAATTTGATTATTTTCATGTTTAAAGGCATTTCATAGTGAATTGTTTTTTATTTGATTTCATGAAATATTCTTCAACAACCATTTGTCTTGGTAGTACTGGTAGAGTAATTGAGAACTTGACTAGATGAAAAATTCAATTATCTTATTACTTGTGTTGTGCACATGTAAACAGACACTGACACATGCATGCACCTTGGTTATTGCATAGTATTTTAGTGAGTTGTATGTGTGGACTCTTCATTTCATGTTCCTCTGTAGATAGATATTATAATGAAAGAAGTAGACTTCCTGGATACAGCTGAAGCTTTCCCCTTGAACTCATACACTCGATACTGCTTCATCACCAAGGAAAAACTAAAGCTCCTATCAAGAACTGAATTCCCAGAGCTAACATTTAAGTGTTTACTTAATGAACACACTCTGGACCTTGGACTCAAATTTTGTTGAGATTGGCTTTCCTTTGAATTAACCAATTGGAAGTGAGATGCTTCTTAAGTCTTTATATTGACTTGTAGTTGTAATATAGACCAATGAGGCTGTGTCATCACTCCCGGTATTTGATGATTAAGGCGGTTGTGGTTGCATGTTCTCTGAAATGAAATGTTAAAGTTAAGACTAAGATGTTTGAGAAACAGTTGAATTTTAGTCAATGGGGAATGGTAACTTCTGCTCCAAGAAAAGCTATTGAGGTAAAATTTTCCTATATATTTGATATAGAACTGAATGCTTCATAGCATTCATGAAAGTTTGAGAGAGACTGAGGAATGGATTCAATTCTTTCTTCCTCTTTTTTTTTTTTAATGATTTTAATTCTATTTAATTAATTATCACATATCATCTTGTAGGGGCAATCCACCTTCTAGAGCAAAAATTGAAGTCCTTGAGAGACAATGTGATGGCATTCCTTTAAAAATTTGTCTGATCGAGTATGGAAGGATCAGTTTCTTTTCCTTTAACAATGTGGAGCTGCCTGTTCTACCGTAATTATTTTATTTTTGCAGTTTCATTTGTCAAATTTTAGATGCTACGCCGAAAACAAGTTTAGATATTCATCAAGTGCCTTTCTTTGGTTTATTTTCTGATTTTTAGAGGGGGAGATGTCATATATGACTGTACATTAAACTTTCTGCAAATAGTGTCAGAGAATCACTTGGCACAATTGACACGGCTGTATGTAATGATTACTCTCATCTCTAACGGATGGTTTGCATTGTATCTATACTGGTTACATGATGTTCTTTTTTTCCAAGTATAGGTGACATAGCTTTCCTAATCTATATACTGGAACAACGCTGGATAAGAAAACATGTTACGCATTGGAAAAAAGTTTAGTGGATCCTTGAGTAAGACAATTGTTATTTTTACCACCTGATTTCATAAGCTATGAATATGCTGTTGGTGATTCTTTTTCTCCGTCTGTAAGGATAAAAATTTATATAACTTAATTGTTATCATTTGATGGCACTTTAGAGAGAAGAAACTTTCTCGAGACTATGATTCCTTTTAAGTAATAAATCTAACAGAAGGGAACCTGGCAAATTTTTATATGATTTCAATGGGGACTTTGTATATATGCACACATACAAATATTTCCTTGTGCTTGCATTAGACAACTAATGTGTGAACACACAAATTTGGAGTAAGAGACCTATCTGCTGATATGAGCAATGAAAGCGTCCAACTCCATGCGAGAAATTCCACCTTCAGCTGCAGACTTCCGAACTGCTGACCTTAATTTCTCAGCCCCTTCTGGTGATGCCATTAGAATCCTTGCACCTTTTGTAATTGTTGGAGAAGTTACCAGTCTCTCTTTGCATGTCCAATCAGAAATCACCTAGCCAATATTGAGCAACTCTGTCCCTAGCAAAACATTCATCCGCTGGCCTGAGTTCATTGGCCATGCGGCTATTGGCACTCCCATGCTAATTAATACTCTTCATGCATGAGTTCCAGCCAGTGACTCATGAACCCACCTGTTGAAGGGTGCCCTAAAATTTCCAGTTGGGGTGCCCAATCTTTTACAACCATTCCATTTCCATTCATTCTTTCCTCAAATCCTTCTGGAAGTCCTAGTCTTCTAGGTTTATTTGCAGAGATATCTCCTCGATCTGTATCTCTTAGTACCCAGAGGAAACTTCTGCTTGCTTTGTTCCAACCCGATTGCAAGCTCTTTAATCTGTTCATTTGACAATGAGGTTGCGGTCCCAAAACAGATGTATGATAGAGCCCAAGATACTATGGGTATGGGTACGGGTCAGGTGAGGGATCCGGGTAATACTAACACTAACCCAAAACAGTGGAAGGTCTACTCTAGGAGGAAGGCAGGAACACGTGGAATTAACCAAGGAGCGGCAGGTGGTTATGGAGAGAGAATGCAGTAACGGTTTAGCTAAATAGGAGGAAGGCACGAGAGTGTGTGGGGTAGAGATAGTTTTGTGAGTTGATTCAGCATTCTTTGCTTGGGACCTGTAGCTCTGTGAGCTAAGGGAGAGGGAGGACTCATCAATGTATAACACAGACTTTGGTGCCTGCTTATTTAGCCATTCCAGGCATTTGTTTTGGCTATTACGCTGTTTATCCTTAGAGATTATCGAAGGTTCAATGGTCCTATATATTGCTTCTTACCTCCATTTATGTGTTCGGCTAGAAGGTCAACATTAGTGCCATCAATCACTCTGCATGTATTGTAGATATCACCTGCTTTATATCTAGTAAATTCATATTGATAATCCATACAATTCATTACCTCAAAAGGTGAAGCATCCTTCAAGAGAGGGATGCTAATGTGGTATTGCAGGTTTCAATTGGAAAGGTTTTCCCATGGCCTCCCATTAGCTGAAGAACTGAGAGAAAGTGGATATACTTTGGAAAGCATAGGTTTTTGCATTGGATATGGAGTCAACATCTTGAACTACAGAAGCCATTAGAGAGTCATGAATTACAATTACTCTCTTTGCTGTGGGGGAGAGCTTCAGTAATAGTTCTCTAACAGGTTTCTGGAGGTACAAAGCAGCTTCAAAGGATGGCTGCAGATGAGCTGGGAATTTGATGTTGGCATCAGGGTTTGGTGGAAGGGCTAGGAAAGTAGGGATTGGGAGGTCATGGAAATGGATTTGAGCAATTTGATGAGGGCTCTCATTGAGCACGAAGCTTGACCTGGAAATTATGGATAGCAGATCCAATATAGTGAACTGGGATGTTGTAGGATAAAATGATGCAGGAAAACTGCAGAAGTTGGTTAGATGGCTTTGTGCTGGGAATGGCACCATTATCACCAGAACTGGAGTTTGTTCCTGCTCATTCTGATCTTGATTTTGTTGATAGTGCGTTTGATTGTTGGCCATGGTAAGAAACTGAAGGAATCGATTTGTTTTCTTTTTAGACTCGGTAATGTTAGCAATACATATCTGGGTTTTACACTGATACAGATGAGTATTTGATCGGATAGATGATATATAACTACTAGAGGACTTGTGATTAGAACATCAAACAGTCAATATAATTGCATTATGATGTAGCTTGTTTACGCGTTTAGCTTCTATTTTTTACCTTCCTTTTGATAGACTGTATTTCAATAAGATACGTTCATCAAGTACTGAATTCAATGTTTATAGGGACATACATGAATTGGAAACTCAGTTAATTCGTGCATGTGTTGTATATGCTCAGATTTTCATTAGAGCGTAGGTTTAATGAAAAGCCTCTAGAAGTGTTGTTAACGTAATCTTACTTCACGATGAAGAAAGTCTCTGCTTTCATTGGTACTGGAAAAGGACACACAAGTGTGTGAATGAAAAACAAAATAAACATTTAAATTTTATAAAGAAAAAAAAAACGGTATGTAGAGAAAAAAACGTGAAAATAGTGAAGATGATAATAACAAAACGTGATAAAGATAATTATATTTTATAATTTTAATTTATGAGAGCAGGATAGTTTTGAAGCAAGTGTGACCAGGCAGATAGATACAGAGGCAAAAAAAATCTTACGTCTACATTGGGTTATCAGTTAAGATATATGAGTGCAATAAAACCTAGGGTATGGCTATCTAGTAATGTGGGCAATGAAAGCATCCATTTCCAAACGAGAAACTCCTCCTTCATCCATGGAGTGCAGGACAGCATTTCTAAGGTTGATTGCCCTCTTTCTCATCTCATCACCTTCCTTGGTTGCCATCAATTTTCTCACAGAATTCTCAACATCAGAGGCCATCACCAATTCATCTCTGCGAGCCCAATTGTTGGCAACCAAACCAACCTTAAGCACATCTGTTATCAAAACACTGTTCCTTGGCTGATCTGAGTGCATAGGCCACGCTGCTATTGGCACCCCCATAGTGATGCTCTCCATGCAAGAGTTCCACCCACAATGACTCATAAACCCACCTGTTGAACGGTGGCTTAGAATTTCCAATTGGGGTGCCCACTCTCTCACAATTAATCCAATGCCTTCAATCCTCTCTTCAAACCCCTTTGGAAGCTCAGATTTTCTAACTTCTCCATTAAAGATGTCACCTTTATCAGCATCCCTTAGTACCCAGATGAATTTTTGCTGGCTCTGTTCCAACCCAATTGCTAACTGTTTGACTTGTTCCTCTGTGAGAGCCGTTGTCGTTCCAAAAGATACAAAGATGACTGAATTCGGCTCTTGTTTATCAAGCCACTCTAAGCTTAAGTGTCTTCCTTTAGAGCTTTTCTTTTCGATGGCTAAAGGGTTGAAGGGACCAAGAGCCCAGTGCTTCGTGTCATTGCTGATGCGTTCTATTAACTCCACATAAGGACTTTCAATTGCCCTGGTTGTGTTGTAGAGGTTCCCATTTTTGAACTTATGAAATTCATATTGTGAAGTAATGAAATCTATGAATTGGCTCGTGAAGCATCCTTCAAGAGAAGGAAATTCTTGTGGGATGCGGGTGCTTTCTACTAAAGGCTTTCCCATTTCCTCCCAAAAGTACAAGAACATGGTGAAGGCAGAGACACTGTGAAAAGTGTAATTCTCTGCATTTGCTGTATCACTGGCATCTTGTACCACAGATGCCATTAGGGAGTCATGGATAACTATGACCCTTCTAGTTACAGATGAAAGGGATCGTACAAGTGCAGCTACTGGCTCACGAAGATGCGAGGAGGCCTCGAACGAAGGAAGGAGATGAGATGGGAATTTGATTTCAGCATTGGGGTTAGGAGGAGGGGAAACAAAAGGGGGAACTTTGAAATCATGGAAATGGATATTTGAAATGGAATTTGGGTCCCAACCTTGGACACGAACTGTGGCTTGCCGGTTGTGGGTGGCTGTGCCAACATAATGAACAGGTATATTGTGAGCCGAGATTAGGCGAGAGAGATGGAGAAGTTGATTTAGGTGGCCTTGTGCTGGGAAAGGCACTACAACCACAACAACTTCACTTTGATGAAACCCATTTGTGTTATGCTTTTCATGGCTTTGGTAATTCGAAGCTATTGCTGAACTTCGGAGGCTAGAACCCATTTATCAACTTTGCCTCCAATATATGATGTGAGTATATCTTGGACAACGCTTAGGTTTGATGCCTATTTATAAACTAAGAGAGTTGGAATCTTGTGGATCATGGGAGGAACTAATGGTTGAGACAAAAGAAAATTATGTTTTAGTAATAACAGAAAAGTAGTATTCAATCGAGGTTCCACGAGCCAGCAAAGCAACTTAGGATTATCTGATGAAGCAATTTTCTTTTAATGGTAACAAATTTTGTTATTTTTTGTGGCAACATATTGCTATTGCAAGCTTTTTGCAAAATCATTTGTTATCTGTACATAATCTGGTTGACCACAAACAAACAAAACAGCCGTGTATGCATGCATCATGCATGAATACCATTCAAAATATGGTGATAGGGGACAAACCAAGCCCAAGTTATCTCACCGCTTTACCATAAATGGAAAAGGATATATGGCCCACAAAGATGCGAGTTACATAGTTTCTAAGGGCTGCTTGCAAATTAAATACAATTGTGATGATATTGATAATATACAACCTCAGTTACCATCTGGCCCTGCCAGGGCAAGGCTTCTAAAATTTATGTAAATATATATTTGGAAAATTTTCTGCTCCCTCGGAGAAAATGTGTTTTTCTTTTAATAGGAGTGCAATATATTGAAAAAAAAAAAGAAAAAAAGAGAGAAGTATAGAGTGGGGTTAAACTTATGACATCACATATTTTTTGTTCCTATGATAAAGTGAAGTATTACTAGACACTCATATTATTGATAAAATATGTTTAGAGATTATGTGAAAAAGAAGGAGGAATAAAAGAAGAATAACAATTAGAGAGTAGATATTATACTTTAGCATTATTTTTTATGTGAATTTTTTTTTTGGTACAATTTTTATTGCACTATTTCGCCTAGCAAGATTAAATGAATAGAAAAANTGAATAAAAAAATATCTTATCAAACGTTCTTTTATTCTAATTACCCCTAAATCAAGTTAAATAAGTGTTTTAGACTTTTAATTACCTAAAAGTTAAGATTGTGTGGAAAATAATATGTAATAATATAATAACTAACATATTTTGGATCAATCATATTTTTTATTTCATGTAGTATGCATTTGTTGCATAATAATTAGTTACCAAAAAAAAAATATCTTTGACCCTTGGCGCGCTCAAGCCAAAATTCATTAATTGAAGATGATCCATCTCCTGGCCAATTTTTTTTTTTAAAAAAAAAATATGATGATGATCCATCTGAGTCATAATTTTTTGTCGAACACTCAAATGTATCTATCTAGTGAGTGGTACTTCTACTTCCCAAAGAAACCCCACCGTGAGTCCGTGACAAGTGATTGGGTTCAGAAAAGAAAAACATGTTTCTGATATATATATGAGAATATGACTGATGAGCTCCAATATTTGCTTTTTTTTTTTTTTTTCTGTGTTTCTGGTTTCTTTCATCCATAAGATTACATGGAAAGCTGCCTTTACACATATATATGAACTCTCTCATGTGCCTTCTACAAAGGCACAAATGCTTTCTGATTGTTGTAATAGCCTCCTCAAATTTTCTCATGTTTGGGTTTCACATATTGCTACTTTCACATCGATGTGTAAAGTATCTCAATACTTAGATGCTTATGGAGATACCAAATACCTGAAAATCAAAGATTTTTACATTTTTCGACTATAATCTTGAATATTATTATGTATTTTAACATCAGAGTATTTCACATATTGATATGAACATAAACATTATGGAAAAGCATGATCCTGTCATTCTATGACGAGTAGAATTGCTATCTTTTTCTTTTGTTCCCATACATCATAAAGTACAGATACCACACAAGCATTGGCCGGCTAGTTATTACCTTTACCTGACAACGATTTTAATTCGGTTGTTTCTATCTTACACTTTTGAAATAGGAGATAAATCATATTTTAAGAGTTATTTATATTGTTTTAATTTTAAATTGTTTATCTTTTATTGATATAATTAATATAATTTAAATTTTATTAGATTAATATTTGATTTATATAAAATAAATTTAATAAAATTTAAATTATGTTAATTATATTAATATAAAATAATTTAAAAACTCAAATAATATAAATAAAAATCTCATCCCATCTCATCTCGGATAGAGCCACTCAATAACTTGTGTTTGTCATCCTCACTTACATACAAGCACTTCTAAGTTCTAATTAAAGAGGACAGCTGGAGTTCATGGATTGATTTGGAGATGACAGTAGTTGAAAGGAAAAAACGAGCCAGAGAGAGTGGGGTAGGGGCAATGGGCATTGTATTGGAAAGTGATGAAATCAATGCTAGTGGTGTACGTGGCCTGCCTTCTTTTTTTTTTTTTTTGTTAAAAACTGGAATTCATTAAAGTCAGAGAAAAACTAACAAACATGCAGAGGACCTCCTACTGAGATCCAAAGGTTCACGTACAGAAGTTTTCAGCAATGCTAGAACCTACAAGCTTAGGGACAGATCTTTTCATAACATCAACATAGATTACATCCTTAACAAAAGGTGGTGTCATAAAAATCTTATAATGATCATAAGGTTTTGGGTATTTTGATTCAAATATTATATTTTTATAATTTTTTTATATATTTATTATATTTTTAAATTTATTTATTTTAATATTACACTTTTAAAAAAATAAAAAAATTTCATTACAGTGAGTCCCACCAAATACGCCGTGGCCAGCCGACGTGTTTTCACCGAATACCCCGCGGCCCATATGGTGTGTCCTACTTTTTTATCCCTTCTTTCGAACACGCCTATGAAGCAATGGCATACAAATATGACGGGTGTTTCAACACACCACAACAATGGTGTGAGTTGCCATGTCGGTGGTGCCAAGGAGAAAAGTCAAACAGTCGGATCACTCATATATTTTGGCCAATTGACACAAATATTATAGTCTACAAAAGTATTTACCTAAATATAATAAGTTTCAAAGTATTTACATAAATATTACACTTTTTAAAAATTCAAAAAAAAAAAAACATTTCGGAGCACGTGGAACCCACGGGACACGCTGTGGGCCTTATGGCATGTCCCAATTGGCCAATTTCCTCCGTTTGCGTGTGCAGGTGGCTTTACGTGTTGCAGCAACTTGTCAGTTGGGACACGCCATGGGCCTCACGGCGTGTTCAGTGGGTCCCACATGCTCCGAAATATTTTTTTTATTTTTAAATTTTTAAAAAGTGTAATATTTGTGTAAATACTTTAAAACCTGTTACATTTGGGTAAATATTTTTGTAGACTATAATATTTGTGTAAAATCTCCCTCATATTTTTAATATTTTATTTATTTATTTATTTTTTTAGAAAAAAAGGAATATGATAGAGAAAGAAAAAGCCGCCTTGTCAAACAACCGGATCATATTTGTAGGCCACTACTTCACAGGCGTGTCCAGAAGAAGGGATAGAAAAGTGGGACACGTCCCGTGGGTTGCGACATGTCCAATGGGGATATGCCAATTGGGCCACAGTGTGTTCGATGGGGCCTACTATCTGAAAAAGTTTTTTTTTTTTAAGTGTAATATTAAAGTAAATAAGTTTGAAATTGTAATAAATGTGTAAAAAAAATTATAAAAGTGTAATATTTAAGTCAAAGTGTCTAAAGCTATGTGCTGCTTTTGCCATAGCATCAGCACCACCATCTGCACCGTTGGCTATACGGTATGTATTCTTTAACCATAAAGATGGTAATTAATAGTAAGACTAAAAAACAGCAGGAACCAAATTAAACGTGGGCTTCAATAATACATACATGGTAAGGGTTATCTACCACCTTTTAGGAGTAGTAGCGTTACATCTCTTTCAATTAAGTAGGTTTCAATGATTACTAACTTACTCTAATCTTGCATAATTTCTCTCGTAGAAATCATTAATCATCTAAGAGTAAATATTTTGGCGCCATGCCAAGGCATAATAATGAGAAAGGAATGCAATTACTTATATCACGAAAGACCCAATGGATCTTTTTCAGTTTTTCATGCTCCAACTTATTTTCTTTCCATCCAAACAACATTCTTGCTCCGATTTGTCGCTTAGTTGATTTGAATACGCGCATGCAATGGGCGGCTTTGTGATGACAAAAAGTGGTGCTTCCATTTATCCATTCCAGAATCCAAAGTATGCGAGAAATGGTTTACTAAACCATCATTGTTTCATATATTTTCATATAAATCATCCATTTAAGTTTTATTTCAGTAATTTAAAAAAAAAACTGATTAAATATATTAAAGCATTTAATGTAAAAAATTATCTTCTCATTATATAATACTATATTCTATTTTCTTTCGCTCTTTATAATATAAGAAGAATGAAAATAACACTACCAGTGTGGATAAGTTTTGCTGACACTTTTTACGACCAGGCTTGTCACTATTGTATTACTTGAAAGGGGCAATGAGGAAGACTGCTGCCAATTGAATTGGCAATGGAAGTGGCCATTCCCACATCGACATGAGTCCACTTACAATTGCCAAATTGGAACCATTAGGTATGAACTATAAAGGTGGAAACTCTATGATTAGATCTTGCGGCGAATGATTGTGGAAATTGAGTGTTTTGTTCAAACTTCGCTTCTATTGATGTGATGATTCATGTAGACATTGTTTACTGTTATGGCCAAAATGAATACAGACATTGTGGATCCCACAACCAAACAAGACACTACAATTGAAAAGAGGAGTAAGAGGACAGGAGGGTTAATCTTTTCATGAACTAATTCCTCTTCGAGGTGCTAGTAATTTTGTTTATAGAAAGAATGACTATGACTTTTCTTTGACTATAGTCTTTTCTTTCTTTTTATCTCTTGTAACCTAAAAAAAAAACAATATACTATAATTTTTAGACATTGAACAAGGTTGGCTCAAGTCTATAAATTTGATTTTTGAGAGATTAAAATTAATTTTAGTAAGAGTTAATTTGTATTAAGAGGATGTGAGAATTAATTTTAAAAGAATTAATTATTTTATATTTTAATTTTTTTTAATAATACAAAATATAATCATAAATTTTGTTACCATTTCACACTTAAAATCAATTCTCTTTACTGATATTCAAATATTCTTATTAATTACTCTTCAAATATATATCCTAACATAATTATTTTCTTCTAAATTAATTCTAACTAAAATTGATTATTAGAAAATCAAATCCAAACAGGTATGCCTGGGAAGAAGAGATTACATGCTTGAGTTAACAAGAGTTCAAGAGGGTCTCCGTTTGACACATTAATTTATTTATAAAAAGATTCCTGAATAATTTTCAGAGGTCGTTGCATGTTGTTTTCACTGCACTACAGAGAATTGGGAAAATAGAAGAAGTTGCGTAAATAAATTCCATGTTCCTTGGAGACAGGGAATTAAGTACAGATGGAATGGCTCTGGGGTGGGGACAATGAACAGACCTCTGTCTTTGTCTCTCCAGCAGAGCACCCTCTCACTTCAAATTTCCAGTTTCCAAATCTTCTATATATTTTTTTTCTTAATCCCTAAGAATTCGACTCAATAATAAGTTCATTCAATTAACTAAAGTTTAAATCCTGAAGTTTGTACCAACAAAAAAAAATTTCTTAAATATACTAGGCCGAGAAAAATATGTGTCCTTAAATTCACTCTAAAAAAAACATAATTTTCATACACAAAAATTAACCTAAAAATACTTTTACAGATGAAACAAAACAAAAAATCTTCAATTAAAAGAGTTCAATTAATCTATATATATGAATATCTCATCTTAATTGGNCTTAAATATACTAGGCCGAGAAAAATATGTGTCCTTAAATTCACTCTAAAAAAAACATAATTTTCATACACAAAAATTAACCTAAAAATACTTTTACAGATGAAACAAAACAAAAAATCTTCAATTAAAAGAGTTCAATTAATCTATATATATGAATATCTCATTTTAATTGGAGTTATTACCATTATCATATATAGGGCAAATCGCATTCTCCCGGTCTCTTTTCCATTTTTTTTTTTTCAAGATAAAGAACATTGCATTAAAATTTCAATATATATTACCTTTTTTAGGTCCAATTAAAATGATATTAATCATGTGAGTCTTTTGATGATTATGTCACATGGTGCCTCTCTCTCTCTCTCTCTCTGTGTCTCCCCCTACAACATGATTGGATATGTTAAACATGTTATCAATCCCTTGCTTTTTTCTTCGCTTGAATACTGATGTTATCAATTCGTTGGTTGGTGAATGAATGTGAATGAAGGCCATTTTCATAATGGGCTTGCAAAGAATTATTAAACCTGAAATGGCCTTCATGTCAAGTATAACAAGCCCATTATGAAAATATAGGGACCAATTATTCAGTGGAACAAAATAGAGGAAAATAAGTGTAATAAGGCTTTCTACAACGAGATGCACAAGATGTCAAGATCCCACTCCTCCGTTGCTTGTCTTCTGGTGGATACCAACATGTTACAGATTGCCTCTGTAAAGTACGAGGGTAAAATGGTCATATAGGCATCTTTGTTTCTTGAGCATTGGCTTCTGGCCTTTGATTAATAGCGCTCTAATACTTTCCCTTTTTACTTTCAATTAAAATCAAGAGGAAGGAAAAGTTCACAATTAAACATTATCACAATATAGAGACAGAGTGTGTGTTTGATTTTGTTTTTGTTTTTAAAAATTGTTTTTGAAAACAATTTTTTTTTGTTTTTAGAATAATATTTTGAGAATAAATTTTTAAAACATGTAAACAAAAATAGTCCTATCAAACAAGTTATTTTATTTTATTTTTTTTTTCAAAAATAAAAAACAATTTTTAAAAATTAAAATCAAACAGACCTAGAGTATTCCAAATTAATCCAAGTATCATATAATATAGAATCATGCAGGACTTGTAAGTTGCTTAAGTGCAGATATCCGCGGTGGAGTATTAAAAAAAAATCATTATAGACTCAATTCAGAGTTTTACTTAATGAGGTGAGTTAGTTTGTTACAAAAACTACTAACAATTGGAGGTAAATAATAAATAGGGGATGTTAAGAGGAAGAGTTCTTAATAATAAGCTTATTACAAGCTTCATCAGTATAAGAATTCTTCGGATACATTCCCCATGACTATGATCTCACTAAAGTAGAGGAAAATACACAATCACATGTGACTAAAATTACAATTTAGCTCCAAATAGGAAGCATAAATGAAAGAGGAAAATATTTGTAATTAAAGTATATAAGCAATAGATTGTAACCCAGATAAAGCTTCGTGTGTTGCAACAATTAACTTGCATAAACATGAAAGCATGTTGCATGGTATGCCAAAACACGAAAGCATGTTGATGCTTCAGATCCACATGATGATGATCATGATACTGAGAAAATTGCAACCAGTGACAGTTACAATAACATCACCATAGAGTTGTCTTGATGTGGCTATTTGAGATCTTATGTAGAAAACCTTCAAACACATCCAGATACCAGAACAAACTCAGGCCGTTCTTCAATAATATCATTTTTCTTCGAAAGATGTTTGAATAATAAATATGCTAATTAGATCAGTATCGAACAGCGATCTTCATTTGATAAACTAATCAAAACTCGTGATGAAATCATGTCAAAGCCTTCAATTATGCTATGCTTGACTTTATATGTAACAAGACAATGGATCTCAGATGAAGTATTAATATTGTCATTAATTTTAACAATTTTTTATGATATGTGTAATTTTAATTCTCTCAGCCCTAAATACTAAAAAAAATTACTCAATATGAATTAATAGTATTTTATTCCACACATCATCTAAGATTGTAATTTTCATATTTAAATGAGAGAGACAAATTTCCCAATGCCGCCAATTCCGAGGACTTTCCAGGCTTGTCTAACAACCAAAACCCAAATCTGAAGAACTCACAACAGCTCTTTATAGACTCTGTTCTCCATTTTCTTCCCATCAAATAAGAAAGATCCATAAGCAGGCTGAGTCTCTTAACAATTGCCATCAGATTAGATAACTGTAAGGGAGACAAACCAGTTCTGCAGAATAATGTAATGAAAATCCATACCTGAAATGCAAAATGAGATCAGATTGAGACCCACATTTCCATTTTCAGCTGCACGTGTATTGCAAAGAAAACAACTCCATACAACTTCTTCCTCAGAGAACCATTACAGAGAGAAACCTTACACCATCTTAATACACTGAACTCAGCTTTAAAGTGAAGTATTCAAGTATCAGAGTGATATTGAAGGAATTGATTCCCTGAGAAATTGTGGCTCTCGAAAAATGCAAGCCTTACCGCTTTTCTAAATGTCTTGGTTAAGTCAAGAGTCCACAGAGACTTTGAAGGGAACCTCTTTATTGCCAGTGGTCCCGTCTGCTCTGATGTATAGTAGGTGGAATATTGGAGTTATAATCATGTGGTGCCAGCCTCATTTTGCTTCANGAGAAACCTTACACCATCTTAATACACTGAACTCAGCTTTAAAGTGAAGTATTCAAGTATCAGAGTGATATTGAAGGAATTGATTCCCTGAGAAATTGTGGCTCTCGAAAAATGCAAGCCTTATCGCTTTTCTAAATGTCTTGGTTAAGTCAAGAGTCCAGAGACTTTGAAGGGAACCTCTTTATTGCCAGTGGTCCCGTCTGCTCTGATGCATAGTAGGTGGAATATTGGAGTTATAATCATGTGGTGCCAGCCTCATTTTGCTTCAGACGTAGAGTGCACTATTTGCTAGGATATTATGATCACAGTCCAAGAAAAACCAAGGGAAACTGGAATGTGTTAATCGGCACTTAATGTCTCCTAGGAGAGCATGGGACGCCGTATAGGAACAAAATCCTTCAAGAAACCTCCAAAACAGTTAATAGTTACTATGGTTAATAACCACTCCACTTATTTGATAGTAACTTCAGTTGAGATTAACTGACCAGAAATTAACTTCTTGAGAATTTAGATGCACTTCGAAGTTTAAAAAAAGACCAAAATAAGATACATTCAAGAAGTGGAGCGCTTATAAACAAATTTATAATGGGTATAAATTTTAATAATTTAAATTTCGTAATTTTATAGATTATTATCCCACTATATTTCATAAAACCGGAAATCAGTACCTTTTTCATCACTGATTAAATTACCCATGCTCAATTTATTCTCTATAAGTACAGTGGAGCATAATCCCACGCCCTAATAAGTGAAGCCTTCGGTAACTTGAGAGTAAAACAACGCTAGGAGCAAGCCTTACTGACTTTTGTGAGTCTAACCCACAAGGTATGTTATGTAATATACAGAGGTATAACTACCAATTCAGATGAAAGATTCAAAATCAGAAAAAGGGAATAAAAAAGGATAAATACAGATATTGATGTAGAGTAGAGGTGGGTTCACTGTTTGTGCAACATTAACTCTTCAAAGTCTAACCACGGTCGTCTAAATTTATAAATGAATGGTGTCTCGCCCCAAGAATACTCAAACTGGGAGGGTAAAAGAAAATGAATGACGCAGTTGACTGCAAGGAAAAGGATTAAGAAAGAAAAGGGAACTTTCATTTTATGTAAACAAGTTCAGTACATCCAAAACATAAGGCTCCAATAGCATCTAAGTTGTTAAATATGGCCGCTAATTTTTTTGCTCTACAATTCAAGGGCTGCAAAGGTTCTTCAGATCCTCCTCCTTAGCATACCAGTTTGGTATTATTTTTGAAACATGAGGGTAAAGATCCTTGTAGGAGTTCCTAATGGTTCCTTCCGCAACTCCTGTGGCAACTGATATATCTGCACCAACAAGTGAAGTCAGATACATGTATGGAAAAAGTATGGCCCTTGACTCCTACAATGACCATATAAAGCTGAACACGACTTTACAAATTTATTCTGAACCAAATTTAGTTCCAAATCAATTTTCCATATAAACAATAAAATCCACCAATATATTTGTACCAGCATGCCTAAAAAGCTCAAGTTCCACACTAAGGAGAATTACAGACCTTTGAGAGGTTTCTTATCATCCGAAAGCTGGGTTATAATGTATATAACTGCAGCAGCAATTGATATGGGGCTCCTCCTGGAGGATTACAGAATCTTATTAGCATTGATCATCAGAATATAAAAATATCTTTGCAAAGATAAAGCAACACTAAACACTGGATAGAATAAGTACGGCATAAAAAGGTCATCTATGTTTTTAGCCTTGCCAGCGCAACATCAACTATGGTGCAGCAAGATAGGCTATTAGTTTATGATGATAAAACCTAGCCAGAGTGAGAGTGATTACATGCAAAATACAATGCCAGTTTTCATGTCCTTCAACTGTCATGCACATCGGCACACACATCAAAAGGAAGCTTCTGAATCCTTAATCTTGCCCCTCACCTCGTTCTTACACTATATTTGGGAGGAGGGGAAAAAAAAAGGACAAATGAAGAAAAAAGTACCCTCCAGCCCTTGTTTGTGAGGTTTTTATTTTAGAAAAGGGGAAGGGAACGAAGGAACTCCTCCACTCCCTTCCCCTCCAGATGTAAAAATTTCGCCCCCCTCCAAGGTACACTACTCTCATTACTCCTATTGCCTTTTTAAGAACATCTAAACCAGGGAGGTAAATACATTCCCTTCCCCTCTGGATTCCCAAATAAATCCAAAGCTAATTGTCACAGTCTACATAATCAAGGAGCATCTTGAGACAATATCTTCATTTCACCAAAGTAAAGTCCTCGGAGTTTTCATTTCTCTCTCACACACACAGGCACACATCTCACCCTTCACCTTGATCTTAAAGGGAAACAAGGTTAAATCCAAAGCTAAGTGACACACACACATATACAAAATAAAAGAGTTTTTATGTCTGCCACCTACTTTTTTCATAGAAGCAACACTAAATTTATCAATGTGATAAGAAGCAGTCAGTGTACACATGTTTGCATTTGAACATAAAAATAAGCAGGTAAACTACAGTTGCGAACATCTATTTTAGTCTCTGGGAGAATAGAAGAGGAAACAAAATGAACCTTATATCAAATTCCTCTGATTTCTGCACAGCTTCCTGAGCAGCTTTAACAGCTTGATT
Source organism: Cercis canadensis (assembly GCA_003255065.1). NCBI lineage: Eukaryota > Viridiplantae > Streptophyta > Magnoliopsida > Fabales > Fabaceae > Cercis > Cercis canadensis. Next base: position 1,549,113 of record QAOA01007318.1, on the reverse strand, counting down.
GTTCATGCCAAGATTAGAACAAAATCGCCTCTAAAGATTAAGGTGAAACTAATGTCAGTTACACTAATGAAATCTAATAACAATAAACAAGACTAAGCTTACTAAAAATTGATCATTATAGCTAGATGCCCTTCACTTCAATAAAGAAAACTCACCATAAAGTCTCCAGCATGTATGGTTCCCATCTCCACTGACTGACCTTTCTCCAAACCCAGTTGTTTGACTATGTATTCTTTTGCTCGGCCAATTTCCTTCTTTGTGGCTCCATTGGCAACAGAGCAAATTTCTATTTGAAATCCATAGGTTCAGGGAAGCTCATTTACATATGGAAAGATAAATCAGGAAGCATCCAGATGTTAAAAGAATCATAGGCTGTACCCTTTACAGTGCGTGGCTTGTCTTCTTGTCGACAAGCAATGTAGAGGCAAGCAGCCAATAATGCATCCTGATTTCTTCCTCTACTAGATTTTTGATCTTCAACCCTCTTATATATCTCATTAGCCCGATCCTTCAGATACATGAAAACCAAAGTTAAAGAAAGAAAATGTAAATAAACAGTTTCAAGGTGCAATTGACAGTGTCAGGTATAAAAACATTGTTCTGACATGCTCGACATAAACAGAAGGGCATAAAAAACCTTCTTGGGCCCTTCTCTTGATCAGTTAGAATATAAACATCATTAATTGCTTGAACTCTAGAGGATTGAGCAGTATGAAGATTATATCATCCAGTTTCAGACAGCAAGCACAGACAGGTTTCATTATGATAAATAGAGCTTCTAGGAATCTGAACTTCAGGAACAAAATTTTAACCCAATTATATGTTTTCAAAGTTAAGGCACTATATTTGGAAGCCAGTACTTCTGCAAAATGCATCATAAATTCCTCAAGAGAATTTTGAAGGTCCAACATTGTAAATCATATTAGATGCAGCATATGGTGCCCAGTCAAATGGTGCTATGACATAATACTATCTCATGCAACAAATGCTACACAAATAAAAGAAATTGATTAATAATATAATTTCACAGCAGTTTGCAGCTGAGCTTCTATGGACAAATTCAATTACAACAATCATATGCACTGAATACGACTATAAGCAACTTTGTAAAACTTGTGCTGTATTAAAAAGAAAAGCCTCTCCAATATGAGATTATGGCATACCTTAATGGTTGCAACAAGTCCCAACCTGAAAATTCATAAGCTTACATTAGCTAATTGCTTAATTTTGTCATTCAAATAGAAATGACAAACAATCACATTTCGTAAGATAAACTCACAAAACATGTAGTTTTGAGACTTTTGTTGACAATCTTAAGAAGCCAGAATATATCCATAAAAAGCTTCACTTGCAACAACTTTGTCAAAAAATGGAATAGACAAATCCAAGATGCAAACAGTCATTAACATCACAGTTCCTCATATTTACACTGCAATAACTAAGAGACATAAGAGATAAAATTCCTATTTCACCGCCATGATAAACCAGGTAAGAAGAGAACCACTTTTCCAATGGCGATAGTCCAAACTACAAGATAACAGTTTTTCCATGAAAATATTTCATCAGCAACTACTTTCTTCCCAGCCAAAAAGCACCAATCGGAATACGCTCAACCACAAAGTAGCTGCAGCCATAACAGATTGATCTGGATTCATTTCTCAAGCATAATTTAAATCCCAATTCTAACAGATGAATAGAAACAAAATTCAAGCCAAGCAAAGCTCCATAAATCTCATTCCGTCCATCAAATTTATAAATTTGCAAAGATCAGCAAACCCTAGCTCACCTATCGGACATAGTAGCAATGGTCTTAAAGGCGAGAATCAACCCTCGATCCGGGTTGGAGCCTCGATTCTGCCACCGACCAAGGGACGACGAGAGAAACTCGCCGGAGGCTCCGTTGGGCTTGGCTATCACCGTTGATAAGCCGCCATCAGCCAGAAGCGGGTTGGTGGGTCCTCCAACACGGACCGGGTCGTTATCACCAGACTCGTTGGCGAAGGTACGCCACTCAGAGGTCTCATCAATGGAATGGGACTCTAGCACAAGCCCACACTCGGAACAAACTGTGTCACCCGCCGAGTGATCGAAAACCACCTCCGTCTGGCGCTTACAGTCAGAGCAGAACGCATCAGACATTTTGCTCTCTAAAATCAGAAAATATCTAAGTCAAATTCAATTACAGATTCAAAATTTCTAGTAAAGGGTCCACGAAAAAAGAGATTTTTATTAGTCTTATCGGAAAAAGTGCAACAGTTTCTAGCGAATTCTGGCGTTTTATGAGCGTTTCTTCCCTCTCGGTTGTGTTGTGTAAGCTGAAATGGAGAGGAGAAGAACAATAACAGGAAAACGGGTCATGGTGTGGTATTTATATTATAGGGAGGTTTGCGAAACACTGGGGTTAACACTTGTTAGGATAGTCATGTGGTTTTCATGGGTGCTGAGTTGGATGAGGGAGCGTTTGGATATGAGAATTCTCTTATCTATCCACTCTCCTGATCCAGGTTGTTAGGAGATTTTATTTTTGGGTCTTCATTTGTACACTGCGTGTGTTACTTTTCCATGATTGTAAATTTGTAATTTTCTATAGGGATATAAATAGTGATAAGGTTGGTATCTTCGTAAGATTAGGGTTTTGGATCTTTCCCCTTTTTTTTATATTTTAAAATCATGAGAATTTTTTTTGTCATTTGAAATTTATAAGATAAATAATAAAAAAAAAGCGTGTCGTTTTCTTATAAATCACATTTCACCTATTTTAATAATAAGGATTGGGATCTTTTTTTTTTTTTTTGGTAAGGCTTCCGCTGTGTGTGTGAAGTTTTGGGAAATTTTAGACGGATTGGATATGGTGTGGTGGTTGGGTTTTAAGTTGGTCATTGTGGAGAGTGATTCTCTCACTATTGACTGGCAAAGCTGAGTTCGGTGGTAAGTTCTTGCAGCTGCAAAATAGGATTTTTGCTCTTCTTGACAAGAAATAGGACGTTAGAGTCCAGCACATAGGTAGAAAAGGGAAGGCTTGTGCGGATTGGCTAGCAAAGCATAGCCTTTCGCAAGCTTTGGGAGTGGTCCACCTTGCTTCTCCTCCAACTGAGTTGTTTAGTCTGCTGGTAACTGATGATATGGGGATAGCATAGCTTTGCCCCTTGCTGGATTGGGATCTTTGGTGCGAAATATTTTGTGTTATTATTTTTGGAGTTAGAGCATTATAGTTGTTATTAATTTTGAAGAAAAAAATTGCAAAATTAATCAACCGGTGACTAGCCCACTGCAATAGTTAGATACAGCCACATGCCTATATAATTTGAGAAATATTAGGGAATATTTCGGAACCAGTTGTGACTAAATTTTGCTAAGTATGTGTTTATTGAGATATTTTGAAAATTTTGTGCTGGTTATGGTTAGCCAAATGAATCAAAAGAGGAAGGCAAATAGCTTTTTTTGTATATGACTTTTTTCTTATTTTTGTCCTTAGATAACTTAAATTAAATTTTTTAGTTAGAAATACAGAAATTGGATTTGAACTTGAAATATTGACATTTTTAGATAATTACTCAACCAATCGTGTTGTGTATTTATATATTATATATGACTCACTTAATTTCATGAAATTAGATATATTGTTATAATTCAATGCACTAGTGCCTTTCTATAGGAATTTTGCTTAGAAAGGGAAGATTCATATTATATATACTAGAGTAGTGCTTGTGCGATGTACAGAATAATATGAAAAAATAAATAAAAAATATGAAGGTAAAATGAATGAAACATTGTGTTTAGTGATCACATATACATTGTAATTTACTAACATTTGATATCATATTTATAATAATATAAACTCATGCATAATAGTATTATAATTAACTAGGGATATAAATGAGAACAAAGATCATTATTGAATACTCAACAAAAAACTTGAGGTCATTGCACCCAAAGATGAAGGAGGGAGAAAGAGGAAGAAAAAAAATATTTGAGTAAAGGGATATTTTAGTTTTTGAAATATGCAACAAAAATGATTTGGGTCTTTAAGGTTTGTTTGGGAGATAAAATTAGAGGAAAATGAGAGGAAAGTAAATGAGTAAATGTGTCAATCNAAAATGAGAGGAAAGGAAATGAGTAAATGTGTCAATCTCCTTGTTTGGGAGTTTTAGATTAAAAAATGAAAGAAAACCAAGGAGTAACTTTAAACTCCTACATTTATTTTTTGTCTTCACTTTTGTGTTCTTCTAATTTGAGGGGTTTAAAGAGGAAAGAAAAATAGTTTACTATTATACTTCTATTTATTTCTTCAAATTATTTTTCAAACACTATTTAGATAACATTATTAAATCTTATATTAAATATATTTACTCTATAAATTAAGGATAAATTTGTAAAATTATACATTTTTATTTATTTCCTTTCCTTTCTTCTTTTTTTGCTCATTTTAATCATCCAAACAAATGAGAAGAAAATTCTTCATTTTCCCTTCTCTTCCTTTCCCTCAATTTCCTCTCCTCTCATCTCCTTTTCCCTCCAAAAAAATTCCCAAACAGACCTTAAGAGATTTTTTGTTACTATATTTTTGGTCCCTAAAAAAAATTATTTTGATCAACTTTTTAAATTTTCAAAAACTCAAGTGATACAAAAAAAATATTTAAAGGACTAAAATATTTTTTGTTATATCAAGGATTAAAATAACTAAAATCTTTTACCAATAGTAAACAACTTTAACAACTTTTTCATACATAACAACATGCGATCAGGTGATAATGTAAAATAATTTTACACATTGGGTAGATCAAAATTAAATCTATAATAATTTGTGCTTTTTAATACAGTGCTAAACAATTTTCATAAATTCTCACTAACAAGAATAATTTCCTTTCTCTTGGGAGTAAAGAGCAAGGTAGGCTCATTGGGGCTTGGGGTGACATTTGTTATTGGGTCATTTATCAACTTATCATGCTCTTCTCCGGATAGGAGCTTGTTTTGTTAACGAAACAAATATTTGATTTTTTGGGCCTTGGGTCAACTATAAATACCTGAACTCGATTTTTTAATCTGCTTTATATGCTTGGGCTAACGAAGCTCTCAAATGTATATTGGGTCAAAGCCCATTTCTGAAGCCGGAGCCTCCGTATGTAATTTCCTATCGTATTGTCAGCCCAAAGATATCCCATGGCCATACAAATTCCTATTCGGAGAAACTAACCTCGGCTTTGAATGCAGATCCATTATTATTTCAACCTCTATCTCATCTACCGGATCAACATTCACCAAGGTTCTTACCTCAAAAGACAACGTAAAATGCACCACCGAGTGCAATGACAATAAACACATAGCTAATTTATTATATATATATATATTAGATTTGGAGACCACAGAGGAGAGGGGAAAGGAGAGCCTGCTCAGGTTAAACCTTGTTTGGTATTGTAATAAGGGTCTTCAAATGCTAGTTGAGTCAATGTTCATCCACAAAGAACAACTATATTATGACTCAATAATTTTCTTTTTGTGCAGATAAAATATTTGCAACACAATTATATTATGACTTAAATGCAATTATCGAAACTCACTGAACCTTGTGATGCTTCTTTTCCAATATTTTTGTCAGCTATTGATAAATTTATATCTCTATCCATACCAACATCTAAATTCACAATAACCAAATGATAAAAAAGTCTTCAATTCGAATTATGCCCGTGATTCTTAGTTAATATGTATTCACTAATTGCAATGTGTTTGGTCTTAAAGATAGAACAACTTATTTATCTTATATGCATACCAATTTTTTTGGACAACATTTAAAAAAAAAAAAANAAAAAAAAAAAAAAACAGGTAATGTCGATACTTATTTATTATAATGGTTGATGTACGATGTTCAGTTGGTCATAATATTATTATTATTGTAAAAGAATGAGTTGGTTTTAATCCAAACAAAAATGATTTTTGTAGTAAATTTAATGAAATAATAATAAATTACATTAATTAAGAAAAAATTGTTGTATCGGATGACACAAGCAACGCCGTTGGGAGCTGAATTCACAACAACAGAACAAGGAGAACATGGTCCAAAAGTCAGGGGAAGAGATCCAGTCATGTTGCTTAGATCTAAGCCATCTATTCTATTTAAGGTCATTTCAACCATTAAAACACATTAATATTTAATGGTTGAAATGAGCTTTAATGAAATGGACGGCTCAGATCTGAGCAACATGACTCAAGTAACATGACTGGATCCAAATCCAAAAGTCAGAGCTTCTAAGGATTTGTCTTTTTTAGAGTTATCCGAAAATAGAGAAGAGAAATGGCGCCATCATCGGCATTCATTTTTAAGTATCGCTGCTTGTGAACGTAAGCACTAAATTCAAACCTTTTTGCCTTTCGGTTGCTTGCAAGTTGCTAACTTGCTATTGATATTGATGGCCCAACATCACAAATCGCCATAGAGAAATAGACAAAGTGTATAAATAAATAAAAGAAGATTTTCCCAAACTCTCGATTTCGCTGGCACTTGGCACCTAAAATATGCCTAACGTTAGGGGCGTTGGGGGCCTATTCATCTGAAATGAAGCACGTGGTTTGCTTGGGCACTCTGGCTCTGTTTTACTTTAATTTTTCAATTTTGGATCACAATTCACAAATAGATAACATGTGATGAGGAATCTGCCAAAAATAAAAAGAACATGGGCATGTGATTAGCGATGCATCTTTGTCTGCCTCCCAATTCTGTTTGCCAATGGGAGCATTAGAGGATCTGTCAAATGGCATCCATAGTTTGCTGAATATTTTGATTTATATGCATTAAGTGCAAAGTTAACTAATTCCAATAGTTTTAAAAAGTGATAATAAGATTGACCAAATAGGGATAATTAAATTTTTAGTCACATTTGTTAAAAATAATTTATCGGTTACTGTTTCTATATTAGACAGGGATTAGTTACATATTAAAAATATATAAAAATACTCTAAGGATAGACTAAAAAAATATGAACAATTAAGTTAACAAATTATGAGTTANTAAATGAAGCACGTGGTTTGCTTGGGCACTCTGGCTCTGTTTTACTTTAGTTTTTCAATTTTGGATCACAATTCACAAATAGATAACATGTGATGAGGAATCTGCCAAAAATAAAAATAAGATGGGCATGTGATTAGCGATGCATCTTTGTCTGCCTCCCAATTCTGTTTGCATTAGAGGATCTGTCAAATGGCATCCATAGTTTGCTGAATATTTTGATTTATATGCATTAAGTGGAAACTTAACTAATTCCAATAGTTTTAAAAAGTCATAATAAGATTGACCAAATAGGGATAATTAAATTTTTAGTCACATTTGTTGAAAATAACTTATCGATTACTATTTCTATATTAGACAGGGATTAGTTACATATTAAAAATATATAAGAATACTCTAAGGATAGACTAAAAAAATATGAACAATTAAGTTAACAAATTATGAGTTATGAAATACAATTTTATTTTACCGTTCAAAACACCAATATCCTTGGTAAATGGCAGGTTAAATTTTTCTTAGTTTAATGCTTCTTAAAGTAAAATGAGCATTATTTGTTAGAGCATTGCTACTTTTCGTTACCAATTATAGTGAATGTTGACCGTGAATATGTGACTTGTTTTTAAAGGAAGATAAACCAAACACACGGAGAGAAAACCAAAAGAGTAGTTACATGTGTGAGTACTCGTCTTTCGTTACTCATTTCGTGAACACACTTTGTTATACATGTTATTTTCTTATGTGTTACCAAGATCGTGAAAGAATGCTTGAAATTGAATAGAGCCAAAAGTCCAAGAGTCATTCGTATTTCAATTATTAACATGATGTAATTAGGTAATTTACGAGCAGAGTCATGCAATCCAGCCCTAAGATTGAAGACTTCCTTAAGTCTCACGTTAAAAAATAATAATAATAATTCTTTTTTGGTTATGAGGAGTGCAATGCACTAAATAAATTAAAGGAGAGTACATAGTAAAGGGCTCTTAATATTAACTTGTTACTTCTAAATTAGGGATTATTAATTAATTATTGATTTAGTGAGATAATTGATACACAAACTTTTAGAGTCAAAAAGGTTTAATGATCATAAGGAGTTGCTTTTGAGTGAAGATCTTCACTGTTGCGGACAATTTTTTTTGGCACACAAATTTCAATTATCTATAGTCTAAATTTCTCAAGACATAATGTAAGAAAAGTGTAATACAAGCACAAACAATATAATTAATTTATAGATTTTTTAAAAAGATTAAAGTTCAAAATTTAAATCCCCATTTCTCTTATATCCGAATTAAAAAATCGAGCTCTTAGTAGAAACAAAAAAAATTACACAAGCATATACAACAAAATAAGTTTAAAGATGTTTCAAAAGATTGAAATCTCTAAATACTCAACAAAAAAATTCAACTCAAATTATCAGGTGGTACTCTTGTCTATTATTCACAAGATTGGGAGAATTATCAAAAAATAAAAATTAAGAGAAAACTGTTTCAAAAAAATCAACAACGTAACAATCAGTGGCTATTGTATGTTTTTAGTAATATTTTTTTTGTTTTTAAAGAGATTTTCCTTAATTTTTTTTAATGTCCCCCACCAGATTTTGCCGCAAGTGTGTGCTCCAATCCCCATACCTTAATCAGCGCGCTATTGCTTCACTTTAGACACTAATCTTCATTCGGTTCCCCAAATCCTAGGCCATAAAACACACATGATTCTTTTTTTAATTAATTAATTTATTTAAAAAATTACTTTTTTCTTATACATATGCCGGCCGGCCACATTGGGTAGAACTGTTATGACCTCTTAAAATGAGTTTAGCATCACTTAGGAAAAAAAAAGAAAAAAGAGAAAAGTTCAGCATATTTTATTTATTTTTATCATTGAATGGAAAAAACTGGATTTCTAATTATGATACTATGAGAAATAAAAAATTAATTTTATGACATGAACCTTATAATAATTTTTGCATTTTAAAAGTTATTTCACTCAAATGTTTGATAATTCTTATTTTAAATTAACATTTTGTCAGTAATAAGATGGTTCACTAAATGTTTTAAATTTTGGTGTGTAACTACTTAATTAATTAGTAGTTACAAACTGCTATTTTGATTTAGCCCTAATTCATTTTTTAAAATGTACTTTTTAATTTTTTTTCATAATTCATGGATAAATAAGTAAGTGTCAATTTGTTAAATTCCATTGAATCAAGTTACTAATTGTATTGGTCATAAAACATCTCCTTTATCAATTTTCTCCTTTAACCCCATTCATGCTTTCCTGAGAACTTGTAATGTGCCAAATAAAATTTTGTTTTTTCTTAATAAACGTTAACCATTAGGTTTTTATAATTGATTTCATCAATATTGAAATAAAAAAGTATTGCGTTTATAATTAATAATTTTGGGAACAATTATGAAAAGATACAAGTAAACAAATTTATATTATTATGAAAAAAAAGTAAAAAGCAACTTTGTTATCATAGACAAATTTAAACATGTTGCAAAGTAGAAACAGCACGTAAAAAATGCAGGGAAAACGACTCTGTCCATTGTCCCTTAATGGCTTAATCATAAACAATCTAATTATATATTTTAACTTTTTTTTCAAATACCCAAAGAATCTTCTTTGACGACAAAGCTAAGATAAAGATGTTATTTAGAAAAGAAAATCCATATTCGACAAGGTTTATTGAAATTTGTTTTTATTGGAAAAATAAACAATAATTTAGATTGGATTGCCGCCATAATTCAAGAGCTTGGCAGATTCAACTTCAAGATGCGCAGTCACGATCATCGGTCAGTGTTTTCAGGCTTATATCACGCTTCACGCGCCAATTCGTGGGTTCGGTTCTCCTGTTTCCGCATGATCATGCACCTCTTGGCTCTTATACGCAGAAGTGGCCTTTTGAGACAAATATTACATTTTATAAAAGTATTTACTTAACTATTACAATTTTTAAATTATTTACACAAATATTACACTTTTTAAAAATTTAAAAATTAAAAAAAAAAAGATTTTCAGACACGTGGGACTCACCGGACATGCCGTAGGTCTCACGGCGTGTCCCAATAGGCCAAAATTCGTCTATTGTTCCAGAGTTGTGGGCCCCATGTCAGTGAAAAAGCAGTCCGTGTCAGTAGAAAAAACTGAGTGCTGACATGTTGAGAAGGAAATTGAGTATATAAGGAAACAATTGAGGAATTTTGGCTTATTGGGACACACCGTGGGCCTCACGGCATGTCCCGTGGGTCCCACATGTTCAAAAATCTTTTTTTTTTTTTGAATTTTTAAAAAGTGTAATATTTGTGTAAATAGTTTGAAAGTTATAATATTTGGATAAATACTTTTACACAAAATAATATTTGTGTCAAAAAGCCCACAGAAGTGGGAAAATGGAGTAGACCGAAAAAAAAGTAAAGATGAGTTTTCATTTTGGTGACCTGAATAAAAATAGACTAATTTGACTCGGCCCATGGTCCATTTGAGTTCAAGTCGGATTAGCCCTTAAAAAAAAATATATTAAAATATATTAATATATATTTTTTAATTTTAAATTTTAAAGTATGGTGTACTATAATAATTTTTTTAGTTACTTAAACATTTTTATTTTAAATTTACACTTACATGTATTTTTTTTATACATAGTTGATTATTTGTTTTAATTTTATTTATTACTTTATACATATTTTGTTCTGTTTAATTAAATTCATTAATGATTTAACTAAAATTACTAAAAAAAAAACTTAAACCTTTTCTTAGATTTTAACTTAATTACAAATAAAAATAATTAAAAATATTTTAAAAAACTGGGCCAGCCCATTTTGGCCCACAGCTTGATGAGGGCTGAGTTGGGCCAACAATTTATTTACTCAAATAAAAACAGGCCAATTTGGCCGGGTCTGTTTTAGTCTGTGGCCCAATCAAACTTGGCCAGGCCGTTTCCTACCTCTACTTATATATGGGATAATTTTTTCTTTACTAACGTGACCCAATAATTTTATCCTTGGTAATTTTTAATTTTGTTTCTTTTGTTATTTCTGAGTTTCTAGATTTTAACATGTTCGATTCCCTTGTTATTTCTTTAGGACTTGTCTTTATTGGCACCTAATTATAAGAGCTAAGATGATAAAAACAAAAATGAGAGGGATAAGATAACACGTAATTTTGTAGGACCTACTTATATAATATCATTATACTAAGGTTCATCAAAACAATAATGTAAAGAAGGAACGTATGATCAGCATTCTTCAAAATTAAGGTAGAAGTGCAAGGAATTAGGATGGCCAACTTGTAAAAAACATAACAAACCTTGTGTTGTGGTTTGGGATTGGTGGAGGGAGGATGCTACTGGGATTGCAGTGCCTCGTGGAGGTGTATTAGTTAAAGAGATTCATTTATAGTTGTTTTTCCTCATGAGCTTTGAGAATTTATTATTATTCTTAGGATAAGCTAAATGATACTTTTTTTACACTATTCTTACAATAATTGATCTTTAGCAAAAATAGAAATTTATCATTGAAGATAAAATTAAGNACACTATTCTTACAATAATTGATTTTTAGCAAAAATAGAAATTTATCATTGAAGATAAAATTAAGGAATCCCAATCAGTAATCCAAAATCAGGGCTTTACATGCCCAACTACACACTCAGATATGAGTGGTACCAATCCCAAAAGTTCTGACTTTGTAATAAAATTATAATAAGTTTATTCAAGTTGATTAATATTTGAATTTTGAGACTAATATTTAAGGAAATTGAATACACTAAATTGATATAAAAAATGTGTTCTTAAAATCATTCGAAGAAAAACTTAATAATGATGTGTAAAATATAATTTAAAAATATTTTTATCATTAAAAGAAAAAAAAAAAGATATGAGTGGTAGAAAAGGTAAACACAACCAAAAATAAAATCAAGAAACGAATAGTGACAGCTAGGCCTATCAATGCCTCTGGCATCGCCTATCCCAAAATTTCCAATAATAATTGATTGTTGGATTGTAAAGTTAAGAATTGTTTGTTTTTTTTTGGTAAATAGTTAAGAATTGAATTTGAATTATACAAGTGTTTGCATGTGTAAAAACTAAAAAATGATATGAAGGAAATCGGGATAATGAGTTTCTAAGAAGAAAAATCCTGCATATATTTAACCTACGCGTGAGAAAGGCGCGTAAATTTACACACTTCCGCGGCGAATGCAGAATAATAGCCAGCCAAAATACAGAAATCCAACAGTGTCTTTATATTAGTTCCTCTTTACACGCGGCGGTAACAGTTGACTGTAAGCACACCAAAGCATAGAAAACAGAGTACGCAAAGGCTGATAGCCTCCTTTGACAGCTTCTCCCTCCATTCCTCTGATTCTCTTCTCTCTCTACCTTTCTCTGGTCCAAGTTCCATTAATAACAAGCAAAGCATCCCCAAACACTTCCTCAACCTCAAAACCTCAAAATTTTCATTTTTCATTTGCCATCCTCTGCTTGGTGCATTTCTGCTTCCAAGCTTCTATTTTTAGTTTATATATGCCTGCAAAGTTCTCAAAAGAAGAGTTGAACCAGCCCAAAACCCAATAGCAATAGTTAAAGAAGAAGCTTTTTGAGATACCCAACTTGTATTTTCTCTTATTCAGGCAAGAAACAGAGACATTCCTGATCATCGCCGCAGAAAACACTTGAGTCTACCCATTTTTACTTGTATTTCTTTCTCTCTTTGTTTTAACTTTTAAATCTGATTGCATACGGTGATAAAAATCGTAACTTTAGACAAGAAAATGGTCAACTATCAGCGGTACCATCAGCTGAGAAAGGGTGGAGAATCCATTAAAGATGAGGAGTCACAAAACCTTGACTTGGATTGCACAAACTCCGGTTACTACAAGAGAACGAGGCCCAAGTTGTTCTATCTCCTCTTTCTCGTTCTTCTCTCCTTCAGCTTTGTATTGGCACCTCTCTTCTTTGGGTCTTCTTCCAATTTCTCTCTCTTGTGTAAGCATCTTATCTCTTATTTTTTCTTTTTTCCTTTTCTTGTTTTCCTTTATTCTACTGTATTTTGATCTACCTTTTTTTTTCCTCCCTATTTTCTGTTTTCAGACTCTCCTGGGACAGAAAATGATAGTACCATGGTTAAGGAAGATGTGGATGCTGCTTTGTGCTCTTCAGTCTCTAATGGTAAATATTCCCTTTCCTTCAAGCTACTTTGAGTTTGTCTTTTTTGTGTGAATTTACATAAATTCAATTCTAGTTGTTCAATGATTTAATCATATGGTTTCAACAGGTTCAGTAGGGGTACACCTTGAATGCTTTTTCCTTGCTATATTTGGCTTCTGATAAAACTTAGCTAGGAAAATAATAAAAATTGGTGTCTTGAATCTCAGAAATTTTATGTTTGGCTTAGCTCAGTTCAGCATCTTAGGCAAATGGATAATTCACAATCATTTCTTCTTGATGTGTTTTCTGTGATCATAAACGTAGGAGTTGAGTTCAAGTTCTGGCTAACAATATTATCTTTTCCATTTGTTTTTCCTGGTTCTGCAGGAACTATATGTTGTGATAGAAGTGGTTACCGTTCTGATATCTGTATAATGAAAGGGGATATAAGAACACACTCTGATTCCTCTTCTATCTTCCTCTACAACTCAAGAAGCAGCAATAATCTAATCAATTATGTTTCAAGTACTGTTGAAGGCATCAAAGATGAAGAGGTTGAGGAACTCCAACACGAAAAGATCAAGCCTTATACGAGAAAATGGGAAACAAGTATAATGGACACGACTAATGAATTAGACCTGATCTCAATGAAAGTGAATTTGGGTATTGATCATGATCATGATTGTGATGTGTACCATGATGTTCCAGCAGTGTTCTTCTCCACGGGGGGCTATACCGGCAATGTTTATCACGAATTCAATGATGGAATCATGCCTTTGTACATTACTTCCCAGCATTTGAACAAAAAGGTTGTGTTTGTCATTCTTGAATATCATAATTGGTGGGTAACGAAGTATGGAGATATCCTCTCTCAGCTATCAGATTTTTCAGCTATAGATTTTAGTGGCGACAACCGAACACATTGCTTCCCAGAAGCTATTGTTGGTCTCAGAATCCATGACGAGCTCACAGTGGATTCAACATTGATGGAGGGAAACAAGAGCATTGTTGATTTTAGAAACGTTCTTGATCAAGGTTATTGGCCTCGGATTAGGGGCTTGATTCAAGATGAGGAACGCGAAGCAGAAGAGAAATTGAGACAAGAGCTGTCTTCATCCCCATCATCAGAAAAATCACAATCACACTACATTGAGAAACAAGTGCAAGAAAATGAATGGAAGAAACCCAAATTGGTTATTCTTTCTAGAAGTGGGTCAAGAGCTATTACTAATGAGAATCTTTTGGTAAGAATGGCAGAGAAAATTGGGTTTAAAGTTGAAGTTCTTAGGCCTGACAAAACAACAGAATTGGCAAAGATGTATAGGGCTCTTAATGCAAGTGATGTTATGATTGGGGTTCACGGTGCTGCCATGACCCACTTTTTGTTCTTGAGGCCTGGCTCTGTGTTTATTCAAGTAGTACCTCTTGGTACAACATGGGCAGCAGAAACTTATTATGGGGAGCCTGCAAGGAAGCTTGGTTTGAAGTACATTGGGTATGAAATTGATCCTAGAGAAAGCTCTTTGTATGACAAGTATGACAAAGATGATCCTGTTCTAAGAGACTCACAAAGCATTACCAAGAAGGGGTGGGAATACACTAAGAAGATCTATCTTGACAGCCAAAATGTTACACTGGACCTCAGAAGATTCAGGAAAAGGTTGCTTTCTGCCTATCAACACACACTCTCTAAATCAAATCCTCTTCTACGGGTCCAGGGTCAGTAAATTGAGTTCTCTATGTTCATTCTTTGATCTGGTCAATTGATTACTGTGAAGACTTTGAATTTTTGCACTTAACATGACAGCTAGGATGTTTTTGTAAAGATCTGCACTATACGTCATGTACAGCATATACAAATAAATAAGAGGATGTGTAAGAGTAGCTTTGTCTTTTCCTTCTATTCGGTGATTCAATATACAAAATAGAGCAAAAAATATTCTTATCACTTCAAATTCTCAGGTCTTAGTAATTTTATTGACAACATGACACGCCTCTTACTCAGCCAAAAAAGAAGTGTATTACAATTGACATACCTTTTTTATTGGAATTTCTGGGAAATTTTATTAAGCCGGAATTAGAAGATCCTTGTACTAATTATACGTGCTTGTGTATTAACTATTAAGCCCAACCTTAAAAGCTGGGTAGATCTCTCTGTTTTTTTTCCTTCTCAATTTCTAGAAAACTTGAAAAAGTGTATCACGGCAATATGTGTGACTCTGAGAGTGGGCTTGAAAAATAAAATGAAAAAGCTGTGTATGTAAGCTATATTTGCATTGAAACCTTTCTTTTACTCTTTGATCGCCATTCACCCAGTAGATTTCCAGATTTAGGAAATGTCGTCACAGACTCAGACAGAGCAGTGTGAAAGTTGGTGGTCCGTTTTCCTTTTGGAATTGCTGAGTTGAGTCAATATCATCTTATCAGTTATCACCAATTCAATTCAAATGGTATTTGTCGTTTCTGTTATGTTATGTCCCAAACATTATCCCCGTATGTTATGTTGTTCATGTGAAGACATTATCCACTGTTAGTATGGCAAATCTATGATGAAGACTGAAGATGAACACATTGGAGGCAGTTATGGATGCATGGATACATGGGGATTGGGGACCACTAACGGTTATCAAGTACTAATATGTTGTCATTTCTGCAGCATTAGACTATAGAGTATAGAGAGAGACTGCTAAAAGTTAAAGTTCTAAAGTAGAAAGGCTAGGAGCCATTCAAGGTTGAAGGATTATGCATAAAGACAACATAAGATATTGGAATACTTACTCATTTATCTAATTCCAGAACTATGAGAATACGTGATTTCTGTTTCATAGAAGATTTGGTGGCAAAGAGTTCATGGATTTGAGGGCTCGTTAATGTCATTGATTTTCTTCAATGGTCATTGGCCACGGGATAGCTTGTATAGGCGAGCAGTTGCTGCCTTCTTGGTATTTATTTCTTTTATATTATTAAATTGATAAAAATTTACATAAAATCAACAAACATGATTGACTATAAACAATGGAATACGGAATATGAAATTTATAATTCTAAGAATAATTTTAATATCATTATTTAATTTATTTAGTAGATGAATCCAAGCAAAATAGAATAGGGCAAACCCATGACCATAGAGTTGTCAAAATGGACTATTCTGGTCCAGATTGACNCAAAATGGACTATTCTGGTTCAGATTGACCTGCTGTTATTCAGGCTAAGTCGGACCAGCCCAAATTTTAAATGGTCCACCAAAGAGCAAGCCTAGCCCACCTCTACACGGGCTGTCGGCTAAATCGGTGAGCCTACTTGTTTGTAGCTTTTTTTTTTGTTACATTTTTTGCTATGAGAAATTGCGTGTTCGGCTACTGAGCTACATTGTCTTTTTGGTCCAAACTCCAAAGTACAAACTTGTAGCATATTGGTGCTGCATAAACTTTTGTGAGAAAAAAAAAAAAAAA
>QAOA01007318.1:1506980-1532496 GCA_003255065.1 Cercis canadensis | reverse complement strand
AAAAAAAAAAAAAAAAAAAAAAGATGCTGCATAAACTTTGATAATTATATATATATATTTTTATTGAAAGATCAAAACTTTTTTGTATTATTTTTGGGGCCTAGTTTCATAATTACAAGAATTTGCAACGAATCTCTAACCAGAAGTGAACTACCTCTAAGTCCCTAAACTGTCAGCATGTCAAAGTGTGCTTCGAGTCAAAGCAGCACTGCAGTCAGTCAATCTTCCCTTGGCTCTCAGTCATCTATACCCAACGTTTTGTCTTGGTGGCTGAGGGAGCTGGAGGAGGTGTTCTTACACTTATAATGTCATTCTCATCTACAAATATAAAGTAATTTATGTTATGGACTTGGGATAAATAAATGAAGCTTGTATATTTAAAGTATTGCTTTGAAATAGAGAAGTGGTAATTATATAGGTTTGACTTACTAGAGAATATTGACTTCCCTCCAAGAGAAGATCTTCGGGACCTGTCAGACCCTGATGTTTGAATGCCTGTTAGAGATTGCCTCCTATTTGCCCTTGCAACACCTGTTACTGGCGATTTCCCATCATTTATATGGGTAGTTCCCTTGATGGGTGGGGTTGACCTTGCTTCAACCAAATTTTGTTGGCTCCTTCAGTTTCACACAGAAAGGTTGAGAAAAACAGAACAGAATATGATAGTGCTACCCACCATTGAAAAAAGATAATTTGATCAATAAAGTATGCAGAATGCTTGTAACTCACCTCTTCTCAGGGCCAGTAATAAACTTTCCGATTGTCCTTAAGGATTTTCTTATTTGTGATCCTTTTCCATTTGTGCTGGTGATCACATTTGGTGTCTCACAATCAGTGGAAGGTGCTAAATCACCCTGTGGAGCTCTATGTGCACCATTTCTCGGTGTGTGAGGTAGCTTCAGAGCAGGAATTTGTGTCGAACCATCTATTTTTAGGAGTCTCTTTTGATAAATAAAATTGGTAGGACTCCGAGGAGCTTTAGCATGCAACTCAGAATTGCCATTGGTATAATGGCCATATAGCCTTGACACAGCTTCAGTATCTTGCATTGCCACTGATACATTTTGCTGTGGTTTTTCTTTCTTGGCACTTTTTGCGCCTTCCAAGCTTAATCTTCTTGGCCGGGTTGGGATGGTGGAAGGTGATTTCTTGCCATTTCTATCCTCAGCATTCATAAACTTGTCAGTCTTCGTGGCGCCAGAATTTTCAATGCTGAGTCTTCGGGGACGCAGTGGAGTCTTAGGCACCACATTTAATTTCTCATATGGAGTTCTCTGCGCCTCCTTATCCGCTAATTGTTTCTTTAGCTTCTCAATCTGACATGAAATAAAGAAAGTCAGTTCAAATAACTTCATCCAAGTTTAGGAAGAGCATCTCACATCCCATAACCCCTTCCCTACGCAGGGAGTCAGGGACTCAAAATGCTTACATATGTTCAAACATGATGTCCCATATCTACAGGCTCATGATAAATCAGCATACATACAGCCAATGAGCAGATAAAAAACAACAGAGAATCACCCAAGCACAAAGATTCTGCATTACAAAATTTCAGTATGGATGCAATAATTTTCTTAAGAAATTGTTGGCAGGTTTAAAATTAAAAAGCATACAATAGCCCAATATTCATCAAGGTAATATACTGACAACTCAAAAGATTTCACATGGTCAACCAGATTTATTCAGAGAAATATAGCAAAGGTTGCAGAAAATGACCAACTAGAGTTATTCAGGGAAAAAAACATAAACATGAAAGGATGGAAATAACCAAATTTGTGCCTTTTAAGTAGATATTCCTACCTCTCCTTTGAGTTGCATAACTTCACTGCTCTGCTTGTTCACACGAGCTGCCCCCAGTTCCACAGTGGAAGCCCGCTGAGCAAACTTCAGGGTACTGACCGTTTCACCAAAAGAGTCTTCTTCAGGACTCACATGAGCAAACATTAATGTTTTAGCATGTCCACCTGAAGTGCAAATTTCCAAGAGGAACCACAGTTATCAGATGCCATATGGTTTACTTTATTGAAATGAGGTTCAACTCCTAATTGCAAAAACATTCCGCACTTAGTCATGTCACCAATAAAATTGAGGTGCACCAAAGCATGGTGAAACACCATTTTAGAGTCTCCATCGCTTTTTCTTGATGACATGACATATATCATAGACTCAAAGTTTACAGATAGAGAGAATTTTACAATGGGAGAAAGCTGGAAGAGAAAATGAAAATGGTAGGATACTTACCTAAAGAGTCCTGCAAGAGAAGTGTCAGTTTGCTATTTCTGAAAGGGATGTGAGAATTCTTTTGAGCCAAGGCTGTTATCACGTCCCCCAAACAAGCAAGAGACTTATTTATATACTGGGCTTCCTTCAGCCTTTCCCCTGTAACTTCAGATTTGTCCACGCGCTCACTTCCTGCAAGATCTACCAAGTGCAGACAACTTCGTATGGTGCTTCCAGATTTGTCTTTGCCGTGGACATGTACAGTCAAGACACTAAGACACATGTTAAACAATCTGGTCAGTGTCTGAACTAAATTACCCTGCTTTATGTTTAGCGGTCTCCAAACATGATAAAAAATGTGTCTAAAAGAAAACTAGTGACTGGCTAGTAACAAACATCAACTATTGAAGGGAATAAAGTTTGTGTAAGGAGACAACTTCTGAAACTGACCTGTGTGAACGACTACTCCTGTTATTCAGGGCAGTGGAACTAACAGCTCTGTTGACCTCACCAAGTTTCATGAGACTCAGAACATCAGCTGTGGACTTGACAGGCCGCAGTGTGGCATCTGGAAGGTTCAATCCATTCTCGTTGCAGCTCCTAATCTCTAATTTATGGAAAGTTAAGGAAAAATAAAAAACTACTTGCAAATAAAAACTTAAATAAAAGGCTATGAAGAAAGGTGCTTTTTCTGGAAACTGAAAACATTTTTAACAACATAAAATAACCAGAAGGAAAAGGATATTTAATCGCAGCCTCCTCAGTCAACAGGTCTCTCACTTGTTCATTGTATATCTCCACCATTTGAACATAAATGTCATACTTTAGAATTTCCTTCCTTCGGGTGGAGATCTGGAAGAGATCGTTGAGAGCTAGATAGTTGATCCCCGCATCTCTAGAAGATCCAGCTGATGGACCACTCTGCCAAACCAAAGGAAATTAATGTAAATATCTTGGTTTCAATCTGCAAATATAGTAAATAATCATTGGTAGTTGTCATATTGGGCATGGTTATAGAAACTAACCAATATCTGTCCTATACCATAAGCAATTTCCATCTTAATATTTGATTTTTAGGACAAATTAAAATAAAATAGAAGTGATAATGCACAGGCCAAATAAGTGGACAACTGAATCAAGATCATATTAAATATCTTACCATGGTATGGGTTTTCCCTGATCCAGTTTGACCATAGGCAAAAATACAAACATTGTAACCATCCATCACTGATCTAATTAATGGTTGAGTGTCCTCAAAAACGTCAGCTGAGTACAAACAGTAAATTTCAATATAGTAAGAGAAAAGGAAAAGAAACAGGATTAAGCAAGTTTCACAAGGTTGACAAATTGTTTTGGAATTACCCTGGCTAGCTGTTGGACCAAAAACCCGATTGAACTGAAAAACTTTCCTTCCATCCTTTTGTGTTTTTAGTGGGTCTGATATCACTAGGGAACCATCCTCCCCTATGAAATCTATAACATTATTGGATTCACCATTTAAGGAGGGCCTGATTCTGCAGTAAACTCGAATATTACCTGGATAAAATTAAATTGGAAAAGGATCAAGTCAACAAAGTTTACATAATGCTGAAAGCCAGAGGACCAACACAGAGAGAGAGAGACAGAGAGAGAATTGAATCTTTAAAGATAACATAATTTTAATTAAAAGTAAACCAACCTTTCAAATCTTGAACAGTGTTGTATAAGTTCCTATTCTCCTTCACTAGCCTGTGGTATCCAAGAGCATCGGTGGACATCTTCTGTACTTGACTTCCTGAACACATGCAATGCAAAAGTGCAAGAGATTATCAAGAGAATTTTCAAAGTAATATATAATTATATAGACAGTTAAACANATAACATAATTTTAATTAAAAGTAAACCAACCTTTCAAATCTTGAACAGTGTTGTATAAGTTCCTGTTCTCCTTCACTAGCCTGTGGTATCCAAGAGCATCGGTGGACATCTTCTGTACTTGACTTCCTGAACACATGCAATGCAAAAGTGCAAGAGATTATCAAGAGAATTTTCAAAGTAATATATAATTATATAGACAGTTAAACAAGAAAACGTCTGTACTTGTAACATCAACCCGTCTCTGGAACTTTATTATTATCTTCATTTTAATTTTCTTTTTATCCTTATTCCTTAAACCCACCCATCTTACAAGCTCCATCAACAATAGAAGGATGGAACTCTTTAGATTTTGGGAGATAAAGTGGGTCGCGCCTTATTTTCTAAGACCATGGCATCCCCTAAAAAGAATGATAAATATATGACCAATGAAAATTTTTATAAAGCAAAACAACTATATCTTATTTTATTATGGATGATGTAATAAATAATAACTTGTGAAAATAATGGCTATTCATACCAAGGTCATTCAAGTCGCTCAGATGCTGGGACTGAAACTCTTCTAACTCTTTCTTAGTTTTCAACATCAAATCCTTAAGATCCTGAAAAATAAATGATTATATGAGTAGAAAACTCGATCAATGCAATAGTTCATGTTCAGCTCAAATACCTACCACAAGTTCTTTTTCTTGCATGCGAAAGCGATGCTGGTTGTCACAAGAGCCCTTGCTTGCAGAAGCTCTAAAATACTGTATGAGTTGCACATTGGCCAAATCAGATTCTGTCTTTGACAATTTAAGATAATATATATACAATACGTATTGATAATTTAAATTTATTAACAAACAAACAAAAAATTTCCATGAATGTTCCAATTATACTGAATGCTTGAGAAAATTATTTAGAGATTTTTCTTAAATTAAAACTTTTGCAACATTCATCACATAAAGTAACATTAGAATAGCAAATATACCTTAGAACTTTCAGGTAGAGATAAATCAGATGTTGAATGTAGGCTGCTCCTTTCATTTGTAAGATCCCTTGATAGCAAAGGCAACTGTTTTGGGACAAAAAGACTTTTGTTAAATATAATGATTTTATCTCACCAAAGGTTTTCGCGAAGAAAGGAAATATTGCCAATCATACACAAGCTATACCTACTCAAAATTTTGAAACTGTAAAAACTCATAAAACAGCGCAACTATGTCATCTAGAAAGACCACAGAAATGAAGAAATAAGCAATATAAAATAGGACAAAATCCCTTCAACATATACAAGCATGAATTATCATTAGAGGTGATCATGGGCTGGTGAAGCCACTTGCCTTGGCCATATCATCTCCACTAGACGTGTATAGTTTCTTAGGTTTGAGAAGACCAAGGGCACACAACTGGAGTCATATAACTTCAACCATGTTAAACATTCATCAGCAAAATATAAAAGTAAAAAATGATTCTTCAACAATTTAATTTCCAAAAATGTTCTTAATCTAACACATTTAGTACAGTTTCCCAAACCATAGTTTGAATGCAGTAGAACTCGTGAAAACACGTTGGAGTTGAAGTGTTGCATTCTGCTCAATGTGGTTTTCCACGGTGGTTTAAAAATGCTTTTATTCTTGCTGCATAAAAGCATTGTAACAGCAGGTCTCATTTGGAATATGCATACAGCACATGCACACGAAAGGGTTATGATGTGTAGCATGAAACTAACCTCAGGGAACTTCTTCTGGAGTTCTTCCCCCAAACAACTTGACATGATCCCACTGAATAACTTTATTGGATCCTGTAGCAAGAGAATAAAGATAGGAAATAAAACAATCAGCTATTAGTGTACCAATATATTTCAATATACAAATCAAATTAACCTAGCTGTTTACGCAATCACAACTTACCATTACCAATTGCCCATTACGATATGAAGCAGCAAGGTTGCCATCAATGTTTTCTTTGGCTTCAATCATACAGTCAACTAGTTGTTTGACAATCAACTCCACCAATTCCGCTGTATCAAATAGAAGTAGTAGAAGAAATCAAATTATTACCATGTTAGAGTAAAAACCATTAAAGACAGCTCATCAAGGTGTGAGTCCATTTTTACTACTAACAGTTAATTGATCATATGCAATCAAAGATAAAGCATAAATGTTGACGTTTAAAAGTATTTTTATTTATGATGGTTCGAAACTTCAAATTAATGATCATATGAAGCACACAAAAACAAACCAAATATTCAGTTCTGTTTTCAATGATTCTAGGCTTCAAACTCCTTTAATCAAATTATTTCCCTTTCCAACAGTTTTTTTTCCCCTCTTGAGCTCTTACTCTATTTGTCCCTCAATATATATGAAAAGTTAAATGTTTAACTAAAAATTACAAATTTATCAAATTGCTGCATAGTTTTTCTGATAGAGGACCATGTTAAGGTCTACATCATTTCAGGCTAATATATTGATATTTATGTGCAAAATAAAGCTCTGCTAATTTAGCTAGTCTATGCTGCTAACTATTAGCTCACTCATGCAAACATATGAGGGAAGAAAGCAATTAAACCTTCACGGTTCTGAGAATCACCGTCAAGAGGGGGCTGTTTTTCAGATTTGGCAGACATATCCAAGTGCCTACAGGTGTCCGAGGAGAATCCAGCTGAGGCTCTAGAGAGCATCCTACTGGCAGAATGCGTAACTGAAGGTGATTTTATGTGTTTGTTGAATCCATTCTCACTGTTTGATTCCTTCCACTCTTGATATAATTTGAGCCCTAAAATGCAATCAACAACCTTAGCTGCTGATCCTGCCTCTAGGGTATCCTGAAAATAACCAACAATACACTAGGTCACATAAACTCATAGTTGAAGACAAGCTCAAAAGCAACTACGTCTATGCAAATATACTTCATAGATAACCAATTGCACATATATAAAGAATAATACAGTACGATTAGCTATGTCTGTGAAAGATGTGCATGCTATGAATAAATTACCCGATCAAAATCAGAAGCTTCAAAAGCAGGCAGCTTTAATTCTTCAACTGCCACCAGAAAATTCCGGACGTTTTCGAAATACTGGTAAGCAGGCAAAGGCTGGGAATCCCGGGCAAGTGATTGTGAAGGTACTTGATTATCCACAACCTTGAAGTCATATCAAATAGTCATATGAGTTAAAACACTTGAAGTGACAGAAAGCCCAATAATGATTTGATCAAAGGGAAAGGAAAAGAAATGCAAAATCAAAACCTTTCATTAATGAGAATCTCCTCTCGCATTATACGTGAAATATTTTACAATTTAAAGCAAATAACAAACAACCATTCAATATTTCAGAGCAACCGTAAATATTTTAGATTGGTAGGTAAGAGTATAAGACAATAAGTGTGAGATGGGAATGTAATACCCTGGGTATTGCTCCTGGATGGATCTTGTTAATGGCATTGCATAGGTGCAGACCATTTCTCAAGCAAGAAATGAATTCTCTCTCTGACGGCTTGCTGGATATGCCGAGCGGACCGACTTCGGTTTCTAGCCACTGAGCAGCTTGATATCGTCTCCAAGCTGCAGAAGTTATTATGATAGAGAGATTCTTTGAGAGATTATAGATAGAAAGAAATGGAATTTCAGGAAAATAAAATCACAAGAAATTAAAAGTTTTCCTTTTCCATCATTCAAGGGCCCAGTAAAGGAACCACCGCAAAATAGCACAAAATCGATAGCGACATTGTATCCTAACCAAAGACTGATAAGAATGACTAAGAAAGGAGAAACGGACCTGCTTCTTCTGCTTTTCTTGAAGCCATAGTAAGGTCATGCAACCCACTTCTCGAACAATTCTCCATAATAAATCCCAAATCTTCTTTGCTTATGGTAGAGTATCTGGTAAAACATCAAAATTGAGAAAGACAACGAAGATGGTGACAGAAATTGACAAAACCCAAGATATCATTTTCCTTCGATAACCAAATTAAAAGAGACAGGAGAAAGAGACATACTCGTTCTTTTTGTGGGTCTTATCTCAAAGACCCCAGCAAACCCAGATAGCAGAGAATTTACACTTGGAATGGGACAGTGAAAGTGTATGATCAATGGGATTGGTACTCGCACTGTGTGAGATTCTGGTACGGTGTGGGTCTTGTGACTTTGGTTCGGGTGACAAAGAAGGCAAAGGAAGAGCTTGGCTTCGAATCCGAACCTCAGCTATGGAATCGTAACGTTACTCTCGCTGTTTTGAATTCAAATTGGTAGGCCACGTTCTGGGTCAGCGAAGCGAAGGATGATCTCCGTCCGTTTAGCCTACTGAAATAACTAATCGAGCGGAGCAGACTTGTTTGGTAGGGAAGCAGTGAAAATCAGGTTCACAAGTTGTGGGTATTTAATATTTATACACCCTTGTTGTGCTCAAAATGGGAGAGCGGTTGGTACAACCTCAAAATGGCAAATATTAATTACTTCACAAATTTAGATGTATACAACCAGGGCCGGAAAACAAGGTGATACAAAAGAAGAAGAAGAAAAAAAAAAAAGAGATTTCATACTATTGAGAAATCTTTTTTTTTTTTTCAAATTTTATATTCAGATGAGTAAAACAGGGGTTAGAAACTGGTGATAGAAAAAATAGGATTAGTTTTGAAATCTGATTTTTCTTAAATCTGATACTTTTTTAATTTTTCAAATGTAATATTGTATGCGATCATAAATTTCAAATTTATAATTTGAGATTCGCAAAATTATTAACATAATATAATTGCTTTAGTAGAACAAGGGTTAGAAACTAGGTGATAGAAAAAACAAGGATTAGTTTTGTATTTTTGAGAAATCTTAGTTTTTCTCAAATCTGATATGCTTTTAATTTCTCAAATATGTTACTGTGTGCAATTATAAATTTCAAATTTATAATTTGAGATATGCAAATTTATTAACATAATATAGTTGCTTTAGTATTAAGTAATTGAGTTTTTTTTTTTAAATTTATCCATTCTAATTTAACTTATGAATTGACACAATTAAATTGTTTAGGGTCAACATGATTTTTAGGTGCATAGTTTATAAAATTTTATTATGTAGCAAAAAAAAAAACAATTTTATTATGTCCCTTTTTTTATGATATGTTATTATGTTCCTTTTTGTTAGCATTGTTTGTTAAGTTGTAAAGCTTGCAAAGTCATAATGTTAATAGATTTTGTTACTAGTTTAAGCAATTTAATCAAAAAAAAATCTGAATTTTTGACTTAAATAACTCGATAAAGAAATAGAGCTTACGAAGGGGATTGTAACAATTATTTAGTATACATACATTTTTGTATAATTATTCTAAGAATTAAAAAAAACCTGGTTTTGCTTTTAGATCTTTAGCATTAAGAAATTTTGTATTTATTAATTTGTCGATTTGATACTTATTAATGTTGATTGTTTTAAAGTTATACTTACCATATTTGTTAAGATAATTATCTGATATACTTGTGTTTTTGGTAAGGTCTTTTAAGAGAGAAGAAAAAAAGAAAGTTAGACCCATTAATTTGTGAATTTACCCAACTGAGATATAATTGGTCAGTAGTATCTTAAATAAAATATATATAATTGGTATATATATAATTATAGTTCGATATTATATATTATTTAAAAGAATATTTGTAGAAAATAATGTGCAATATGCTTATGTTTTTGGAAGGTCTTTAGAGGGGGAAAAAATAAAATCAGACCCGTTAAGTTGTCGATTTAATATTTACCTTATTGATTAAGATATTGTTGTTGGTAGGTAATATCTTAAATAAAAATGACCAAGTCTATTTGGAACATGGAAGGCACCTACTTAACTTACTTTAGTACTTTTAAATTTTTTCAACTTCTAGAAGAGAAAAAACTCATACTTTTATTACACACTTTTTTTTTTATATATAAAAAGTTTGAGTTTAATTGAATTTATTCAAATTTTTTTTATATTATTCAAATTTTCTGCACTCCTCTATGTTTTTCAATCATCTTTTTATTTTATACTAAGTCACTAGCTTGAGTGCACATGAGAGGTTATTTAGTAAATAGTATCTACTATTTTGTTAACAGGGGTTAATTCAATTGGTAAGCATCCAATGCACTTTACTTATAAGGTTTAAATTCGAATCTCATTGTTAGTCATCTTTATTTGGTATATAATTTATAAATACTATTGTAAGTTATTGTTGAGGCTTGTGACATATGTTTTGACTTTAAAATAGAGTAACCTCACTTCATCTTAAACTAAAATACATACTATTTTATCTTAATTTTTGCTACTATGTTATCTACATTTTCTTCTTAAAAAATAGGTATAATGACATTTGGAAAATATACTTTAAATTCTTGAAGTTTATACATTTTTTCATTAACATCTGTGTAGTTTCAATTGCTTTAAGTGAACATTAAAAAAATTTCAAATTTTCAATTAAGTCCAAATTTTAACTGTGCCATTACTAAGCAAACGAAAAAATGTTGACTTGGATTATAAAATGTAATTAATATAAGATTTAAATATACTGCAGGTCTCTATAGTTTGAACGAATTTTAAATCAGGTCCTTATAATTTAAATTTTTTTTAATTTGATCACTGCTGTCACCCCCTGTTATAACTTCGTCAATTTAGTACTCACATGGAAAATGACTTGTCTATGTGATAATAAATAAGTTGACGTGGCATCANATTTTAACTGTGCCGTTACTAAGCAAACGAAAAAATGTTGACTTGGATTATAAAATGTAATTAATATAAGATTTAAATATACTGCAGGTCTCTATAGTTTGAACGAATTTTAAATCAGGTCCTTATAATTTGAATTTTTTTTAATTGGATCATTGTTGTCACCCTCTGTTATAACTTCATCAATTTAGTACTCACATGGAAAATGACTTGTCTATGTGATAATAAATAAGTTGACGTGGCACCAAAGTAGCACAAAAATTAGAGAAAACTGAGTCATATGTCTTGCATGTGCATTTGATGGGTGACAATTTATGTGCCACTTTAATGCTACATAAGTTTTATCTATTACTACATAGAGAAGTAATTTGTCATGTCAGTACTAAACTAACAGAATTATAATTGGAGGTGACGACATTAACCAAATTAAAAAAAAAATTAAACTATAAGAACCTTAAATAAAAAAAAATTATAACGACCTAATTCAAATTATAAGACCTGACATTTAAACCTTAATATAATTTTATTATGACATGCCAATGTTGATGTCAGACCACATAACACTTTTGATGATGTGGCAGCCTACTTCAACATTTTGGGACTCACAAGTAAAAGAATTTCAATTTTTTTTATTAATATATTGATGATGATGTGGATAATTTGACACTTGGCAGTATCTCATTGGATTAAAAAATATATTATTATAAGGTATTTGTTAAGAAGGGTATGGCGCTAGCTTCTTTGTATCTACTTAGTAATTTTGGTGTTAATAACTTAATGTGATAATTTTAAAAAATTGAATCACATAGTATATAATAAAATACATAATTACTTATAAAATACAAAAATAATATTATATAAAAAATGTGTTAAATTTATTTTTTGATAAAAATTAAATTTTTTGTTTGATATGTCTTTTTATATTATATCACTCTTATATTTTATAAAAAAAATATATTTTTTAATAAATATTTAATAACTCAATTTTTTTCAAAATATTCATGACACCAAATTCAGCATTCGTCTCACCAAAAACCTCTCCTTATTATAAACAGGTGAATGCTTGCGTCAAATTTAGTCCCTTCACGTGGCGTAATTAGGAACTTCCTCTGCTGCTATTTCTAAGTGACAACAACGATTGGAGCATTTAGTCGAACATCTAGAAGCCATTCCTACATATTAAAACTCATATTTGATGGAACAAGTTGCTTCACCCTTGAGATAGGAGACAAAGCCACAGTTGACAAATAGTTAGGTATGAATTGGGTTGACTCATGGCCACCCAAATCAGTTATCTGATGAATTGAGAGAACTTGCTTTGGGTTTAAGAGCATCCAATTCGCCATTCATTTGGGCGTATAGAGAAGATAATACAGGAAAGACAGAGAAGTGGATGATGGAGGATAGGTTCAAGCCTTCAAAGAGACAAGTGCAAATTCTGTCACACCCACACCATGCAATAGAAATGGAACCCTTCTCCTCTATCCACCATGTGATGAGCACAGCTCTTTCCTCGCAATGCCACTCTTGAATCGATTCAACCAAATGCCCAAAACCCCTAAAGAAATTTCAGAGATTCACCATTCTTCCTTATCCTTTCTCCTCTGAAACTCACCATGGGAAGAACCCCTCTTGTTTCCACGATCAACCAACGCCGATTTTAAAGAAATAAATTATTCCACATCATCAATTAGTGGGTCAGGGTCTCATTCTAACATGGATTACCAGATCATCAAAAATGCCATTTGGCATTGTCATGTTATAAGAAAAATTAAATTAATTACATTTTATAATCTAAATGAGTATTTTCAGTTTGTTTTGTAACGGCACAGTTAAAGTCTAAACCTAATTAAAAAATTAATTTTTTTGAGATTTAATTGCAGCAATTGAAACTACAAGGATATAAATAAATAAACGGGAATTCTATGATACTACATGAGTATGTCATACTACACTGACGTAACAAACATACATAATTTTTATATTTTATTAAATATAAATATAATTTATTTTATTTTCTCAAATAAATTTAAAAACAGTTAATTTGTATACGTGTCATTCACATATTGATTAATTTTATGTAGTATGACATATTAAATAAATATAAAAAATATCTAAAAAACCTCCATAAATAAATAATATATAAACTTCAAAGACGTAAAATATATTTTAACCATAGTATTTTGATTTCAAATAAAAGGGTCTATTGTCTTGATACTAATTATTGGAAAAAGACGATAACCATTGAACTATTATTAAGATCAGAAAAGATATCCAATCAAAAAAAGAAATATCAGAAAAGATATGATTGATGATTCACCCATAACCTTTTCAGGAAAACACTCTAAAATAGTAAGTTTCTTTAATTGTTTATGCCCAAAAATTTCGTTTCTTCCTAACATATATACTCGGAATAGAATTGCCACGACTCCTTGTCAAGCCATTGTCAAATATCTGCTAGCTTGTGTTTGGCAAGGTTCTTTTTGCATTCAAAATTCAGATTATTAAGGAATAAAAGAGACCCATGATTAATTGCTAGAAAATACTATTTAATGAATTAATTAATTTAAAGGGGAATCTAAATCATATGACTTCTCAAAAATATAAAAATTAGAAATTAAAAAAGAGAAAGAGAAGAAAAGGGAACTAGAATACTAATGGGGTTAGAATTCCTAGTCACATCCAAACACTGCATATTTGGCAAATGTTCCTAAAGTGGCAATGACCTACTCCTCAAGTAATGGGAATACCATTTTAGGATCATTCTCACATATAGTATTACATCTGTCACCTTTCCCTCTGAAATCCTAATTTTGGTCACTCTTTCCTTCTTTGCCTCTATAGAATCCCAATCCGTTCCACCAACATAGTTTGTGTGTGCTGCGCCTCTGTATATATATAGAGACTAGAGAGAGAGAGAGAGAGAGAGAGAGAGGGGGATAGGGATCCTTTTCTCTCCCTCTGAAAATCTAAATGGTGGTTGGTTCAGAATTCGGCGGTGAAGAACAGGAAGAGATTCTCCAAGAATCTGAGGGACGGAAGAAGAAAACGATGGGTAGAGGCAAGATTGAGATAAAAAAGATTGAAAATTTGAATAGCAGGCAGGTCACGTTCTCCAAGCGACGTAATGGGTTGCTTAAAAAAGCCAGGGAATTGTCTGTTTTATGTGATTCAGAGGTAGCAGTCATCATTTTCTCCAGCACTGGCAAACTTTATGAGTATTCTAGCACAAGGTATATTGGATTCTGTTTGTTCTTTGCTTTAATCTTTTGGGCACTTTGAGAATGTATGAGAATTTGATTGGTACCTTAGGATTCTTGGATGGTGCTGTTATGGATTTCTCTCTCTGGGTATTTAATCAGTTCATTCTTATTTGCATTTTAATCTGTTGATACCCTGCTTCAATGATTCTTATGGACCAAGTAAACCGATTTAGTATTCTGTTTTGGGATTAATAAAAGGAAAAAACTTTTTCTTGATTTTGTTAAAACCTAGGCGTATTTGAATTTTGTGGCGCCGCATAGGGTGTATTGTATTTTAGAGAGTGAAGTATACATGAATAACTATGGTTAAAACTAATGATTTGAATTTTTATAGAATACCAATTATTTGATATTAATCTATAGATTTTCGAAAATCTGCTCTGAATTTGTTCTCATTGTTTTTTAGACACACTTTACTCTTCCTGCACTTTTAACGATCTAAATTTTGGTGCCTTTGAGCTATGTTTACTTGGTCAACTGCAGGGCCCTCCTAATGTAGCCTTTGACTCATGTTAAGGAGTTGCTCTCTCACTTAAAATTTGGGTTCTTTGTTTAATGTTCTCATTTTATAACCAACAACTCAATGTGATAAGTGAGATTGATAGAAACCTTATTAGAGGGCATTGAGCAAGAGATTACTGGGTATACTTAGCATTATACTCTCCATCCATTTTATATGGGTGAAATTAATGTAGGAAACATTCTTGAAAGTGAAAATGATGCATATGTTTTAGTTGAAGAATTTCGCATTGACATAGAGAATTCAGTCAAGTCATAGTAGCTTAGTTTTCTACAGGCAAAAAGTGCTATTCAAATTGAGGCATATCTTTTATATGATCATCTAAAGTTTATTTCATCAATGAAGCATGGAGCACACCCTTTCAAGGTACAGCAATGGCCTGGAAGCAGATTTTGCGGAGCAACCTCCTAACGAGCCACCAACAGAGGTATGTCACTTTGATGTCTTCATGTCTCCCTAGCATTTTTTATTATTCCTATGTTTCTGAAGTTTTTAAGTGTTTACTAGTTTTGCTTCTGACCCTTTCCCTTTAAACAGTTTGTGCAGCCTGATACAAACACTCTGAAAGATGAAATGACAAAGCTTCGCTTAGAATATTTGTAAGTTATTCTGATCGTGTTATATCTCTTGGAAAGGGACATTATACCAATGAAATCTGTTGTAGATAACCGAAGAATCAAATAATTGGTGCAAACAAGTATTAGTAGTGTACTAACTTAATGAATTTTCCATGCTTCCTTTTTTTATTCTCTCTTGTTAAGAATTAACTCGGACTTCTTCTGATTTATATTCATATTTTGTAGAAGGATGTTGGGTAAAGAGCTTGATGGATTGAACTTTAAAGAGCTGCAACACCTAGAAAATCAACTTAGTGAAGGGATACTGTCTGTTAAAGACAAGAAGGTACAATTGATAAAAACCAATATCACGCAATTGATGTTATGTTTTTTTATATTCAAGAGTTAGTTAATCTTTCAAATGTCATATAGGATATTGTCAAGCTTTTTGATTTAAGCTTTGGTTAAAAAGAACCCAGTTAATTTATGTAATTCTGAAGAAATTGACTTTGGCATGATGAAGTTTTATACTAATTGGAATGGCTTCATGGGAAAAGCTTGATACTTTCAAGTGCAAGTGCAACAAATCAGAATGATGCATTTCCTTATTAAATATCTTGTGAAATAGTTGTTAGAAGTCATGACTTTGGGAATTTCCATTCACTATTATTGCAAATTGCAAATTAGATTGTACATGCTTCTGTATTTTAGATATCTGACATCTATATCAATTATGAAACTCTATCAATTCCTCAATTCAAGACTTGGTAATCTTAATGAATGAATGAATGCTCTGTCATAATCCTTACCCCTTTCACACTACTTTTGCAGGAACAAGTACTTGTAGAGCAGCTTAGGAGGTCCAGACTACAGGTACTTGGCAACATTTATATTTTTCATCTCATTTTGGTTTTGTAAGAAAATAAGAGGAAAATAGAAAAGATAGAAATATGACGAACATTATCTATAGTTTTTCTATGAAAGCTATTTTATGATAGACTTGTGTTACAAACTCAGCCTTTCTAGGAATTTATTATATAGGAATATCACACGGTCCACCTAGCAAAATTCTAGCCGGTAAAAAGGCAGTTCTTTTTGTTTTATGGTTTATGCCAGAACTGAAAATTCTATGAATAATCAGACCTATAAAAGGTGAACATACATTCTTCTAGCATCATCCTCTCTTTATATGATTGGTGATTTAATTTAAGATTTCCAAATTTATGTGCAGGAGAAAAAGGCAATGATGGAGAATGAAGCTCTGCGTAAACAAGTAATAATCAGACCTCACTTAAACTATGAAATATTTCAAGGTTTTATTAAAACTTTCATATCTGATGACAATATATATTTTTGCTCACCCTTTGTCTTTAACTGTAAGCAGCTTGAGGAGATGCAAAATAAGACAAAGACGCACTTCCTTGAATTCAATCCTCTAGATAGGAGGTTTTCTGTCAACAATGCAAAGCCTGTTTTCAATTATGTTTCAGGGGAAAACGAGCTTTCAGACACTTCCTTGCAGTTGGGGTATGTCATCACCTACATCAACATGATAACTCCCTTTTCACCAGCCATGTTTTACCCAAACCCAAAATCTGTGCTTGAACAACTATATATGTTAATTTCATTCACATTGGCTAATATTTAGAAGTTGCAATGTTATAGCCAGTTAAACTTGTTTGGATAAATGCAACGAGACCCTATTACATAATTTTGATGGCCAACTTCACCTTAATTCATAGTATTCTTGCTTTTCTTTTTTAGAGGAAAAATACCACAATAAGCATATAAATTGAACGGCTTCCTTGCTGTTATTCAGGTTGTCAACAGATTTTGCTCGCAAGAAGAAAGCACTGAAGCTAGAGCATTGCAACGACTCAGGAAGTCAAGTGGCCTCAGCGTGATAGTTTTGGATTGAAAATTCACCTTTAGAATTGGAAAACATCCCTAGTTCTTTGTTTTTTTGGTAACTTTCAACAGTTTAATTTTTTTTTCTTCTGCTTACAGAAATAGTTGGTTTTGAGCTAAGTTAAGCCTTCTTTATATTTTAGGTCATGCTAAAATAGTGGCCATGGGTTTAATTTCACAAATTAGGAAAGCCCTTTTGAAATTGTTCGCCATTGCTGAAAAACTTGTAACCTTGTAGTTGATGAGAACAATTTTGCATGTATTAAACTGTCATTTGGTTTGTGCTTAACAATTGCTCAGAAAGGGGAGGTTTGAGGTCCAGGATACAAATGTGCCAGGTGAGTATAGAAAAGAAAACCCTAGATACTTCACTTCAGTTTTTGTCGTGTGGTCCATATATGTTTTTCATTTTCTCATAGGACGCAATATAGCTCTATCTAATAACAAAAATTACCCCCTTTGTACATGTATTGAATTTATAATAATGAGTTATCTATTTCCGGCCATGTGATTGAGGTTTTGGTCTAATGGTGTCTCCAAGTTGGGTCTAATCTCACAGTGCACTCTACTATCTATTTTCCAATAATGTCTTGTGTCCCTTTCGAACCCAAAAAATAATGCATGTTTGGAGTTGTAGTGCGTTTGGATGCAATTCTAGGAGAAGCATATGATAGAATTGATTTTGGGTTGCAAACTACAGCTTCAAACATCCTACTTGGGCCCTCTCCTTGAATTCTCTTCCGGTCTCTGAGCCTAGTCCTTAGTTACTTGGGCTTAGTTTGTTACAAAAATTCTTCTAACACCAAATTACTCTGACCATTGCACTTGTTTATTAACATAGATGTGATTATCGTAAATTCCTTAACGCTAATTCATACCATGACCCTACATGTGATTATTGACTTCAGAAAGACAATTTTATAGCCATGGGTTCCAAGGGAATCATGAGTTGTATTGATTTGTCGCAAATATTGTTTTAGTGAGAAAGCACAATCTGAACCACTTATACACATTATATTAAGACTAAGATTGTTTATCAAACTGATCCTTTGTGACAATTGAATAAAATAACAAAAGTTTATGCTGATGTAAATTAAAAACGAATGACATGGTAGCTAGTGGGATAAAGTGACATAATATATGTGGCATTTATCAGTATTCAAATTGTTAGGACACCAATCCAATGCAAGATTTGCTGGGTTTGGAACCGTCCAATATGGTAATTAAGTATTATTTTTTTCTTGTTTAGAGTTGATGATCGATGATTAATTTATAAGTTTTTAGTTGGTATTTGTAATATGATATTTATTATGAAATTGGCTTTTCCAAAAGGATGGGGACAAAGTGGATTCTCAAACAACATAATTCTGCATACACCTCCCTTATCATGCTCCTTACCCTCGTCTCATGCAACTTTCTCATTTATTCCCCACTTTCTAGGGTGCCAATAGCACGCGCCTCCATTTCATTTTTACCTTTATATCTTATGCTATTGCTAAGTAATAGTGTATGTGCTACCCCAATACCATAAATAAATCATATTTTCTCTAATATCTAATCACTTTATGTGAACTTAATAGCTATATATACTTAATCAGCAATTAGCCCTTTGTTTATCTGATATTATTGTCTCCACTATTAACAAGACCTTTTTTTTGTTTTGACCATATTGTTTTCATGCCTTAAAAAAACTTTTAATTGCGTTTTGACCAATACCCGGAAACCTTTTTTATTTGGCAGCAAAAGTAATTAATTTTTTATACTTTGGATAAAAATCGGATTAACTTCCTTTGCCCTTAATTAGTAGTGATTTTAGTAGAAGTGATCATATTCATAAAAACAATTTTTTGTTTTACATGACTAAAAAAGCAAAATGATAAATGATATTCTTGTCTGTTCTTATAACGAATTTTATTCTCTAACTAATAAAGTTTAATTGAGACTTAAATCACCCTAATATTTAATTAAGAGGATACCTAGTAAACGTAATAAACAAATTAAAAAAGAATATGTAATTATGTATACATGTTGTATAATGAATTGTGTGGAGCTTGATGTCTTTCTTAATGATATTAGAAAAAATTTATCTTTTTTTGATATTTATCTTTTTTTTTATATCCATTGTATTGGCAATATAATTACCCACCGATTAATTCATTAATCTCAATAGTTTGATAATATAAGTTGAGGATCACCCTCATTTCATTTTTAATGTTGTTTATGCTCTTATTTTCCCTAAAAAAAAATATAGATGCAATGGATTGAGGAAATGATTCAATAAAAGGCCATTAATTAATGGCAAACTTTAACATACCCGAAGTACAATCTCAAGGTAAGGATACCTTGAATGACGAAACAGTCACTAATTGACACCTGTCTTCTCGATTGAGGCCCACACTTGTGAAAACTTGCAACCACCAGTAATTTTCAATTTGTAATCTCACCAATTGACTTTTGATAATCATAAGATTGCCCGATCAGTGCTACCGGAATTTGCATCCAATGTCAGCTTTGACCCGCTTTTGGCCCGTTGACCAGCTTCCAATAAACTATTTCAATATTCTTTCTTTTTATTCGTTGTTCTTCTCTACTAGTACATGAACAAATTTAATCCATTACTCACTCTAATATTTTTAACACAAAAAAGTTAATCTCATAAAAAATGTTAACTCACTTTATAAATATTCATAATTACTATATTATTTTTATGTGATCAATAAGTTTGTCAATAATATAAATTTTTTTAATTCATAGTTATTTATGAGTACATACTATATTAATTTATGCATCACGATTACATTAATCTCATGAGAAACCTTAAATGGTGCCTCACTTTATAGTTACTAATGTTCATAATATTAAATATTATTACTAAATTTGCCACTAATATAGACAATTTTTAATTCATACAATTATATATGACCACTAAATTAATTTGTGCCTTACTCTAATGCTTTTGACATGACAATGTCAATCTTATAAGAAAGTTTGACTTATGATTCATTCTCATTGCTATTCAAATCACTAAATCAATTTCATTTGAGAAATTGCTATTTAGCACAAACTTGTATGTCAAATGTTTAATTCATGTCTTACTTCATTACTTTTGACAACAATTAAAACAACTATCTAATACTAAATTGATAATTGCTATGCCTCTTAAACAAAGTGCCTCTCATCAATTCCACATGCTCCAAATCCAAAACCAAACTCAGGAGCCAAAGTGCGAAGAATCTAGCTTTGGAATACCCAGCCATCATGACTAAAAAATGAGTAGTCATGGAGAGCAAAGAAGATGGAAGGGGAAGCCGTTTACTAGAAAGACATGGGTCCATGCGTTGGTTCAAGTCACCAGCCGACAGAGGAAGAACGGAGGAAAACGAAGATGCATTCTTTTTTTTTTTTTTCCTTTTGGGTACACCATTTGTTTTTTTAAAAAATGATTATGTGAAGTTTTAGTCCTTTAGGGAACTACTGAAAATATAAGTAA
This sequence comes from Cercis canadensis, assembly GCA_003255065.1. Classification (NCBI taxonomy): domain Eukaryota; kingdom Viridiplantae; phylum Streptophyta; class Magnoliopsida; order Fabales; family Fabaceae; genus Cercis; species Cercis canadensis. Next base: position 1,512,023 of record QAOA01007318.1, on the reverse strand, counting down.
ACAAATTGCTTACTTCAAAAATAACATTCTTCTTAAAAGGGCTTGTAACCGGTCAAGAGATCTCATACGTCAATTTCATGGAAGTGCTAATGAATGGTTTCAGTTGAGCCACGTGTCAAAGGTATGCATACCTCCAATTTAGTAAAAGGTATGGAAGGTGTCGCCTTAACTAATGAACTAAGCTTGTTTAAAGTGTTGCTTAGCTTGTTGGAGATTGCAAACATCTCTGGAGAGTGGAGACCTCACCGCGAGCCTGTTCACACATATAACAAACATCAAATCAAATCATCAAATGAGCGCATGTCTCGCGGCTAGCTATATATGAGTTTCTTATTTTTTGTTCACTAGTGAACTTCAGGTCTGCATCATGCATATTTCAACGATACCCATTATATGATATCCCTGCATGATTCTCATCTAACGGTCAATATGAAATCATAGAAATTAATTCTATAAAAATATTAACCACCTAGACAATAAATCAGTGCTTGAATCAACACCAGCTCACACATAACACAATTATAAGATCTTATCAATTCATTGACCTTATTTCAATTTCATGACATTTAACCCACCCATTCGATTATATTGTCTCAATCAATTCGCAACTCTACTTCGATTAAAAGTTTATTATAGCTACACAGATTTCAAATTCCATAGACTTTAACTTTTGGTTAGTTCTAAAATATTTAATGTTATTAGTGCATACTAATATACAATTTGATACAATTATAATATAATTAACTCTTAATTTTAATATTATTAGGATAATCTAAAAAATTATGCTAAATATATAATTGATAAATTTATCAACATTTGTGAGGTGAAATTTTGAGGAATTTTCAACATTTGTGTACAAGATGTTTGATGAAATGAGTATGTGGAGCCAGCAATAAGAATGAGGGGTGAGATCAATCAACTCTAAGGGTGTTGGTGAATGAAACAGTGAGCAGTATAGACAGATGCATGATGGTTGTTTGTTAGTGTAGGACCATTCCAAAATTTGTCAAGCGCACCATAGAGAAAAACAAAGTCTAACAAAATCATCATCATAAGCATCACAAGCCTCCATAGTATCCCTTTATATTGCTCACCCCCCAACACTATTATCACCTTGTCGGCCCCTTTAATCTCCCTCTCTCTCTTTCTTCGTATTGTTAGCTCTGTTTCAACCCAATTTCTGTTTCTCTCTAACTCTCTGTTAATTTCTGAAACGCGTCGCCATGAAAGACCACACCCTCCAAAGAAGCACCAGCACCACGGCTCTTACCAGCAGCAGAAGCAGCAGAAGAATCATCCCTTCAAATTACCATAACAACCTTCGTGCTTCTGAACCTGATCAAGTCTCTGATAAACTCCTTATACGCAGAGATTCTTCACCTAGTGTCTCCTTCCACCAACTCTCCAAACCTCAAAGTAAGCTTTCCTCTCTTCTTCGCTCTTTCCTTAATATTTTCACCTTCCCTACCATTATCCCTACTTGTAAATGGCTCACCATTCCTTCTAATCTCTCTATAACGCCCTCCATTGGCCGGAAAGTCACCGGAACCCTCTTCGGCCACCGCCGCGGCCATGTCTCCTTCGCCGTCCAGCTTGACCCGCGTTCTGAACCACTCTTGCTTCTTGAGCTTGCCATGTCCACCTCTTCTTTGGTCAAAGAGATGTCGTCCGGTCTGGTTCGGATTGCGCTCGAGTGCGACAAGGTTCCGGTCGCGGTTCAGACCGGTGGTCGGTCCAGGAGGCTCTTTCATGAGCCGACTTGGACTATGTATTGTAATGGGAGGAAGTGTGGGTATGCGGTGTCGCGCACGTGCGGGGATTTTGATTGGCACGTGCTGAGCACGGTGCAGAGCGTGTCGGTGGGCGCCGGAGTGATACCGGTGGTGGAGGACGGCAATGCGAAGAAAGGGAGTGGTGGTGGGTCAGAGGGTGAGTTGCTGTATATGAGAGCACGGTTTGAACGAGTCGTTGGGAGCCGTGACTCAGAAGCGTTTTACATGTTGAACCCTGATGGTAATGGAGGGCCTGAGCTTAGTATTTTTCTCTTAAGAATATGAGAAAACAAAATGTGAAAAAAAGCTTTGTCGTTTGGAATAGTTTGAAAATAGGTAATTGTAAGGTTGAGGTAATGTTTAGGGATATCACTTTGTTTGTTGTTTTTCTTTTTTGTTCATATATAAGAACATCATATGTGATTTATTTTTCAGATATATATATATATATACTTTTCTAGTGATGTTTGAGATAGTGTATATATAACTGTATTCTAGTTAATTATTCGTATGGAAAAATAATAGTGTGTAACGGTAAAGTTTAAAGGAGGAAAAAGGTCAAGATGTAAGTTTTAGCTTTACTTCTCATGTAAATAAATAAACTATTGAATTTAATTAATCACTAAACTATAGTTGCTTAGTTATAATTGAAGTTTTAAATACGATTTAAATGTATTGCAGTTTTTTATAGTTTGGACGAATTTTGAATCAAACCTCTATAATTATTATTTTTTTCTCTTTTTGAGTTCTTATATTTTAAATTTTTTTAATTGAGTCTTTACTATCACTCCGGATTATAACTCCGTCAATTTAGTACTGACATGACAAATGACTTTTCTATGTGACAATAGATGAAGCTCACATGACGTCAAAATGACACACAAATTGTCACTCATTAAAGGCACATGCAAGACATATGACTTAATTTTTCCTAAATTCTCCAATTTTTGTGCCGCTTGGTGTTACATCAGCTTCTTTTATTGCCACATAGATTAGTCGTTTGTCATATGAACACTAAACAGATAAAGTTATAACTGGGAGTGACGACAGAGATCAAATTATAAAAAATTTAAATTCTAAAAATTCTAAAAAAAAATTATAAAAATTTAATATAAAATTCATCTAAATTATAAGAACCGACAATATATTTAAACTTTTAAATAATTATTGTGGACTAGTTTTTGTGCATGTGTATCATATATTCATCTGTGCACGCACTGCTTTCAATGGAAATAAAAAGCGAAACGTGGGGGCTAATTGGCACGCCTGTCATCTTAATCGAAATTTTTTATTGAAACACACAAGATAATGAAATTGATTTGAGATAAATTATTGCACATATTAGTTATCATTATCTTGCTTGCTAATTTATTATATAAAAATGAGGTTGACTTGATACATATTTATCAATCTGCTGAGCTTCACGGCCAACAACTATTAGTGTGTTTGAGGGTGCATCTGCTCCATCTTTGGAGCATCACTTCATAAAGTCAATTAAACTCTTTCAACAAAATAAAAGGGGAAAAAATAAGTGACAGTATGCGGAGGAGATATTTGCTTTCAGTGCGCCCTTGTGTCCTCGATAGATAAATTTATTAGATATAAAATTATTTATAAACTTTCACTTAAAAATTTAAATTTTTAGGTTGAATTGATTATTGATATAGTATCAGAGTCTCGTTGACTAAATGGTTAAGAAATTAAATATTTATGTTCCTATTTTCTCATTTAAATTAAAATTTTAGTATAAGGTATAAGTGTATATGTGTTTTATTTACGCTTCAAGCTCAAAGGACTTTTACATGTAATGACATATTAGATATAAAATTATTTATGAACTTTTACCTAAAAATTTAAACTTTTAAATTGATTCTTGACAAAATTGATCATAACTCACGTAGAAGCACCAATGCAAGTTGTTCAAAGTGGGAGAGTATTGTCATGCCGGAGGCCAATATTTTCCAGCCTATGTGGAGAAGTGTCACCCATATGGCATACAATGTCCATATCATATGCGATTCCCGCATGTTCCAACTATGTATGGAAATGGACTCTATGCTACTACACACCATATTTATTTATTTATTTATTTTGATAATACATTATATAGCAGATCAGTGTTACGGGAGTCTAAAAAAAAAGGGGAAAAGTTATAGAAATCGTGCAGGTTAAATCCCGTGACCCTTATTTATCACACACTTAAAGGTATAGGTTGCGATTACTCAAGCTAAAGTTTGGGATCATTGCACACCATATTTCTCTATTTTTTTTTATTGGTGTAATTATGTTATATAAATGGGAGCAATTGTTTTTATGCTTTTTTTTCCCTATAAAAAGCGAGATTCAATACCCGATTCTTACAGTTATTTTACAATCAAATACAAAAAGATAAGGTATATTTTCTGCATCAAATACCAAAAAATTCCAAAAAGAAACAAAAAAATTAGCTACTCTAAATTTTGCTTTGAAACCAGTAGGCAAGAAGTGGTGAATGGTGACAAGTCGCATTGCACTCGCAGCTCTGGAACAAGGTAGCATACTCACGTGGGAGGGAAATCTTGGTCAAAGTTGTAGTGATGAATGAGTTCTGTTGAATTTCACAGCTCACATAATGTGCACATATTCGTCATTTGTAGTATATATGCTTTTTTCTTCCACAAAATGTCTACTTAAATTTAATTGTTATTTTTTTTATAGTAAAAATATTTTTAGGTCAATTTTCATGCATTAAGACTAAATTTTTCTTTAGGCATTTTAAGGATGCACCCTTGGGCTAGTGTATTTAAGAGAATTTAAAAAAATTTCCTTAAGTGCTGACCTAATAAGTAAGAATTGAACATTAACTAGTTTAAATAAATTTATTCTTATTACCAAGTCAAATTTTGACCATTTATCTCATGCATGGGTATGGATAAAAATATAAGGAAAAAATTATTAACACACGTAAAGGATTGATTTTCTGTTAAAATATGAGGCAAATTCTAAAAAGCATAATTTCATTTATTTTTATAAATGCATGGGTATATATAGAGCTGGGTTCATGGGCTGAGCCCGGTGGGGCCCGATAAAATGGTGGGCTGGGTTTCCTAAATGGTGGTCCGTTTAAAACCGGGCCAATTTGGCCCGGCCCGATTTGGCCCGTGGCCCGATCGGGTTCATGCCGGGTTGGCCCGGTTGGCCCGATTGGCCCGCTTTGTTTTTTTGTTTTTTTGTTTTGTTTTTTTTTTTTTTTTTTCAACTTTCAATTGTCCTCATTCTAAAATCTAAATGC
>QAOA01007318.1:1479145-1506764 GCA_003255065.1 Cercis canadensis | reverse complement strand
GGTATATATATATTTTGCCAATCAATAAAATAAGAAAATAAATAAGGAGTTACATATTACTTTTGAATTGGGCTTGAGTTCAGATTGTGTTAGGCCCATTGAGAGAGCTCAGGTTACTTAGCCCAAATTGCATTGGGCTATACGCCGAACTAAAATAATGAGCAGCGAGATTTATACGTATTTTGGTCGTCTGTTTAATAGGATAACCGTAGATCGTATTTGGGTTACCATCTATTCGGTACTCTCTGTTCTCACTCTCAGAACTGTGGCTGCAGTTTGTCAACTTCTAGTTCTACTATTTACAGACACAGTTACAGTTTTACCCTAAAGACATAAACCCTAAACCATGGAAAGATTTGAACTTGGCACCTGAAACGGTTATTCAGTTAGCACAAGAATCGTTGGTGTTGGTGTAAGTGTGGATGAGTGGCGAGTTTGAGACAAAGAATGGTGGGGATGAAGGGATTGTTGAAGAAGGGGTTGGGAGAGATGGGCTTCAATGCCGGTGGAGGAGTCATCAACTGGTTCCCAGGTCACATGGCCGCTGCGAGCCGAGCTATTCGTAATCGGCTTAAGGTTGCCGACCTTGTCATCGAAGTCCGAGATGCTCGCATTCCTTTGTCCTCCGCAAACGCTGACCTTCAGCCACAGCTCTCCGGCAAACGCCGCGTCATTGCGCTCAATAAGAAAGATTTAGCTAACCCAAATATCATGCATGTAAGGCCCTCATTTTCCTATACTTTCTTCGGGTTAATTGTATTTCTGATCTTAAATTTAGAAGAATTTGTGTGAGAATGGAATGTAGTCACCGGGGTATTTAGCATAACTTCAGAAACATTTTTTTTTTTTTGAAAAAAAATCAACTTTATATTTGTATTCCTATTTATACATGTACTGGGAGAGTAAAATCGAGATTATCAAATAACTTTATGAGGGTAAACAAGGTAGTTTGTGGGCTATAGTATTATATTCTCAACTGAATGAGACACAATTGATAATGAATTATAAGAGGGCGGATGTCTCATGGTGTCAATATTTTGGGAGGACAAAGTGCAATTGGTCGAAGTATGTGTACTTGTCAGAATTTGGTTGTTGGCCAATTTGAATTCAGTTCTTATGATATTTGCTGCATTTGGTTTTGAATTTCTTAAATTCCTTTGCTCCTTCTCCTGTATTTAATTGCTTATAAAACAGAAGTTTTGCTAGAGTTCTTTGCATTTAACTTATGAGCGTTAATCCTTCTTGCTTGCATGATATCAAATTCTACCCTTACAAGGATGGGGCCCTGCTTCTCATTGCAGCCCTGAATTACAACGTGAAAACGTTTTATCTTTCATGTCATTTTCAGAAAAGAGATACTGTCATATTTAAATGTAATTTTTCTTTCTGTTTATGATTATGATCCGTGATGCATTCTGGTTTTGTTGTTGTAGAAATGGATACATTATTTTGATACGTGCAAGCAAGATTGCCTTCCTATAAATGCCCATAGCAAGAGTTCTGTTAGGAAGGTTAGTTAATATAGTGTCACCACTCTATACGTTTCTATCTCTTTCCTACTGCTCTATATTTAAAGTAAACATGTGATTTAAGTTTGGCATTGTTTATTCACTAAACTGCACTGCTAAGCTTGGTATTTTCAACTGTGTAAGTTCTATGTACCCACTCCTTATTTTAGTCCCTCTAGATGATAATAAGTGGACAATTTGAAATATTGGTACCCTTGTCTTGCATATATCAGAAGCCAAGTCAAATCTGCATAAACAAAGTAGAAGACATTTTGAATAATTGTAATTTACGCTGCACCAATTTAGTGCTTTGTGTTTTTTCTGTTCTACATTGTGCATACATAAGCATATGTTGTTGCTAATTTGGCTATTTTCTTAAAATACTTGTTACTACATTATATACTAGCCAATTCTTCAAGAAATTCTGGTTGCTACTGTTACATATACCTCGCAAACAAGATGATAGAACTTGTTTGCCAGGTCCATTTCTTCACGAGTTTTTCCACATTGTTGTGTCCCTTAGGCTGTGTGTTTTGGTCTTGTCGAAATGATACAGTGACTCAAAATTCAGTATTGCAGTCTTGCCATGTCCATATTACCTTTCGTACTGTCGGTTGTATCATGTTTAATGTATGTAATATGTTCTTTTACTACTTATATCCAACCATCCGTTGTTACAATTTCTCTTGTTCCTGTTCTGAAGCTTCTTGAACTTGTCGAGTTCAAATTGAAGGAAGTGATTTCTAGGGAACCTACTCTCCTTGTTATGGTGGTTGGTGTTCCTAATGTTGGGAAGTCTGCTTTGATTAATTCAATTCATCAAATTGCCTTGTCTCGTTTTCCTGGTAAGAGTTTTGTATGACAATTGAAAGAAGCTATTTTACTGAAAATGACAACCAGTTGGAATTTCAGATGGTGTTTTATTGTTGGTATTCTGGCCATTCATGCCATGTTCTTTAGTGATGGTTTCATATGCTTTCATAGTGCAGGAGAAGATGAAGCGAGCTACTGTTGGCCCGCTGCCTGGTGTTACTCAAGATATTGCAGGATACAAGGTCAAGTGATTTAATTTCAATATATTGCTTTATTGTATGATGCATTTACGATATCCATATTTCCTTTTCCCCTCTCTTTCTTTCTCCTACATGATTCTTCATTGGCAAGTCAAGTGTTTTGTTTCCCCAGTTTTGACCATGAGATCAGCTTAGCATAAGAAGTTTAGCACATTGCTGGCATTGCATCCTTGGTGACATGATTTTTAGATTCTTTCAGTTGTTGTAAATAAGATGTTAGGGTTGTAGACTCTGGTTGAAGGATTTCGTAAGCTTGGAGGAATACTGTTTGATGGTTGACTTACTGTATTTTAGATTTGGGGACTAATTCTAAAAGTTTATAGTATGAACCTGTAGAATATTAATGGAAGATTATTTGCAAAAGGGGCAAGAAAAAGAAACACCTTCTTGTTTCTGGCAGTCCTTTCAATTGTCTTGGCATTTGCTTCCTTCTCCCCTCTGACACATGTTGTTTCTGTTATTAGTCTTTTGTTGCTTGTCGCTACTTTAAGCTAATGCTGCATGTTATTAAATTTGTCTCTGACTTGTTGATGTCCAGATAGCACACCAACCTAGTATATATGTGCTGGATACTCCAGGGGTGCTGGTTCCAAGTATTCCAGACATAGAGACAGGGTTAAAGCTGGCTCTTGCAGGTCCAATATCTATCATTTCTTCTTTCTTTTTTTCTTTTCTAACTTTGATATGTTATATGACCAAAGGATTTTTTCTTTGGTACTCAAGAAGGTGAACTACTAACTTTAGGAATTTATTTTTATTTATTTATTTTAAGTGAAGCGCTTGAACCTTTGTTGATTTTACTTAAGTCTATATATGCACTGGCAGGGTCTGTAAAAGATTCAGTAGTAGGCGAGGAGCGTATTGCACAGTATTTACTAGCGGTTTTAAATACTCGAGGGACTCCACTTCACTGGAAGCACCTGAATAACAGGAGAATGGAAGGGATTCAATATGAATCAGAGCAAAGGCATGAATATAACCTGAAAGATCTTCGGCCAAAGAGAAGGAATCTGCCAAATAAATCTGATGTGGTCTACATTGAGGTAACAAAAACCATCATTCTGCAAAATGAAATATGATGTTTTAAGCTTTTAATACTGGAAATTTCTTATACTGGTCTCATCTCATAGACTTATACTCATTTTGAACCCTATTGAACTGGCTGTGTATTCTAGACCCGTTTGGGTGGGAATAGTTGTGCTCCAAATGTTTTGATATGTATAGTTTTGTAGGATGTTTGAGGTTGTGTTTTAATCATTTCAAATGTTTGTACTAAATCTTATGCCAGTAAACCGGAAATAAGTTCATGTGTTCTTAGGAGGACTGCTTGGGTCCTTTCTTGAACTCCTGTGTCTATAAGTTACCAAGAAAGGTTTTATGATATTGTTTTGATTCTGTTTCACCTTTGATGTTGTAGTTTGTTACAATTTAATACCTTTAGACAACGTATCGTTGTGAACCGGTAATGTGACTGCTTTATTTCACTGCTGTTAACTACTTGTTTCATTCTTACTCCTTTCAGGATCTTGTACTGGAAGTTCAACGTGCACTGTATTTGACTCTGACGGAATTTGATGGCATCGTAGAAGATGAGGGTGACTTAGAGAACCTTATTGACCACCAGTTTGGTGCACTGCAGAAGGCATTGAAGATACCTCACAAGGCTTCAGAAGCACGTTTGATGGTATCGAAGAAGTTTCTCACACTATTTAGGACCGGCAAGCTTGGACCTTTCATTCTTGATGATGTCCCTCATAGTGATGCCGAGTCTGTGTGACTCATAAAGAATAAGATCTCTTCTTCTGTGTTTGTTATGTATTCTTCTATCTATCCTTGTATATGAGCTTTCCTCTGTCTCTACTCTCCTCTTCTCAGACACCATATCCAATTGTAGAATAATTACACTGTATTGATAGTAATCCAAAATTTGTTGTAAACTAATTTATTTATTAAGACACACAAAAGAAGTGATGTTAGATTTTCGTAAACACATCTGTTGAACCAAAGGAAACGACGGCTTGTAATTGTATCACAATCACTTCAAGTTCTAGACATGACAAGATCATGTCTTGGAGGACCATGTCTTGTAATTGTATCACAGTGATGTTAATTCTAGGTAGGACTTAGGTGTGGGAGTAGGAGTCAAAATGTCAAATTACGGGACCAACAACTGGCGAATAAAACAAGTGTAAAATAAATGGAACCCGGTTGCAGGTAGTTGGATCTAACTGTTATTCAAACCCAATGGCCCTATCAACAATGTTATGTGTACATGCAGGTGGTTGGATCGTACTGTTATTCAAACCCAATGGGCCTATAAATAATGTTATGTGTACAATTATATGTGAGGGCTATGCTATGCTATAATGGGGCTAGTGTTATCCTCACCATTAGTTAGATGAGTTTAGGTGAGATTCAACCTGTGAGTTGAGTGTTGTAAAAATCTCAAAAAACTTAATCACTCAATATGTACAAGAACATATAATTTTTTATAAAATTCAAGAATAACACATTTATGGCAATAAATGTATTAGGAAGCAATTATTTTTGAGTACACTTTTTGATATGTTTTCTTATATCATGTCGTTTATAAATTTTATAAAGAATTAATTATTCTAACATATACTAGGTGATTTAATTTTTTAAGATCTTTGCAATAATGCCAAAATCACGTTGTAAATCTTATAGCGACCCACCCAAAACCCCACCATAATTATGTTCACAACTAGTTCAAAATTGTAACGTGATAAAATTTAAATTTAATATAAAAAATTAAATAATATCTCATATATCTTAGTTTTTTTTTGTGATAACTTTTTTTTAATAGATGAATAAAACTAAATTTTTTAACTAAAAAAATAAAGTTTGAAGCTTCAAAAATAACCAAGCAAGAGCATATGTATAATAATGAGAGATTTTTCCGCATGGATCTCAAACTCTTACAAGTCAAATCTCACTATCAAAACTTTTCTTATGGGTTTACAATATTTTAAGGTGTGATACATAACTATCATATCATAATTAAGACTGGGGCCAACACCGTCAGACATTAAGAGTCTAAGACCATTCTGAAGAGGCACTGCACAAGCACAGTATTAAATGGTGAAATAATTTCATGCATATAGAGAGAGAGATAGAGAGAGAGTAATTGTATCTAGGAGAGCACTTGAATTGTAGGTGATAAAGGAGTAGCTAAGGAAAGAAGAAAGAAAAAGAAGGAGAAGAAAATGTATGTGGTGTGGTAAGATCTAACAGTGAAGGTGGCTACATTATTAGGAGCAGCTGCAGGTGCAGATGATCCAACATGGAGGAAATTGCTTAATGGGATCACTGGTTTTGCTGAAGCTGGTAGGATCATGGCCCTCATGGGTCCTTCTGGCTCTGGCAAAACCACACTCCTCGATTCACTTGCTGGTCTCTCTCTCTCTCTCATTCTCTCATTCTTGTGATACAACTACTATAGATGCTAGACTTTGATTTGAATACCATAAATACGAAAAATACGTGCTTAAAAGTGTGATGATTTCGGCATTTTTACTGAAATAATACGTTTTTAAAAATTAATAACGAAAATGGGTTACTTTTTAAAGTATTTACCGAACTGGGTCTGTTTTTTTCTCTAATAAACGCGTACGCGTTTTTATCACAAAACGCTGATATGAAACAGCATTTTTAACAATAAACGCGAATTTAAAAATGCGTTTTATACAAGAAAACGCTGAAACAATTTATAGAAAAACGCTGAAATGCAAAAGGAGTTGGACTGACATCATTGGGAAGAGGAAAACGCAGGATTGGAATCTACGTTTTCCAATGCTGTCAGCACTTCCCTTCCCCATGCGACCCCCCTCCCCCCTTCCCCATGCGACACCCCCCCCCCACTCGGTCCTTTCTTCTTCCCCTCACCCCCCTCCCATTCTCTCCATTCTGAAGCTCTCTCCTCTCCCATTCTCTCCATTCTCAAGCTTTCTCCTCTCCCATTCTCTCCCATTTTCCTCTCAAAATCATCTCATTTGTGTTCTATTCTTCAGATGGCAAGTGATAGAGTCATATCACCAGGACCAGTGGACTCCTCTGTGTTAATTTTACAAGCAGACCATATTTCNTATATATATATTAATAATTATATATGTAATTATGTATCAAATCCTTAACAAATATCAACTAAAAATCATTAGAATGAACAATTTTTAAAATTCTTAAGCATTACAAAATATCAATGGAGGAAGAACTAAGGCACCACCGAGGAGGATAAAGAGGAGTTTGAGCTCCAACTAGGGTGAAAATGGTGAAAAAATTGGGCAATTTAGATTTTGAAATCGGGTTGGGGAAGAAGAAGGGGGCTCTACGCGAAACGGAAGAAGAAGGGGGCTCTACGCGAAACGGCGTCGTTCCACTTAAGGCAGTTACCGGTCATCCAAAACGACGCCGTTCAACTCTGTCCAGTTTCTCCTTCTCGTTTCGCGCACATTTTTTTGACGAAACTTGGAGTTTCGAAACTTTAAACTCGAAAAAAACTCTTGAGAAACGAATTTTTGCCGTCTCTACGCTGGGAAACGCATTTCACGTTTCTTCCCTGTCCCCAAAACGGGGACGCACTCCTTTTTGCCGTCTCGGTTCTTTTGAGCTTTTCTCATTTCTCAACCTAGAAGGAAAAATCAATTAAAAGCTTTTTGACATAAATATTACATTGTATAAAAGTATTTACCTAAATATTACAAGTTTCAAACTATTTACACAAATATTATACTTTTTAAAATTTTAAAAAATAAAGATTTTCGGATACGTGAGACCCACCGGACACGCCATGGGCTTCACGGCGTGTCCCAAGCCAAAATCCGTCCATTGCAATCCTTTTCATCTCTGGTTGGATACTGTATCATATTTTGTCATTGTACTAGTTGTACTAGTTAATTATTTCATCAACATGTAAACCATGACTTGTGGGCTGAATTTGAGGCTATCGAGATTTATGTAATTTCATATGAAAAGATTTTGGCCTATTGGGACACGCCGTGAGTCCCACGTGTCCGAAAATTTTTTTTTTTTTTTTTTAAATTTTTAAATTTTTAAAAATTATAATATTTGTGTAAATAATTTAAAATTTGTAATATTTTGATAAATACTTTTGTATAATGAAATATTTGTGTCAAAGGGAGCCTTTCTCACCTTGGAAGTGTGGATAGACATATGGAAGTGCCAATAAACTCACCTTGCAAATAAATGCCATAAACAGTGTTAGCCTTTCTCTGGTTTTAATGTTTCTTGAATTTTCAGTCTTACGTGGCTCAAGAAGAACTTTTCTTGGGAACTCTAACGGTAAGAGAAACTCTGACATACTCTGCAAAAATGAGGCTTCCTTCCAAAATGAGCAAAGCAGAGATAGGAAAGGTGGTGGAAGAAACTAACAGAAATGGGTCTTGAAGATTGTGCTGATAATAAGATAGGGAATTGGCATTTACAGGGTATTAGCAATGGTGAAAAGAAGAGACTTAGCATTGGTCTAGAAATTTTGACACAACCCAATATCTTATTTCTTGATGAACCCACTAGTGGACTTGATAGTGCCTCAGCTTTCTATGTGATTCAAGCACTAACCAAGATAGCTCATGATGGCAAAATAGTTATATGCTCCATTCACCAGCCGAGTGGTGAAACCTTTGATCTTTTTGATGATCTTTTCTTACTCTCAAGCGGAGAAACTGTTTATTTTGGAGAAGCAAAAATGGCTTTAAAGGTAAACAATTTCAACAAACACAAAGATTTCAATAAAATTAGTTAAAATTCCGAGTCTCAGATTGAATCTTCAGAGCAGTTTTTTACTGATGCAGGGTCTCCCTGTCCAACCAGAAGAAACCCTTCAGATCATTTCCTTCTATGTATTAATCTCGACTTCGACTTGATTACTACAACTCTAATAAGATCCCAAATAAGTCTTGTAAGTCTTTTTGAGTCTAAAGTAGCTCATTCTTTTCAAATTTATTTATTTATGATGCTTCTGAATGTGAATTTTGTCTTTGACAGTCATCACAATCAAATTCTGCATTGGACAAGACAACAGCACAGATTAGAGCGACACTCATTGAGAATTACAAAAGTTCTGAGCTAATGATCATTGCAAGAGAAAGACTTGAGAAACTGAAACTCAATGTATGAATTTGTTACTCACTACTTGTGAATTACACCAGTACTTAGAATCATAGTCAAATTTTGTTGCTTCCAAAGTAAGACATTACCTTAAAATTTTTTAAGAAATTTCAAGCATCAGACATATGAGAAAACGTTCTAGTTGCTTTTTCTTTGGTCATTTTTAGACCATTTGCTCTATCTATACCCTACTGATAGATTGAGAGCTGTGAAAGTTGCAGGAAGCACAAGTAACTGAGTCCAGCATAAGCAGAAGAACTAGCTGGTGGAAGCAACTATTCACTTTGACTAAACGATCTTTCCTTAACATGACTAGGGACATGGGCTACTCCTGGTTAAGGATCATATTCTATATACTGGTATCAATCAGTGTTGGTACCCTATATTTTCATATTGGTACAGATAACAACTCAATCTTGGCTAGAGGAAAATGTGTATCATTCATCTATGGCTTTATGATTTGTTTGTCATGTGGAGGACTACCATTTTTCATTGAAGAATTGAAGGTAAAGAGTTAGTCCGTTTCTACTGAAATTTGTATTGCATTTTGTTCTCTATCTAATATATCCCAACAAATTTTAGGTGTTCTATGGTGAAAAGTCCAAAGGACATTATGGAGAGGCTGTGTTTGTAGTATCAAACTTTGTATCATCATTCCCTTTCCTGGTTGTTATATCGTTCTTCTCCGGAACAATTATATACTACATGGTGCAATTTCATCCAGGCTTAAGTAACTATGCATTTTTCTGCATCAACCTATTCTGCTGCCTATCTGTTATTGAGGAATGCGTCTTGGTTGTAGCCTCAGTGGTGCTAAATGTTCTGATGGGCATAGGAACAGCAACTGGTGTAATAGTAAGCAAAATCACTTTCTCTACTCAAATAGCTATGTTTTCAACAACTTGATGATCAATTTACTTATTTACTTGCTGATAATTGTAGATTTTCATGATGATGTCCTCCCAAATCTTCAGACCACTCTCTGATCTTCCCAAGTTCTTTTGGCGCTACCCCATGTCCTACCTCAGTTTTGCTACTTGGGCAGTGCAGGTACAAAATCCATAGTGTTTGGGGAATTCAATTATGAAAACCATCAAAACCAGACCAAAATCTCTGAATGCACTGGGACAGAATATTAAACCATTTTCCCTCTCTAATAGTAATAAGAAATGAGTTGCAATTCCTAATGCTAAAGACATTCTTCTGCTGGGTATTAATACCCTGTCATTTTCTTTTCAACCGCAGGGGCAGTACAAGAATGACATGCTGGGGCTTGAATTTGATGCTCTGGTACCTGGCTACCCAAAAGTTAAGGGAGAACAAGTCTTAGAATTGGTATTTGGGGTTCCATTAAATCATGCCAAGTGGTGGGACTTAACAGCATTGGTTACCTTATTATTGGTTCATCGGTTGCTCTTTTTTTTAGTATTAAGGTATAACAATAGGCCAAAAGCAACCTTGCTGTGGTTTTATGCTAAGCTATCTATGCATAACCTTGCTCAAAGATTTTCACCAAGTGACAAGACATCTATCTCTTACAAGAGACATCGACCTCCCCATTCATTATCTTCTCAAGAGGGTTTTATGTCTCCAAATTTGGCAATATAGTGATCTCTTGTTTTCTAATGTGAAATTTTTTAGTCTTTAATATTAATGTGTACATGAGCTGAGTACATCTCATTAAACATCTAAATAGGTTTCATATAATAATTAAAGGACTAAGATACTTTCCTTTGATTTACACTTTTCTTATTTTGTTTTCGGAGTGACAGCTTAGTGGGTAACCAACAAATTAAGATGCAAGAATAATGAGATTGTCAAAATTAAGTGGGGAGCAAGAATACATGATTGAGTTGCTTTAGTCACTCTCGTTAGGCCCTAATTTTTGGCTTGCTTGTTGTCAACATCCAAGAGAAGGGCACTCATGATTCAGACTCTAATGGGGTTTTGAAGCCTCAAGCCTTTCTATAACATTGCCAACCCCAGCCAATCTCTTTCTCCAAAACCTAGGTTGCCACACCGGAGACGATTTCACCCATCTCGCCCAAACTAGCAAGTTTGATGGAAAATAGGGTATTTGGAGATAATTCTCCTATAATTGATTCTTATAAAGAGAAGGGTACTATTAGAATTGAGAGATGTGGAAGTTGCAGGAAGCACAAGTAATTTTCAAGAACTTGATGATCATTTTACTTGGTGGTAAATTGGTATTTTTAGATGATGCTGCCCTCCCAAATCTTCGGAGCCCTACCTGACCTTCCGAAGTTCTTTTGGCGCTACCACATGTCCTACATCAGTTTTGCTACTTGGGCAGTGCACTGCAGGTACAAAATCTACAGTGTTTTGGGCATTTAACTATGAAATCCTGTAAAACCAAACCAAAATTATGAACACACTGGTGCAGAACTTTGTACTTTTTCCCCTTCCCAAATCAAAGGAAAATTCTATAAAGCCAAACCAAAATTATGAAATCTACTTCTGCTGGGTATTAATATCTAGTCATTTTCTTTTGAACTGCAGGGGCAGTACAAGAATGACATGGTTCAAGCTTTTCGAGCTATCATATAACCAAAAAAAAACTGCGCTAATTGTAATAGTTATTCTTCAGCTTTGGTTTTATTTCAGAAGTAGGTTGAGAAATTTATAGGACAAAACTTGGGTAAATTTTTACAACTCAACACCCATTTCCTCTGTCCCCTCCGTCTGAGCTGTCTCCCTTCCTCCCTTTCTCCATCGCAGCCGATACTCACAGTGGCCAAAATTAATTCGACATCCACAGTGGCTGCCACCTACGGGCAACTGTGAGTGCCATGGCCAGATTAATAAACTATCACAGAAAATTTTGAGAATTTTCCTTTTTCAATTGATGCAGAACGGAGGTCAAAGGAGTTACAAAAGAGAAAACCAAAGTTCCAATACAGTAACCAGAGGAGTAAAAAGCAATTCTTCGGATACCCATATGATGGGTAAGCCGCAAGGTCCTCCGATGAATAAATCGGAGATAACGGAAGCAGGGGGAGATGGGTGGGACTTGAATCACCGGATAATCGGGTCCTGAAGTTTTGACAAAGCGTTGATGATGGGGTAGTTTTTGGCGTCGCCGATGTTGGCAATTTGGGGTGTGATGGGAAGGGGAGGATAAGTGTTTGAACGGTGGTTGGGTGGGTAGAGAGGAGAGAGTTGAGGTGGAGACGTTTTTTGAGGCGACGATGACGTTGGTTGGGTCACTGGCCGTTCTTCGAATTGGTCTTATCGGCTGTGATAGGGAAAAAAGGGGGGATAGCTCAGACAGAGGAAAGAGAAAATAAGTGCTGAGTTGTAAAAGTACTTCATATATATTGTTTTGGGCAAGACTATCTTATACTTTCTTATGTGACTATTTTATACTCTCTTATGTGACTTATTGTCACATTTTTTTTTATTTGGAGATTCTACAATATTATATAAGTATGTTATACTATATTGACGTGACAATCATACGTAATTTTTATATTTTATTAAATAAAAATATAATTTATTTTATTTTCTCAAATAAATTTAAAAATAATTAATTTATATACGTGTCATTTTTATATTGATTAATCTTATGTAGTATGACATACTACATAAATATGAAAAGTATTTAAGAAATTTCCTTTTTTATTATATAATTTTAATTTTATATTATATCAATTTAATATAATTTAAATTTTATTAATTTTTTTAGTATAATTTAAATATTAACTTAATAAAATTTAAATTATATTATTTATACTAAATTAATTCAATATAAAAAAATACTTTACGTAAGATTTGTTCAAATCTATTATATAAATAGTCTGTATTTATTCCTCGAGTCAAAAGCAGGTGAATTGAATAATCGGATTTAGATGAGACATGCGGATAATCTTGCAGCACGTACCCTCAATGTGCATGACTCATTTAATACCAAATTAGTTTCTTGGTGGTGAACAAAGCATTAATTTCTTCAAACTTAGCACTGATGGCTGCTGGTGAGTGAGAACTGACAACAGTGAACCTTGGCCTCAAACTTAAACAAGGACAGTACCTTGCCAGACAGAAGAGTGGTGGTATGGGCTATGAGCCTATGAACTTTGCAGCTCAACTTGAGTCTATTCTCACTGCTTTTGTCTGTGGTATTTATTGCATTTTCTCTAAATGCACATGTTCTGTTTGTGTTTTGGTCAAGCTGTGACATGGAATTTTTTTATGCATATTGAAAATCAATGTTATAACATTCATCCAAATCTCTATCCATTCCATCACTCATGATTCAACAAAAAAAGAGTTATATCAGTTCTTTAACTATATCATTTTAGTTCTTTGTCACCTATAATTGCCATATTAAAAGAAAACTGTACTGTGATAATTTAACTAATAATTCTTTTTCAGACAATATTATAAATTCTTTTCAAATGTTGACACATGCCGTCCATTAGTTGAAGTTTCTATATTATGAACAAGCAATTCAACTCAAGAAAACTAATAAAAGTTTTAGCAATTATTCGTAAATTAATTTTAAAACACCCCAGTGATTATCCATTTTCTAAAGGCACAAAATAGGCTCAATAACTGCTATGACAGAAAAAAAAAGTGCTACAAGGAGAAACTAGCCCATGCTGTGTCATAATGTTTATTTTTTTTGGTTAGCCAACGGGGCAAAAGCCCAATAGAAAGGAAGACAAAGACTAACAGAGGAACTGATCTGGGCAAAGAGACACCCATGCAGTCCTCAAACAAAAGGTCCCAAATACAGCGGGGAGGATCAAAGAAACGGACAGCATCAAAAGAAGCAACGTGTCCCTTCCTGGCTAAAACATCAGCACACCTATTGCTTTCCCTAAAAACATGCTTAAGAGTAAGCTCCCAACCTCGACGCTTCATATCTCGGATTTCTTGGATCAAGTTAAAGCAGGGATGAAACCTGTTGCTGCCATTTAGCAGAAGCTGGATGCAACACTTAAGAGTCCATTTCTACCTCAACTTTCACGCATCCCAACTCCCAAGCCAGACGAAAGCCATGCACAAGACCCCAAAGTTCCGCATGTGTGATTGAACAATGGCCCAAACAACACGTGAAACCAGCGATAAAAGAACCAGCTGCATCTCTAAGCAGCCCTCCGCAAGCTGCAGAACCAGAGGACCCAAACAAAGAGCCATCCCTATTTAGCTTAAGCCAACCTTCCCTTGGAAAAGTCCACGCCATATTCTGGGTAGTGCGACTAGCCTTCCGAGAGATTCCACTAGTGAGCACACTAACAGTCATGCTGTTTCATAATGAACCATACAACTCTAATCTAATAAAAAAATAATTACTTTCTCATATATATACTCACATGTAGATGATATTCATCTTGAAGATAAAGAATATGTTGCCTATGAAAATGGAGTTGCAGGGTGATGCAGATAGTGTGCAGTGGGAAAAAATAGAGGGCTATGTTTGGTGTGGGAAGATTTGACAGCGGCTGTGGCATCCAATTTGAGGAATGCTTCAAAGAGGAAACTGTTAAATGGGTTAAGTGGTTATGCAGAACCAAACAGGATTATGGCCCTCATGGGTCCTTCAGGATCAGGGACATCCACCTTACTTGATGCCTTGGCTGGTGCCTCTCTATTTCTCTCTCTCCCTCCTCCCTTCACCTCCAGAAAAACACACCACCACATAATTTATTGTGATCTTCTTTGCTAGTTCATAAAAAATCCTAAAAATTATGCCAATTAATCTTCTTAACTTAATACTTGACTTGTGAAAATTTTATTTTTGATGCTTTTTCCACTAGTGCATGATTTGCTTTATGTCGTCATGTGTTTTTTTTTAAGCATAATTGTTTGTGCCACTTAAACTATATATATAACTTATACACTTCATATCATAAAAATATCTAAATGTAGTTACAGAAACATATAAGTTATAACAATCTTTATCTTCTAAAGAATTAAAGATATTTATCTTCTAGAGAAGACTCTTCCTACTATAAAAATATTTCTTTACAATAACAATGCATTGAGGAAAGTTAATTCTTCTCAGTTTGATTATTGACCAAATTTTACAAACCAAAGATGCTAAGGACATATAAAAAATATGAAATGAATTTTCTTCAACTCATTCTAAATGTTTCTGGCTTTTTTCTTATACCTTCTTGATTAATCTTCATGTTCTTCTTCTTCTTTTTTTCCTTTTTTTTTTTTTATTATTTTTTAAAAAAATTTTACCCCTTAACAGGGAGACTCCCAACAAATATCATCATGACCGGAAACATTCTATTCAAGGGGAATAAGAGAAGTACAGACTGCAGAGATGTTGTAAGTGTCACAAGAAAACAAATATTACCATGGCCCTGAAGCTTTTGCAGCTTCAGCATCTGCTTAAAAAAGTACTTATTTTAACAAAATGTTTCTCTTTCCAAAGTCACCCATAATTCATTAGCTGCTTTGAATAGAAACTTATAATCTAAACATTGATTCAGCAAATTTACCCTAGCCTCAATGTTGCAACTGATGTACATTTACACTAACTGTTCATATCCCCTTTCATCACTGATTCAACTTGTGTTGTTTTACAGTCTTATGTTACTCAAGAGGATTATTTCTTGGGAACTTTAACAGTAAGGGAAACCCTCACTTACGCAGCTCATTTGAGGCTTCCTGCTAATATGACCCAAGATGAAATCGATAAGGTGGTAAACAAGACATTAACTGAAATGGGTCTTCAAGATTGTGCAGATAGTACAATTGGAAATTGGCATTTAAGAGGCATAAGTAATGGGGAGAAGAGAAGGCTAAGCATAAGCATTGAAATTTTAACTCAGCCTCGTATACTTTTTCTTGATGAATC
The DNA here is from genome assembly GCA_003255065.1 of Cercis canadensis. Lineage (NCBI taxonomy): Eukaryota > Viridiplantae > Streptophyta > Magnoliopsida > Fabales > Fabaceae > Cercis > Cercis canadensis. The sequence goes on along the minus strand of QAOA01007318.1, from coordinate 1,491,201 downwards.
CACTAGTGGGCTAGATAGTGCAGCAGCTTTCTGTGTGATTTTATCTCTAAGAAATATAGCTCATGATGGAAGAATAGTTATCTGCTCTATTCACCAATCAAGTAATGAAGTCTTCAATCTTTTTGACGATCTGTTACTCCTTGCCGGTGGTGAAACTGTGTATTTTGGAGAAAGAGAAATGGCTGTGAAGGTAGGAAAAAGTTGTTTGAAATTTGCACTTGCAAAGAGCTATTTAAGAAGTTACTGAATCCTCTTCTTCCAATTCAGTTCTTTGCTAATGCATGATTCCCCTGTCCAACAAGAAAAAATCCTCCAGAGCACTTCCTTCGTTGTGTTAGCTCAGAGTTTGACAGTATTGCAACCTTAATGCAGTCCCAAAATGTCAATGTGAGTACATAAAGCTCCTCAAGTAATTCCAGTCAGTATTTTCTGCTTTGCTTTCAGATTTCTTTGATGCTTCTCATTTATATATATGTTGTTGTATCTTTTGTTCAGAGAACCTCATCATTGTCGTTATCATCATCATCATCAAATTATCTAATGGATTTTACAACAGAGGAGATCAAAGCAAAACTTATAAAGAACTACAAGAATTCTGCACTGTCCACAAATGCAAGGAAAAAGATCAGAGAAATGTCCCTTACTGTATGTATATCCACATCAAAGCCAGAGCAAATTTCTTACTTAGCCTTCTACCATCTTTTTTTTGCTTTTTCTATTTACATTTGAGATCTCTAATGAAATGGATTTCTTCTCATTGATTTTGAACAAAAGAGCTGGACAATGACAGATCTCATACTAGTTTTATTTCATTTCTAATTGGTCCTTGGTCTTAGCACGATTTAACTCACCAGCAAGTGATCATATGTTGTAGGAAGAACTCCCCATAAGATCAAAGAAGACTTTAGGTAGCAGCTGGTGGAAGTAGCTACGCACATTGACTCGTTGATCATTCCTAAACATGTCAAGAGACATTGGTTACTACTGGATACGGATTTTATGCTACATCTTGGTATCAGTGACTGCAGGAATTATTTATTTTAACATAGGAACAAGTAACAAAGCAATCTTCCTATCCGTAGGTGGCTTGCCTTTCTTCCTTGAGGAATTAAAGGTACATAACTCATTTCATAAGTCATACAACACTTGTAAATTTTAGCTCTATCTGCAGAACTTACCCCCTCTCATGACCATTAAAAATCAGGTCTTTACTCGTGAAAGATTTGGGAGACATTATGGGGAGGCTGTTTATGTGCTGTCAAATTTCCTATCATCATTCCCTTTTGTTCTTGCAATTTCCATCTCTTTAGGAACAATACTCTACCACATGGTGAACTTTCATCCAGGCTTCACTCACTACTGCTATTTCTGCATAAACCTCTTGTGCTGTATCGCTGTCACAGAAGCCAGCATGCTAATGGTTGCAGCATTTGTATCCAACTTATTGGTCGCCATAGGAACTGCAGCTGGGGTGACTGTAAGCAAACTAACACAATACAACCTTGTTATTATCATAAATTTGAAATCATCTTTACCTTACATGGTTGTGGACACAGGTACTCATGATGATGCCATCTAATATATTCCGAAGGCTGGTAGATCTTCCAAAGTTCTTCCGGCGCTACCCAATGTCCTATCTCAGCTACGTTGTATGGTCAATACAGGTACAAGTATTCATAATCTCATCCTAAAACTACCATTTCCAATATTCATGTCTTTTGAGACATGCCATGCTAATGCATTATTCAGATATTGACACAAACTAATTGGACTGCGATGCTATTTTACTATATACCTCAGGGTCAGTACAAGAATGATCTGATTGGACTTGAATTTGAACCTGCGGTGCCTGGAGATCCTAAGATAAAGGGTGAAGTGATTCTTCAGGATACATTTGCTATTCCAATGGATTATTCAAAGTGGTGGGACTTGGGAGCTCTGCTTTGCTTATTAATATCTCATCGATTCCTCCTTTTCTTCATGCTTAAGCACAGAGATAGAGTTTCGTCGCTGTTATATAACAAAGGGGCTCTCTTAGGCATTTTTATCAGGAGACCTTTCTTGAGGGAGACATATATTTCTTCCAAGAGACATCAAACCTTATATCCTTTATCTGTTCAGGAGGGTCTCTCCTCTCCTATGCCTTAGTTCTTACTCTAGTCATTATAGTTTTTTGCCGAGTCCCCTTTGCCTCATTCACTTCCCTTTCATTATACTTCTTGGTGTCAACAGCTTTTTCTTCTTCAGGTGGGGACTCAGATTTGGCAACTCTCCATTTATTTGTAAAAGTTAGTGCTATTTACGTGTCCAGAAACGATGAAGAAGCGTATCTAAAATGTAAGAATTATACGATATTGGGGGGAGCCTTAGAGCATCATAACTCAACTTTTTAAGCAAGGAGATTTATTTGTTTTAGGAAAAACGTATTTATATTAAATGGAAGAAATAATGGGAAAAAAAAAAAAAGAAGGGACGGTAAGTTATGCTTAAGAATAGTATTAAAATTAGCATTCTGCTCCAAAAAAGAAAAGTGTCTCATTGTTAGTTTTATTGGCCATGCCTACTTAAATTCGGATCACCATGATGTGAGGCACCTTGATAGCCAACATTGACTCATGGGTCCCAGACACTCAACACTTATACCCAATCCTCTTCCAAGAATCAAGAAAAATGCATTTATAAACCTTCAAACACATGTCACCATAGAAATCAATTGGTTTCCTAATCACAGGACCAACTCCAAGGGACTAAACTACTACCCTGGAATTGCATAAACAGCAGACCACTATAAGCCTTACTTGCCGTACTCCTAACAAAGCCCTGAGACTAACGAATAAAAATTGTTCTAAGTTCATAGGTTTCATCTAGAATTCACCAAAAACTCCAAACAACTTATCCCAAATGCTAGTAGCTAAGGTAGAAAGATTTATTTTTGTGTATGAAACTTGATCAGGATCAGCCCATGCAAAAGTAAATGAACCCGTAATTGTTTATATGCAATGGCCAGTGAATCAGTGGAAACCGACTATCTACCCGCCTACAAATTACACTCAACTTCAAAAATTAAAAGAAACCAAACCCATTAAAAGATTGATTTACTTCAGATCAGCCAGTTTGATCTGGTGTTGCAATTTCCATACTTCCCAGTAAAGAATAGCCTGACAGTGGAACTTTTTAGTAACTGTACAAGCATTAAATTTGCAAGAATTTATCAATTATAATGCGGAGAAGTAACAATAGATGGAAGGAAAATATGATTAAAACCCCCGCAGGTCATTTCATTCACCATGATGTTATCAATGAGAATTTCATAGTTAAGCCTCGCCCAATCCAAATAGAAAAAACATATGTAATACAGGGTATTCAAAAACTGAAATTAATATTGGCAGCTTTACACGTACAAGCTATGAAGTAGCTGAGTAGTTCAAGGAATATTTGTCAAAATTGACCGACAGCATTATTCAGTTGGCCACTTCAAAAAAACAAAATTGCATCGACCCTTGAGTGTTTTAATTGCTTCTATTTATTTGCGTCAATGAATTCTCTGTACTCGCTCTTCATTTTGACTCCTGAGACAGTCCTGCAAAAGCATACAACCATCAGCAGTCAAAACTCAGTAAGATAGCCAAGAAACTAGTGTATGAGTATATAGATGGCAATTTGCATAGTGTATGAACAACTTCAATAAAAGGCAATCATAACATCCAAAAATTTGGGCATAGATGTTGAATTTCGAGTAATTATTGCTTTCCACAGGTACCTCCATCAGAACCAAAGATATTCAAATTAAACCCAATAACAGTAACTTGTGAAAGCAAAAAATGAAGATACGGGACCAAAAGCTGATAATAATAATAATTTAATCAGAACAAAATGGACGAAAAGACAAGATATCAACCAACCATATCATCTCCTTGTTTTTGAAAAACTGTACACATGGTGTACCCATGATTGCAGCTGCTTCTGCTATTTCTGGATCTTCCTCTATATCAATTTCAACAAAATGTACATTCTCATCAAATTCATCGATCACCTGCCATAGGAAAAGTTAACAGATAAGTTAACATAATTTTTTACTCTTCGATAATTTAACAACAGTAGCAGTTCCAGACTTCCAGTTACTTCATATGTCATGCATAAGAACACTACTACTTTATTCTCTCAAGTTATTTGCAGTAGCTCACTTTCAAAAAATATGATCTGGTAGCTTTCAGGTTGAGCACAGAATAAGCTGAGCAAATCATATGAAGAACATCAAAACAGCTTAATAGGACTGTTCCACTAAATTTCAAAGGGAGAGCCACCTGGCTTGCATACGAACTGGAAATGGCTTTTATTTGGTGGAGGACACGAGACAATTACAGTGAATATACATTATACTTTCAACATCTTGCTTAGCACTTCAACCTTAGTGCCAAGGTAGATTCACTGTGTATTAATGTTCACAGAATCTGTCATCACTAAGGAGCAATTTGGCATGCTGGCTAGGAACAACCCACATTGATCCTGGGTTGTAGGTCAGTGACAATATTTTTCAAGCTTGTGTTGGTCTTTGCTTGGAAGCACCGTGAAGGTTGTGATTCTGGCAGGGTTATGGCCCAAGCCAACACAGCCTGCCCCTAATTAAGTTATTGTATTTCAATAGGGCCTCATTCATCAAAGGAAGTTAAAGTCGCCTATAAGTATAGCACATGAAACAAAATTCATGGTGTAAATTGATTCTTAAAGTTTGAAACATAAACTTCAGTATGAAATCTCGTTAAGGGTGTTGGAATTATTCATACTCCATGGTAAGGCAAGTCTCAACTGAGATACTTTGCACGTATAAGTTTAATACAAGCACAAATAAATCTGATTTATACCTTCTGCTCAGAGGTTACAGATTCAACCACAACAATTTGCATACATTTCAATGCCTTAATCAACATAGTAAATGTTTTAAAATACAAACAGTTCTTTGCCATATACACCAGTAACCACACAATTAAATACCAAGTTGAATCATTTACATTCATTGCTAGAATGAAAAAAAAAAAGTAACTCAATCATGTCACAGAAGCTTGATTGACAAGTATTATGACAATTAAGGATCATAAAATTACTTTTATTTCCCTTTTTCTCACATACCTTACTAAGAATTGGCTTCAAAGTCCTACACGGACCACATGTTGGACTTGTATATAATACACATATAAGCCTTGGACTTTCATGGTACAATTTTCGTAGAGCATACTGAAAAGAGGAATTAACATAAGCTAAGAAAATATGTAATAACACTAACTCAAGAAATGAATGAAAACAGAATTGATTGAGCAAAACAAAGCTAGGACTTAAGTCATTAGCATAAGCACTTGTTAAGGAAACACATACCTGGCCCTTATGCTTTGTAAGGGTAATGTCAAAGCCCTCTTGAACATCCCTGTCTGTGAGTTCCTTCTTAACCTCTTCAGTTTGTGGCTGTTACAGGTGATATTGGAAGACTGAGAATCATATCGGAGCAAATTGTATGAATTAATATCAAAAGTGATTTCCTCCACATTAATACCAATGGCTATATCCACAGTTAGAACTTACACCTACAACCAAACGGATAAGTTTGCATGTATTTACTCCACCAAAGGACTACCTAAACTTGACCAGTAGTTTAGGTCCTAAGTCTTACTAGGTGGTATTTATGATGGTTTTGCCCTTTATTGTTTGATATATGCTTTCTATTATATCCTCTTTTGGAAAGAACGAGGGACCTTGAAAGAACTTTAGATAAGTGACGTGTTATTTATTATATAAGAAACCCATTCATAAACTCAAAAGCAGTTGGTTATAGATTCCTTAGAATGACGCGTACTAAGTAGGAGTTTCAGAGCAAATAAACTAAAATGATGATGGGCAATGCACTCAAGTTTCTATCTTCCTCGCCTGAATCTTCCTCTACCATGCAGTCTGGTGCACCTCACTATGTTAAAAAAATAGGAAATAATTACATGCTGATGAGATGAGAGAGGCCCATAAGTGAACATAGACACTAGTGCCATTAAATTATCTCAACAACCAACAGAGGACCACTGAATCAACACATCCCACAAATGAGAGTGTGAAGGAACTTCATAAACCAAATTCTATGGACTCAACTTTCTTATCAAACAACAATTAGGTATATTATCTTTATGCAATTTTAGTTTATTTCTTCAACTTTGAATGTAAAAAATACCTGATGGAACTCTACAAGAAGATCTTTGCTCACAAGATATCTCTCGACTGATAAAGCAGCAATGCATCCAGATCCAGCGGCAGTTATGGCTTGCCTCCATTCATGGTCCTATAAAAATTAAATAAAAAGAAACATTACAAAATATTTGCAACAGATATTGGTTACTTCATGCGAAAGGTAGCATCAAAATTCAAGATGGATTCAGAAAATTAGCTTCTTCAAAATTTGCATAATTTGTACACTCAGATTTATACCAACACTTCATAAATAATATAAGAAGGAATAAACAACAAACTTATGCTACAGTACAATGATGTTAAATGAGGGTTGATAAATTCTACCAAAAAAAAATGAGGGTTAATAAATACTGTAGCACTCCAAGAAGATCATAAGCAGAGAAGGAAACCCAAAAAAATAAACAAATCAAATTATTGGGGAGAAAATCGCATAAATGTATCAAGAGAAATCTTAGCTCGGTTTGATTCACACTATGACATATTCTAAAATTCAAACTTTGCGAATATTGTCCTCCTTATGCTCTAGCTATTCCTTAAAACATTCTACTTAGTTCTACATTTATTTAAGAGTTGAAGTAAATCATATGGAACAATCAAAACTATATAAGAGCAAAACATTCAGCAGGTTACCTGCACATCTCCAGCAGCAAATACACCTTCTCTTGATGTTTTTGCAGTACCCTCCTCAACCAATACATAGCCAGACCTGTCAAGTTCAACTTGACCTTCCAATAGCTGGCTATTTGGTGAATGACCTATACCATAAAATAACCCTTTTGCCTCAAGCACAGATTCCTCCCCAGAATCAACCTTTCGAACTAAAATGCCAGACATCTGCCCTTTTGTATTGCTCACAACATCAACAGTCTCTGTATTGAAGTGCACAGTGATGTTGTGATTGTTGAACACTCTGAAACATTCGCGATAATCAACCTGTTAAACAAACATTCAGGGAGTTGAAAACTCACATACAAATTGTTTATTAGTATATAATTCACCATCATCAAGGAATCCAAACAAAAAACTACACATAAACGAAGACTATCAAGCAAGATGACAAGAGAAGAAACACAATACAAAATCCTTATTTTTCTTTCTTATAGAATATTACAATACTAACTTCTAGCCATATCTAATCAAGTCACAGTATAACTGGAGGAGAAAACTCAGAACTGCCTCATAGAACACTCACTGATTTTTTTTCATTTGAGACAACCTTAAAACTTTTTGTGTCAATTAGAGATATTAACATGTTTGTCAGAAAGCTTCTATCATGCAATTAAAACATGGAAATACTGTACATCATTTGTCATGGAAAAATTGATTATATTGTTTTAGACTTAACAGCAAAATAGCATCATATAGAATCATAAGCAAACACACTTCAGTCTCTAAATATTTTACATCCAAATCCAGCTATACCATTCCTTATGATGAACCCTATGGAATGGCAATTTAGATAAGAAACCCACTACGCTTCTGATCTTTGACCTGTATTCTAAAACTTATGCCCAGAAAACATATTCTGCAGCGAAAAAAAAAAAAAAGAAACTAGCAAAATCATCTTTATGAAACATTTAAAACAAATTAAAATAATGGAATATCAGTTTCATAACATTCAGAAAAGCATCCATCGTAACGAATAAAAGGACATATCATGAGTAATGAAAGCGATATAAGGATATCATGGTAGAGAGCCTGGCAACTTTTCGACGAGTATGAAAGACTGATCTGACAAAGTATGTCTAAAACAATAATCCCAAAGAAAAAAAATTAGGGAAACAGGACAATGGGAAGAGAGAGAGAGAGAGAGAGAGACCTTAGAAAACCAAACAGAGATATAAATATAGAATTATAAAGTGTAACTAACACTCATATTTAAATAGGAGCTTATATGATATCCATATTAAGAACCACATGAAAGATGAAAGGTCTTTAAAGAATTTAGGATCTCAATGAGGTCTCCAATTTATAGATGATATTTGATAGGATCAGGTTATTCATTCGCAAGAGAACTGCAAATTTGAATGAAATATTGAAAATTAAGATGTGCCTCAACAACTACCACATAACTATAGTTGGGATATGTTCATTAGACCCACCTATCTTGCATAGCTCTGGAAGCCCTCAGTTGCTCCCTACGTACAAGTAAGTGAACATGACGAGCATATTTAGTTAAGTATATTGCCTCCTCAGTTGCTGTGTCTCCCCCTCCAACGACAGCAAGAACTTGACCCTTAAAGAGAGGTGATGCTCCATCACAAATTGCACATGCACTAATTCCTCTGCTCCAAAATTCATCTTCTCGAGGTAACCTAAGCCTTTTTGCAGTAGCTCCAGTGGCATAAATAACAGTATGGCACTTAACCTGAAATATCATTCATGAACACTCGATGAAACAAAACCAACTACTTTTCTTCCAAAATATCAAAAACTTAACAAACAAGTTGTTGTGAGATTTGATGTAGTTCAAACTAGTTAGATAGTTTTATAATTCAAAAGTAGCAACAGTCATTTCAGAAGATATTCCATAATTCCATTGACTTGCTTGACTCGCATTATAGGCAAAATAATTGGTATATTTGACCTCTAATTGTTATCACATTTCTCCAACAAATTGGATATTTTAAATCCATAAAAGAAGAATATCACAAAGCAGATTCAGTACCAGCAAACTACAACAGCACAATCTTGAAGAATAAAGGATATCAATAATTTACGCAATCATGTAAATCAGCAAGCTGCTAATGAATATATCACCTTACGTTCACTACTGCGGACAGTAAAAGGACTACTTTTTACATCAATAGCTTCAACATCTTCTTGGAACAATTCTGCGCCCCAACGCTCAGCTTGACGTCGCATCCTAGAAAGGTAGACAATGAGTGAACTCCAGGTCTTTATGTAAATGAATTTAATGAATAACAAAAAAATATGAGTTATAACAACTTTTTTGTGTTTTTTTTTTATATTTTAATACCTGTCCATCAGATCAGGACCAGTTATCCCATCTGGAAATCCTGGAAAGTTTTCCACTTCAGTGGTAGTCATCAACTGACCCCCTGGAACACCACCCACTTGGTATCCCTCAAACACTACAGGTTTTAAATTGGCACGTGCGGCATATATTGCTGCTGTGTATCCTGCAGGTCCTGAACCGATAATTACCACATTCTCAACACTTTTTCCTGAGAGATGAAAAAAGAAGGCGTTATTGTCAACTTTGCTTATCCATCTAAAATAAAAAAGAAAGACCAAGTGATCAATAACAAGAATTACATTATCATAGCATAAGTCTGAACTAACAAGTCAAAGTTTTGTTCTTAGTAAGCATATATTTCTGAATCGACAGGAAACTTCAAACATATAAGCATCCAATTAAACAGATTGTGCTAGAAAGTAAATCCTAGCTTCGAGCTGAGGACACTGCATTAACTTCATAACCAGACAAAATAACATGAAAATTTCAACTGTCCCTTAGTAACTAGCCTAAGTGCCTAAGTCACAGCATGCTCTCAATAATTACAATGAGCCGACAATTCGACTCTCAACGTCCATTATCATCTAGCAAACAACCAACAGTTTAGTAAATTCATCTTAAGTACTCGTTTTCAACAATTTAGTACTAGTTATCAATTTTCACTGCTTGTATCCAAGCCGTCTCCAAATCCTTTTACCAAACTCCCACCAATGCCTTCCTACTTCCCAATACTGCTCCCCATTAAGTTAAATTCAAGTATACATAAAATGTTGTTTGTTAAAACCCGGGAATGCAGTTTTCTAGTTCCTTTTATACTCAAAATCCTATTTGATATGTTCACATTCTTTCCCCAAAAAATCCATCTCAATTTTTTTTTCTCAGAAACTTGAACTGTACACAATCATGGAATTTTTGGCCCTCGCAAGCATTCCTACTCCAAAATACTCACTCAAACATCATCCATTACGTACAGAAAGAGGTTTGTGTAAGTGTAATTGATTGCTTGTGTGTGTCTGGGAGCAGTTGAGTGACCTGGTGAGGTAGGAACGTCCTCCGAGGATGCTCGGACTCTGAGTCTGCCCAGAGGAGGACGAGGTCCGAGTGAGTCAACACGGATGTGCCGTGGCGGTGGCGACCCTGCCTTTATGAGAATGAGGCCATGTGGCGGCGGAAGGAGTGCGTTGGAAGAGAGAGTGGCCATGGTGGTGAATCGGTGAGTCGGAACGGCCCCGACTCCGATTCCTATCTTCGCAGCAACCATTGGTTTTTTCAGACCATAGAATATGAGACAGACTAGCCAGTAGCTATATTTGTGTTTTTTTGTTTTTGTTTTTTCTTATTTTATATTTCTGGATATTAGGGGTGTGTAACACGCGCTGGAGGGTTATCTTATCTGTACTCGCGATGAGTTGGAACTCGCTCAAGAGGATAGCTAGCCAGTTAGCCACGCTAATTATTAGTAATTTTTGTTTGTTTTATTACATTTGGCTATCTAATTTAAATACGGAATTTACAAACCATGAGAATGATTTTGGTATTATAACTTAACCTTCTCAAATCTAAAATTAAGGAAAATGGAGATATCATGTTCCTTGATTACGTTATGCTATATATTTGTTGTTTTCTTTTCTTATGCTTTCGAGAAATTTTTTTATCAGGATTATAAGTACATTTATTGTATAATTATCTTGATTTATTCAATTATGAGTGTACATCATATTTAACTAAGACAAACAGATATAGGAGTAGTTATTGTTTTTCAGACAAATTTGCACAAGAATTTAATCAAAAATATACTTAATTACTATTTAACTTTTGAGAGTTTATAAGGGTTTATTTAACTCACTAGTTGTAATTTAATTATAAAGAATTTGAATAATTTACATGATCTCCATTTAGCTGTAATATGATTTATAAAAAATTTGAGTAATTTACATAAAAAATTGGAATCAAATTTGTGTGTTACCAAAAGAAACAAATAATTTTTTCACATTGTTGTAATATAAATTTTAAGAAGATTCTTCACTCATTAAGATTTTTCAAGACCCAAAATCATGTCCTAACTTGCTACTTATTAGTCAATTAACAAAAGTCACCACTAGAGCTGAATTTTCCTCCCCCACTAAGGCCCCGTTTGGGTAAATAGCTTATTTAAGCGCTTATATAAGAAGACCTTATGTGAAAAAAATTTATACCATAAACTCCTTTAAAATAAGCTATTTAGTGTTTGGATACATATTTATAGAAGCGTTTTTAAAATTTGTAAGCTCTTTTTAAAGCATTTGGATAAATAAATATATAAGTACTTATAATTATAAAAATTACGAAAAAGGACATTCATAAGAAAGAATTGATATGAAATAAAAATATTTCAAATGCATATACGACTGCTATAATTAATATTACTATTATTTTACTTCTTTCACTTTAAACAAAAATTATACCAATTGCAATTTTAAATAAAAAAACAATTTCAGTTTGAACCCTCCTCCGTCGAAGTCCATCTCCTCACCCAAGCTCTACCACCGTCAACAAAATACCGGGCATTTTTCTCCCTTTTCGTCTATCTATTTCTTTCCATTTCTTTCTTTACCACACAATACACAAGCAACATCACTGTAATTAATGATTGCCGATGTGAATTCATGCTCCCATGGCTGAATCAGACGATTCCCTTATCTTCTTTACTTAAAAATGGGGTCAAAGAGAACCCAAACAAGTGAGAAACAACTTTTCCTGGAAAGACCAAAGTGAAGAAACTTCAATAGATGGGGAACATTGGAACAACAGTAAAAATTCACCAAACGATGACAACACAATCGACTGTTAAATTGTTCGTTGGTGTGTGGCA
>QAOA01007318.1:1442939-1474584 GCA_003255065.1 Cercis canadensis | reverse complement strand
CACAATACACAAGCAACATCACTGTAATTAATGATTGCCGATGTGAATTCATGCTCCCATGGCTGAATCAGACGATTCCCTTATCTTCTTTACTTAAAAATGGGGTCAAAGAGAACCCAAACAAGTGAGAAACAACTTTTCCTGGAAAGACCAAAGTGAAGAAACTTCAATAGATGGGGAACATTGGAACAACAGTAAAAATTCACCAAACGATGACAACACAATCGACTGTTAAATTGTTCGTTGGTGTGTGGCAGAGAAAAAAAAAGAAGCCCAGACATGGATAATTCATGGAATTCTGAAGAGTAATTAAGGATATTTTTGTAATACTTTATCATAAAACAAAGTACCGGTTAAGTTGAAAATAGCTGTCGCAAAAGCTTTTTTCAAGAAGCTTCATTTTTTAGCTTCTGAAAAAAAGCTCAAAATAGCTTATAGGAGGAAATAAGTTGTTTTTATAAGCCCATCCAAACACTTGTTTAATCATTTTATAAGTGCTTAATGCAGTAGAGAAGCTCAAATAAGTCAGAAGTAGGCTTATCCAAACGGGGCCTATGACCATCTCATTTGACCACCAGAAATCCTGTTGCATATTGTTGTTTTTGAGTTTTGCGCGATAATTAATGGACATTCTATGCAAGTTTTCAACGTTTAGATACCAAGCAATGGACAAAAGAGAGAGAAACAAATGATAGTTAAACCGACATATAAAATTTTGATTTTTACATGGTGTGAGAAAATGGAACGCAAATACATGTCATCGTCTTATAAGTAATATAATAAAAATGAGTTATTGTTTTCACGAAAATTAAAACTATTAATTTTTAAAATTAAGTTAATCTCAATTTTATCTGATCAATTAATTAAAGATAAGTTTAAAACTACATTTAAATAAACTGAAAGTAAACAAAAACAACTAAAAATCACGAACTAATTAAAGAGAAGTTTAAAACTACATTTAAATAAACTGAAAGTAAACAAAAGCAACTAAAAATCATGAACTAATTAAGAGAGAAAAATTTAGGATTTTCGATTTCATCATAACTAATTACAGTTTTCATTCCTTAATTCATTAATCTAAATTTATCTTTCTAATTGTTAGCCAAGATTTTCTAAATTATTCATTAGCCTTTTCTAATGTCTAATGAAAATATTTTCAAATTATGAACTCACTATATCACTATGTGAATTACAAATAACCAAAAAATTCATTCAATTATGTTATTCTCTTTAATTGATTACATAGGCCATGAAAGTATATCTTTATCCTACATATAACCTATGATATTTATCCCAATGAACTAGACACACAAATCTCATTTTGGTCTCATTGTGATTAATCTATCAACTAATTGGTGATCAAACAATTAGAAACATAAAAATAAGAAATAAACACTCAATTAGGAAAAAAAATAAAATCATAAATTAATTCTAAAATAAATTATAACCATTCATAATTAAGCTACATTGTTGTCACCGATCATTACTTCAATCATTGTCTTGTCTCTTTTCTGCTATTCAAAAAAGTCTAAAAAGTTCCCTACCTCAAAGCTAAAGGTTTATTTATATTTTTCTTAAAATCCTAATTAGAATAAGGAAATAATTGTTGCCGACTTAAACTTGGACTTCGGGCGCTGGGGCGCTACTGACGCGCTAGTGCACGGCTGCCGCGGCTCTTCACTTCTGCCTTGCACGCACGTGAAAGCGCTGTGTGATGGGCACAGCTGCGCCTGGCTTCTGCTTCTGGGGTGTTTGCACTCGGAGACAAGCGCAGGGGCGCTGATTTGCTATGGCATGGGCGCAGAGGCCCTTGCTCCTTAGAGCTGGGGCTCTTGTTCTCTGGCCAGCTGAATTTTTGTTTGCTTCCTGCCTCTTTTCCACATACTTTAGTACTTACTCCATCTTAATCTACTAAAATCTTCATAACTTAAATAAATTTACACAAGTAACAAAAACACATAATTTAACATTAAAATCCCTTAAGAAACAAATAAAATATAAAACTAAAGATACTTAAAGAGTGAATATAAAATCCACTCAACACTACACGTAAAATCTTCACTACCTTTGACTTCCATTATAAAGAAATGATAACTTCTTATTAAGAACATAAATAACACAAGCACATACACAACACAACTAATTCAAAAATATCTCAAAAAAGTTTAAGTGTAAGATTCAAATCTCTATTCCCCATATCCATAACCAAAAAATTCTAACTCTATCTATTTATACATAAAAAAAAAATTTAATAAAAGTAATCTGCATCTACCTGAGAATCACTTAGGTATTTTATATACTGATTTTCTCAAAATGGACCAAATAATTAAATTTAAAAAAGATAAAAACTCTATTTTTGTCCCTCATTTATTTGGGCATTCTCAAAATAGTTCCTCAATGCAATTTCTGCTCAATTTAGTCTCTTAATTAAGAGTTTCGCTTCAATCAAATCCTTCAATCTAATTGCCGCTAACTTAACTAAAGAAAATGTTAATGTGATCATTAAAGAGTGATGTGATAGTGTTAAATGTCACGTTTGACACCTAAATGGACACATCACTTAAGTGCTGTCCCTCTTCCCTTACATTCTGTCGGCCACTCGTAAGAGGGAGCTCATGGTGGTTTCTCCATCTTTGAATGATTCTTTAACTAATCAAAGAAAATAGATGATCACTGGAACTTCTTCATCCTCATTAACCTACCACTTGATCCTGTTTTGAATAAAACTACTGTGAGCTTTCAAAGTTTGAAACTTATTCAATCTGCATTATAGCAACTTCTGGATTTAATTTTCACGGGAAAAAAAAACACAATTTTCTATATGCACATTAACAAAGGAGACAAGTAAAAAAGTCCTATAAAGAGAAAAACGTTATTCCAAATTCCAACTCCAACCCCGTCAAAAAATCATAATAAAACAAAAAAACTCTCCCCACCAAACTAGAGTAGAGTAGGACGAAGACCAATACAGATTCATTGCAAGTGGGAAATTTCTCAATTCTCATACCATAAACAAACCCAACAAGGTGTAACCCAACTTGTATACATGACTAAAGCAAAAGTAGATTTTCCTTTCCATTTCCATGGCATACAGATAACGTATGTGGGGAAGAAAGTTTCAGAAATCCCACAATGACATGCGATAGCAAGAGCTTCAAAATGTTGGGGTTTTCCGATTCCCAATCGCTACAAAACTTGCTGCACGAAGTAGGGAAATCGAAACTGGAAACTAGAATTGAAATCGAAGAAGGGAAATTTTTGGGGCTGCCTACGGTGACCACCGGAATGAAGGGGCTTGATATTTTTTTCTCTTCCCTCCCCTGCAGCTAAAACCCCAGCTTATACTTCAGAGTCGTTTTTAATCTTTAAAAGCCATTAAAAACCAAAACAACATCGTTTTCGTGGAAGGGACATGACATTTAACAGTGCCGCAAATGGCCACATCAGCATTTTCTTCAGCTGATTTTCTTCAGTTAAGAGAGCGGCAATTAAACGAAAGAATTTGATTGAAGCGAAACTATTAATTGAGAGACTAAATTGAAAAAAATATTACACTGAGAGACCATATTGAGAACGTGCGAAACTCTTAATTTAGAGACTAAATTGAAAAAACATTACACTAAGAGACTATTTTGATAACGCCCAAATAAGTGAAGGACAAAAATAAAGTTTTTGTCTTTAAAAAATCAACCAATTCTGTTCTCCAAAACCATATAAAACATTGTAAGCCAAGGTGCAAGGAGCAAGGAGCAAGGATCAAGGATCAAGGATCAAGGATGAAATTATACTTGGCTGACAACTGCGTTTGTTTTACCAAAGTAAAACCAACTGAATGGTTTGAGTGGGCATTCAACCCAAGAAGCAAGGATGCGATTGACAGTTGCAGGTGCAACGGTCATCGGTTAATGCAAGCAAACTTCCTAAATGCATCAAAACAAGATGGTTGCAATGGGCATCCCAGTTACCAACAAAACCTTTAACGCAAATATAAATCACGGAAATGTCCGGTAAACTCTCTCTTTCTCTTTTCTTCGATGAGCATCCCAATATGACTGAAATGCCAAAATTCTCAATGCCAGAAAGGAAGAAGGCTATAATTCTCTAATTGGGAATATATTTACAATTAAATGGCACACTGAGTCATCGTACATAACTCATTAACTCTACAATGCATTTTCCATATTTACACCTGGCTTGTTTGGATCTAACAAAGGACTAAGCTGAATTCTACCTGTATAAATGAAGGAAAATATTCACACCTCTCAAGACATCGGGAGTAGTGTTACAAAATAACATGACTAAATTAGGATGTCTCATGAATTAGCCGCAAAATGGTTAAATATGGTCTCCAGAGTTGACTGGCTGATGCTGTACTCTGCAATGCCCAGTCTATTTCTGGAAAAGATTTTGGTAAAATTTAGTCACCTTGATTAACAAGAAAGAACATGGAACAGCATATTACAGGTCATTGTACTTCACCTGTTTCCTTCAAGAAGTCCAAAAACATCTGCAAGGGAGAAACCTTCACCATATGGCAACTGCAGTAAACAAACTATGATTTTACTATATGCCTGATAAAAACTGCGCCCAAACATGATTGAATGCACATACATATGCAAACATTCAAACATGAGGATTTTTCAGCCATACTGCAGAACTTTCCCATACAAAATGTGATTTAACAACTCAACTACCTGATATCTTGCGCTCAAACCATTGCATCCTTGGCATCTTGCTCCAGAAAATGAAGATAGAATAAATGAATCAATTGCTGAAAACTTTTCTTTGGACAACCACCACTCAGAAAACACCAGCAATGGAATACCACCTACAAATTTTCCAACAGAGACCAATAGAGTAGAAAGAGGGAAGTTAGCACTAAAGGAGAATATATGTATGAAATATGTGTCTGCTGGGTTGATGAGTGCATTAAAGGGGGGATTGAGTGCATTAGTGAATGAAGTAAAACCACAATCGTATCTAAACTGTATACTGGATAATAAGGAATTGTAAAGCCTAAGCTACACAGATCGGGCATAAATATCTAGGATACATTATTTCCATTCAATATTATATCCATTCTGGGCAAGAAAAGTCTATTTTGTTGAAGAAAAAATCTGAGTGAGATTCAAGTCCATTTTTAGTCATCCACCCGCATTTTTCAGCCAGAAAAAAGGTCATTAACTAATAAAAAATACCAATAATAATAATAAGAAAATTCTTCTACGGAAGGTTCACTCATACCATCTCGAAATAATTGTTCTGATAACTGTTCACCGAAAACCCCATCAGCGACGGGAGTACGAGAGACAAGTGTCTTAACTCTTTCTTCATTTCCAAGCCAGCGACCGATTAGGACAATCATTTCTTGTGACAAGCTAATCTCTGTGATGGAGACATTTTCTGATGCAATGGAGTTGCTGCCCCCAATGCAAACCTCAAGGTCACCAAGCAAGCTTCTAGGATGAGAAGGGGCATCAAAAAGTTTTTCTTGAATGACTTGGCAGAGGATCTCTAAGTCCAAAGAGCTCACTTCAGTAGGTTTCACCTGGAAACAGGGAAACCAGTAATTAGATATATGCAGGTCCTTTTTGTCCCAAACAAGAAGAGGAGGAGGAGGGGGGGATGGGGTTGGGGAAGAAACAAGAAATAAAAGAGATATATGAATGTGCTTCTGAGATTTGCAATCCAGGAATACCTCTAGTTCCAGATGATTCCCAAATCTTGTTTTCAAATGCTGTGGACTTCCAATGCATCTCAATCGTCCACCCACCTTCAAACAGAAAATAAAAACAAGGACAAGGTTAGGTTATCTTTGGGGATTGTATATAAGTGCTTCAAGCATGTAAGGAGAAATGAAAACTTGTACCATTATCCCTATTCGGGTGCACAAGGCTTGAGCTTCATTCATGCTGTGCGTAGTAAGAATTACTGCTGTCTTTCCTCGTCTTGTTGAAATCCTAGATATGACATCCCACATAAACCGTTTGGCTATGGGATCCATACCTAAAAGTATAATAATTAGACCTCACAGCAGGTGCTTTTGCAATTCATCATGCATAAACAAATATGCAATAAGCTCTCACATAGTTTATCTATCAGCAGCTTCAGAAACTCTTAAGCCTCAAATGGGTTTCAGTCGCTTTTGTCAAAAAAAGAACCACTTAATCTAAAATTTTAAACTACAAAGCAAGAGCCCATGAATGATTTTTACAACTCTAACATGCACCCTCACATGAAAGCTCACTGAGCTTGGAATCTGGTAAACAATTACCTTTACCTTTTACTCTTTTTTGGCCATAACAACTACCTTATACTTGACTGACACTTCAAACATGAATTAATTATATTATATTGTAAACCACTTGGTCAAATAGGTTTTGATATCATGTTAAAGAGCCACTTAACCAAAGAGTTTAAGCGGTTTGTTAGAATAATTGATAACTCTCAAGTCTTAAAAATTTATAAAGGATTGTTAGAATATTAGAATATTGATTGACTGTGAATATTGTAATTATTATAGCTTACATCTAGGCTTGTAACTAGGATGTGATTAGGCCTGTATTTATTGTACAGTTAATATAAATAATACCTGTGAGAAGCTAGTCTCACACACTTCCACCATTTCTCACAAGGACAAAGGCATATCTTTATGATGTTTGAAGAAATGTAATAAAGTAGAGAACAAAAGAAGAACTAATGACTTATACCTGTGGATGGCTCGTCAAGAATGACTATAGGAGGATCTCCAATCATTGCAATTGCGACAGATAGTTTCCTTTTATTTCCTCCACTAAGCGAAAATGACGGTTTATTTGCATGCTTCAACAAGTCAAACTCCTCTAACTTTTCCATAACAACCTGCCCATAAGGTTATAGGCATTAAAGGCATTGAACTTATGGCTTAACCATAATCATATCATTGAATTTAACAGGTTGGAAACTTTTAGTTTTAATCTTTTTCATAGTCCAAAAAGAAAGGACGGTCTTTATGGTTTTTCCATAGTATTACAAAACAGATAGCCCAGGTTCATTGGGCTCTAAAGTTTGATGTACAACTCATTGATGGAACTGAAGCACAACGACTCGCAAATGAGACCTTTTAAAGCATACTATTCTTTACTTTAAGCTCTTTTGATCTTTTTCTCTGCTTGAGGATTCATTAACCTTCAATTCTGAGAAACCCTTCAATTCTGTATTTCTCATCTATCTTATTCCTGCCTGCATCATGTTTATCATTTGTGGTGAACAATGGCTTAATGCAATTGTTCAGACTTAAGAGAAATACTTGGAGGTGCAGACAGGGGCATCTACACATAACTTATTAATTGAGAGTTCTATGAATCAATTTTGAAATATTCACAGAATTTCTAGACTATACAAGGTTTAGAGTTTTACAAGTGTCTTTTTCTTTTCTTTTTTCCACTTTATTATTGAGGGTGGAATGTGTGTATGCGTCTTATTTCCTTGGCTTTCTTAATGAATTTTAAACTCATTAAAAAGAAGAAAAAGTGAGCCTTTTCATTTCTTTTAAGGTCAATTGTAAAGATCCTAAATGATCAGCTGCCCTATGAACAAAAAATTGAATAATATCACCATATATGATCCTAGCACAAGAAGGATTGAAGTGATCAGAAGGTGCTTACACATACATTGTTTATCCTGTAATCTGGAACGCCTTTTATTCTAGCATACAGCTCAAGATGTTCTTGGACGGTTAAAAATTCTAATAGAGCATCAAATTGTGGACAATATCCAATCTGGAAGTGAGGATTAAAATAAACAAGACAAAGTCAGATACATTCAGTAGAAAATGCAATCTGTGACTGTATACTTGTGTATATACCTAAAGGAAAACAAGCACATACATGTTGGCGAGCAGCCTTGGGATGTGAGCATATATCTTTTCCAAAAATAAAAGCAGTCCCATCTGAAGGACATTCCTCCCCTGCTTGGAATTTAATGAAACAGTTTTTTAGAAATAATTTCTGAAAATAAGCAGAAAGAAATGACAAGTTTAGAGCCATTGTAAGCTAGTAGTAATTTAATTACAAAAGCCTTTGTAATAATATTATTTTCCAAGATCTATCCAAAATCTCGTAATTCATTGCCTCAAGTTTATTCACATTATAAAATACTGCTGATGACATAGAAAATGACAAAATATATTCACTAGATATAAAAATAAGCATTAAGGAAAGAAGTGCAGTACAAGGTAACGTTATCAAATTCTCAAACAATATAGTTCTTCCATAATTCAGTACAAGATCACATATGTCAGTCATAGACACAGTATGCATATCTTGTTCAGAAATCTGACATACCACACAGCATAGAAAGAGTTGTGGTCTTTCCAGCTCCATTCGTTCCTAAGAAGCCAAAACATTCTCCTGCCTGAACAGAGAAGGTTAATGAATCTACTGCAACCTTTTGTCCATGATGCTTCCCTTCAGGAAACACCTGAAATGCGAAAAGGTGTCACTATAGTTGAGCACTGAGTAGCTGTAGTATCAATTACAAAACTGCTGTTGTGAAGAAACAAGTTGAGGCAAATCATGCTTGGAAATACCTTACGGAGATTACGCAAGTAGATGATGGCATTGTCAAGGGAACCTGAAAGTACTCTTGTTCTTTCTGTTTTCACATCTACATCTTCGTCAAGGACCATAGCAACAGTTCCTGAGCAAGAGTCTAATAGAGGCTCCACATAAGAAGGAGTATTATGCTGGAAGAAATTAATACTCCCCCACCATTTTTTGATCATGAGTAGAGTCAATTTGAGAGAAGGAAAAACTTCAAGTGCAAGCGTTAATAGAAAGTAACTAAAACTCTGTCAAACAAGAGAAAATTGGATTAGATTGAGCAGAATTTTTTTTTTCTTTTTGCAACAAGAAGTTGAAAGTTGAAGCAAGGTAAACTAAGGGGCTCATTTTTTATGCTCCAATGTGTGATCTCTTATCAGTCTTACAGGACCCACTCATCTTAACTCCTATTAGCATGTGCAAACTATATACTATTTTTACTTGTAATTTTATGTTTGCTCCTTATCCTGACCTTTTCTTTCCCATATTTCTTTATGACATCTAAAATTATTGTAATTATCTTTATATATGAACAAGAATCCTGATCCAGACAAGTATGAATGACTTCTAGACTTCAATTATAAGAACAACTACTTAAAACTTTCACTTACAATTGCTTGACACTGATAAAAAAGCATTTTATTGCGCTACTATCACTTACATTACTGGTTGCAAGAATATCGTATATATCTTGGAAAATTTCAAAATGGAAACTTGAAAAGTAAATAATAAAAAACATAACAGCAGCAGAATTTGATGAAAGAAACATGTACCTCAACAGCAAGATAACAAATGGAGGCACCAGTAACATTCCAATCAAACACCCCATCACTTGCTTTATCTTTCATCCCTTGCCGCAGAAGAGCTAATGAAGCAAGTCCATCAGCAAAACAAAATCCAGGAGATATTCTGAAAAAATTCTGAAAGAGAGCACATATTAGATAACTCAGTAAAGCTGAAATTTGCTATCACCAGAATAAAGTCTTTTCTGCAGCTGTATGAACGAATGATAATCCAAGCAGTGAAAAAATATGCAAATTTTACTGCCAATGAAATACATCTGATGCAGGATGGGCTGTCCTCAAGAAAGCCCAAGTTTAGATTAGTCTTTTGGTTAAATTATTATTTTCGTCCTGATTGAAATTGTAGGTTTTAGGGTCTTAGTAGTTTTCCTATTATTTATGGCAGAATTAGAGTCCTAGTAGAATATTATATGGGCCAGGACTATTCTAGAAAGATTTTGACTTGCTGATTACGTTGTATCAAGCCTATAAAGGGCGGCCTCTCATGTGTAAAACGAAAATAGCTTCATTTTTCTTATGAATGAATATGATCTTTTCAGATATGAGCGGTTTCTAAACCCTAGAACCCCCTCTCTTTGTTCCAATCTCAATATTTCCTATTCCTTGCCCTAATTCTGGCCTATTAGCTGCTCCTCTCTTTTTCTACCGCATCAACATCCCAGATTCATGCCATTGGTGTCATTATGTAGTCTGAATGACTATGATATTTAGCCTGGAGGGACCAACTGCACTTTGCTCAATAGCCTACTTTTTTTTTTCTTTTTTTTTTATAGAAGAAGAAATATTATTGATGAAAGGAAAGAATAGTTACAAAATTATAAGAGGATAAAAAATCCTCTTGGAAAGAGAAATAACGAAAATAAAAACAGCAAAGCTACAATCTACTTCTTGGACAACCTTCTTTAACAACAGGGCATATAATTATGGTTTTGGGCAACTTTTTTTTTTTTTTTTTTTCGGGGGGGTGTGTGTGTGTGTGTGTTAAAAGAAGAAATTTCATGAGAGAGAGGGAGAGAGAGGAGGACAAGACATCCTCCTTAAGCAAGAAAATACAGAGAAAATGAAAGAGAAACATTAAAATAAAATAGAGCAAGGAGGGGTAAACCCTATGGCATTGTGCTATTTATGCAGTTCTTTGACGTATTTGGTTGGAAAGAAATGCTCGAATTTTTAAGGGAACTGTATTGGATTTAAAGCTGTTATGGGACAGGATTGTTTTCTTGGCTTCTCTTTGGTGTTTCATTCATAGACTTGGCCTGAGATTGGAGAGCCCTTTTAACTCGATGTTTTATATGTATTTTTCTCCTAAAGGATAGCTTATCCTCTTTTCATCTTGTACTCTTCCTTTCTTAATACAATTCTTCTTTTATCCCCCCCAAATAAAAAACATTAAAATAAAATTGCTCTCCACTCTCTGCATATTAGTCAAGGAAATCCTTTACAGGAACCATGTGCATGGAACCAGAGGGAGGCCAGGAATATACTCCTGTCCACAGTAAATATAGTGCTTTATCCGATCTTAGGATTGCCACTAAGATATTCCTCTACCATTTCATTTTCAGTGCACCTGAGCAGTATTGGCTCACAAATTGAGGCGTATAGGCTAAATATCAATTGCTGAACTGTTTCTGATCTGCTAGGACATTTGTTCACCAAAAAAAATTAATTTGCAAAAGCAGTACATCTGTCTAATTTTTCCAAGGAATCAGTAGCATGGAAATCAGAAGCATAATAAACAGACAATCAGACACCCTTATTTTATCCTGTTCTTTTCAATACCTATGTCATATTTTTACAAATAAAAGAAGAAACTTTATTAGAAAGAGAGAGAAAAGAATAAGGGGTTCCAACCTTAAGAAAATAATTGGCACTCATTGTTGATGGAATGACACCCATTATGAATGAGATAACCATTAGTATTAGTCCAGTGAAAAAGTGGACCAGGAGAACCACATTCTGCCAGAGAAGTAAATGTCTTAGCATTTATAAGAGTAGTAAGTTACAAATGACAAATCAAAGTCCCCTCAATACCTGAGCCATGATATGGTCAGAAAAGAAAAATGTAAGGCAGTATGTTGATGATGCAATTGCTAGCCCATACTCCAAAAACATGAGGATTGTTGGCAACAAAGAAACCCCTCCAACAAACTGATCAAGACCTATGGTAAAATTTAATATGCAAGAGTAAGCAATGACAACTATTATAGAGTCAAACAAAATAAATATATCATTATCAAGAGATCATATTTGGATTTTCTTGATACTTCTAGGTTTTAATATTGAAATATTTAAATAAACAGTGGTGTCAAAATCTTAAGCCCCAAGCCCACTGCTACTTTGTACAGAAATTTATTTAATACATGAATCACTTAGTTGAAGAGGCTCTAATACAATGTCAAAGAACTACTTGGCCTAAACAATTAAGCACTTAGGTGAGGGCCAAAAAATGTCTTGAATATTTCTATCACAATCCTGACATAATATCATTGAGCAATTAAATATAGACTATGCCTTCTTAGAGGCAAGTTTATCTCATTATGTCCACACATAACATTGTTAACACAGTTTGTAATTTAATTTCTTCCCCTTGGGAGGGGGATGTTCTTACCCCATTTTACTTGGCACCAGAGATATAGTAATATATCTACTAATTTTATGTCAGCGATCAATGGTAAATACATTACTATCCCAAGATTATCATCATCAATAATAAAAATGGAAAACATACCAAAGATGTAAAAGAGAACTACTGCAAAAGATGCAGGAAATAAGAAGCTCACGAAGTCCCAGATAAATGTAGAAGCCCAATATGAAAGGATAGAAACCTGAATTAGGATATATCAACATCAGATGAGTATTCAGAAGAAGAAAGATAAGCAAATATGGATGTTATTTCTTTAAAAAAATAAGATACCCCGCTGATCAGTTGTTGGTGTTTGGCTTTTACTTCACGTTCCTGCACCAATTAAGAGTTAACAAATATTTAGCCCCAGAAGCAAGAAACTTGAGATATTAATAGTCTCATACACTCTTGCAACAGAAATCTCCCTTCATCAAATCAATAATAAGAATAATGTGAAAAATAGACTTCATTTAGAAAAGGAAAATGAGTAACATAGAATTTCTTAAGCTCTCTTGCATTGAAAGGATAAAAACTTGCACCAGTCCTCAGTGAGACACTATACAGGAGGAAAGAAAAAAAGCTTTAAGGGCAATCTTACCAGGCAGACGACCTTAAAAAAAACAACAAAAAGGAAAAAGGAAAAGGTACTTTCCCAACAAATTAAACAGACAATTCCAGAAGAAAGAAATAGTTGAGAATATCAGCACCGTTTTCCTTCCAAAAACCAATGATTTGGTCATCAAAGACGGTATTGGCATGTGCAAAGAAAAATTTAAATTATCAGCGTAAGTTGCATTTTTTGACAAGTGAAAAGGATACATAAAACAGAAAGAGATGAAGAATGTGGAATGTGATAAAGTAAATGATCAAAAGTAATTTTAGAGCAATCTATATGTCCAAAATAAAAACATCTGCCACCACTATAAAACGACTATGCAAACAATTTCAATTAGCTGGGAATTTATATGAGAGTGGGTAACCTATCTAATAACAATTACCCAGTTGACAGTCTTCATAAACAAGGGATGTCTGACAAGAAGCAAAAAGAAATAGAAAAGGTAGCACCATTTAACTGGATAGCATGATTGTCTTTCAGAAATAGAATCCACAAAGCAATAGATACTTCTTTTAGACAATTGGATCATGACATGGTACATAGACATCCTTTTCAGATTTTAACTGCTTCCCCCCCACAAACAGCATGATAATTGGATGATGACATGGTACATAGACATCCCTTTCAGATTTTAACTGCTTTTTCTCTCCTTTCCTGATGATTGTTGAAAACAGCATTCTTAAGCTCAATACTGAGAGTAATTCTTTCTCGTTTATTACCTTCTTTAGGATGAATGACCAAAAATTATTGAAAAGATGCCAAATTAGTTGAAAGCAGTGTGTCAAAAATTACCTTCACAACGGAAACAGCAAATGAGGCAGGAATAAAAGAGAAGGCAATACTGATAATAATGGCAGCAGAGAAGGCATCCAGATCCTAGAAAATTGGATCAGCAGCTTGTCAAACCTCTAACATTGATGTAAGAGCATAGGAGGCATTATCAATCAGAGTACTAATACATTTCTATATTTCATGCATAATTACAGTTAGCAGATAAAAAAATCAGAAGGCACTCCTAAATTAGGCAAATTGCCAAATTGGTTATTTAAAAGCAAAACTGCTGACAAGCATACAAGTCAGACGTCTTTGGCATCAAATCTAATGATGTAAAAGAATATAATTGCATGCAATGTCAATAAATTGCAATATAATTATTGGTTCTCATAGGATCATGTATCAGGATGATCAAAGGATACCCATCCCCAGAAAAGAAAAAGAACATGATGGCCTACATGACGTTGCAAGTGCTGGCTTTGTGTCATTGGTAGAGGGTGGTTACGTGTCTGAATTGTCATATTTACGTCATCAGTAGCAAGCCTAAGAATTGCGGCATTCATCAAATTGATAAAAGTTGGACCAGCATGCTGACAAGAAAAGTTGTGCAATACAGTGTAGCCTAAACTCCCATCATTATTGGGATCATCCATTACAATTGCTCCATACCTGCTTATAAAAATAAATTGCAATAAAACATAGAACACATTTGGTCAGTATATTAAATTGACATACTACAAGTGTATTTAGTTCTTTGAGTTGGCAAGTTAAACATATCTAAAGGTGCACAGATACTAATACTACATTATTTATCTAGAAAATTGCTGAATTAACCCCACTTGCTCAAAAATTCAAATTTAAAAACAGAGAAATAGATAAAAACACACCCAAGTATCAACTACATGCAAAATTCTATCTCAAGTCTCAACAGACAGCTTTCCATGATTATTTAGAGAAGTCAAATGTAGTTACATGGAAGCCAAACTTGACTCAGTCTCAATCTTGCTAATGTGATTGTTAATTTGTTATCAAATAACTGTCTGACCTAAAAGTTTAAGCAAGTAGGTAAGTGCCCAAAAATAGATTTTAGGACTCTTAAAAACTCCTTCGAGTGAAAGCCCACAACACTTGGAATGCGGACAAAGTATACGCTCACAACTTACAAAAACTACAAACAACTTTAGAGAAAAATATTATTTATTGGACAAAGGGCAGCAAGGATTGAACCTTAGAACGTTAGTCAACTAGGCCCCAACATTGTGTCAAAGAACTACTTAACCTAAAAGCTGAAGCTACTAGGAAAGGCCTGAAGAATGACTTTTATTTCTAGCAATTATGCTAGTCCTAAATAAACAAATAGTAATATTTTGAGAACCAGACCAAATCAACCACTTTGACACAGAAAATCAGGAACTGTTCCAACAGCTGGTCCAGGTAGGTCATAATACCAGTATTTCATAAAAATTGGGCTTGCATTGGACAAACCCCTGCTAATCAGCAACCAATGTGAACCAGTACTGTTTTATGTGCATACAGACCAGCAATTTGCAAGGTAATGTGGCCGCTGAAGCAAACTGGTCATAAAATGGCCTGAGCTGGATACAACCCGGCTTGTCAGAGAAAAAAAAGGGAGGCCATGGCCCTTAGGCCAACATGACCCTCATTCTGTGTGAGAGACAGAGAGAGAGAGAGAGAATTGAAAATAAAAAACTGTTTATTTTGAATTAGATAATGAGAGATACAAGAGACAATTATTTGAACAATGGCAGTGCAACAAAATTTGGTGATTTCTTGACTGCAGAACAGTATGGAACTGTCAAAACCCACTTGAAGAGAATATACGAAAACTAGGAAAATATCATTTATCCATCAATACCAAAACAAGATGAAACCATAAGAACATAGTAACCTAAGTAACCTTTATACTACTAGAATAAGAAATCCTTACCTAAGACTCAAGTAATCCTGATCCAGATTAGTAGTGAAATCCCAACCCAAAACATTTTTATTCTATCCTAACAACGTTATGAATTTAGAGAAAGAAAAAGAAACAATTCCTGATTCCTTAACAATTATAAAAGATGATAAAAACGAAGAAGAATGAAGCTGAAGATTTGAGTTTACACACCTCGATTGGTAGGATTCATTAAAGCTGGACATCAAATATTCACTCATTGAAAGTAGAGCAGGTCCCAAGGTTGGCCCTGCTGCTTCCACTGCATCGGCTAATGCTTTTCCTGAATCAGGGAATCTGAAAGTACTTGGTTTGAACCTTTGAATCCACCCTCCTTTGACATAATGTGCTACCTTTAACATGACAGTCTCATGAGATTCCATCAGAATACACCAAAGTTGAGTTTTAAGAAACAACGTCTAACTTAATCCTATGATATAGGAAAAAGTAGAAATCTGAAAGCTCCTATGCTATGATGTCTAAATCTACAGAAACATAATACACAATTTCAGGGGAAAAGCTTAACAGAAGTCAACCATCATTGACAGACCTTTTCAGCAATTGGCAAAGACAGATCAAAAGGAATTGGGCCACCACCACCACCACCACTCAAAAGAGGATTAAAATAAGATGTTGTAAGGGTCACTGACTGCTGATCAGGATGAGGCTTGAGCTTGAGAAAAAGAAGACCGATAAACAAGAAGACTGCAGGAATCAGAAGCTGGAAAACAATTGTTTTGTGATCTCTACGAGCAGATATTGCCCTCTTAATGAACAAAGCTTTAGAATGCTGCCAAAATTCTGACCTAGTAATGACACAACAGCCACAACACAGCATACCCAATAAGTTTATGAGACTGAGAACTGTTCCAAAAATTAAACCACAAGCTCTTCCCACTGTACTAGATATGAACCCAAGAATCTTCCTATAATTCCCAAAAGCTTCAAAATGCACTATTTTTGTGGATGGACGATCATAAGAAGCATGAGAAGCCACAGAGTCTGGTATAAGGGAACCGCTTTTCTCCTCAAAGCATTCAACTTCATCATAGTCACATCCTGCAACTCTTAAGAATACTTCCTCTAGGGTTGTGACAGATATACCATAGCTTTCAATACCGAGACTGTCTTTGTCACCACCACCACAGGATTCCAAGTTAGAAACTGATTTTCTCATGCAACTTTCAATTTCCCTGAACATATTCTCAAAGGCCAGTGAGGATGCCAGAGGAAGCCTGAAGGAAATCTCAGTTCCCACCTGGAAATGCATATCCAGTAAAATAGGGTAACAAAGGAATCAGCATTCAAAACCTTTATTTAATAAATTAATAATTGTAACTTGACTATGCATGACCATTGCACAAGGATCATTCACTACTGCATATAACTTTTTTATGGCTAACATTATATCAAATGATGGGGTCAGGTAGATCTTTCACAAAATAATAGGAAACGAGAATAGAACAAACCAGGCCTAATATATTGCTAAACATGAAATTCAACAAAACTAGCTCGTTATTTAACAGCAAGGAATTCGCTAATGCATTTTCAAACATTTTTTTACAGGTAGTAAATTCAGAAAAAAAAANAAAAAAAAAAAAAAAAAATTAAAAATTAAAAAAAAAAATTAAAAAAAATCTTATTTTCTTAAAGCTTTTATCTCTCTTAAATGAATAACAATTGAGTTTCATGGGAAATCTTCCTGTTCCTCCTGATGCTCTTCATTGTACCCCCAGTAACCATATTACACAGCAATCCTCTTCTTCCCCTTCCCTTTCCCCTAATACACCCGCAAGTCTAAAAGAATACAAGGACAGCGACTGGCATGAACAAGCTAGTCCCTAAATTGAAAGAGCAGTACCAGACACTACCAAGCAACCCAACACTACAAGGATAAATGATCAGAAAGCTTGCCACTCTTCTTGTTCTTTGTTAGTGAGTAAGGGTAAAATAGTCATTCCTTAATTTATCAAAGCTAGTCTCTTCTCTTTTGCATATATATGTTGTGCCGACCCAAGTGCGGGTAACGGCTTCCATTTCTACTTTCTCTCTTCTATATTTTACATGGTATCAAAGCTTCTCTCATTCTGATACACAAAACCTAAATCTATTTCCTTCTCCTCCTTTTCTTCTTCTTTGTTTCCTCTTCACAATAGTATGCACTAGGTTTGTGCTGGCAAGTCACGACCTGAGCGGACAGAGAAGCGACCTAGGGTGTGTTGCAAGCCTATGCAGAGGTGCGACCTAAGCTGTCGCACGTTTCTAGTGGTGGAACTCATTTGCGGAGGTGCGACCTGAAGGATCACTCGTCATCTCTGGTGGTGGTTCACGTTGTCTGTGACAGTGGGTCTGCACCTAAGTGTCGCAGGTCTGGATTGAGTGGAGTGAAGGGTGTGTTTCCTTGTAAACTCAGGAATCATGGCTGAAGACGGAACAGATAGAAAAGTTGCAGCCTAGATAGCCTCTTCCTCTGCTAGGATTACTGACTGAAAGCTAAATGGGAAGAACTATACTCAGTGGCAGCAAACAGTAAGGAGATATTTATCAAGCATTGATATGCTAGATCATTTAACTAAAGACCCACCCCCACAATCAGATGAAGCAGCAAGAAAAAAATGGATGATGGAAGATGATAAAATTTTCAATCAAATACAAAAAACGTTAGAAGTTGAATTGGATGATGCTACTGGTCATTGTAACATTGTAAAGGAGTTGTGGACCTATCTAGAAGAGATATTTGCTAGTAAGGAGAATTTGATTCATGTTCATGAAGTATTGTCTAATGTATACCAAGCTAAGCAAGATGAAGGGAAGACTCTAACCAATTACTATACAGAGACAAAACAGACTTTTGAGGAGATGAAAGCATTATTTCCAATTACTAGTGATGTCAAAAAGATGCAAGAACAGCAAGAGCATGTGGCTGTTCAGTGTTTTCTAGCTGGATTAAAACCAGAATATGAGATCCCCCGCACACAAATTCTGACTCGCTTAGAAACTAGCACTTTCATGTTTAGTAAGGCATTCTCTCGCCTTCAGCAAGTGAGTAAGGACACAACTAATGAACCAGCCAAAGGAGCTGAAGCATCTGCCCTGATAAGTACCAATTCGAGGTCAGACAACACTAAAAGAGGGAGGAGTGGCACTAGAGGTGGTAGAAGAGGAGGTTGGAATAATGGACCATGCACTTGTTTTGAGTGTGGTGAGTCTGGACACATAAAAAGGAATTGTTGGAAATTAAATGGGAGTGGAAAACCTCCACAATTCCAAGGATTCAGATTTGCTAATATTGCTACACATGATGGGCTCCTACTCACTCCACCTGGACCTAAACCTGAGCACCAAGAGACCATCCCTGCCCTTGGACCTAGACCTGAGCACCAAGTGACCATTCCTGCTAATGAGTATACTCGTCTTACATAGTTCTATGCCTCTCAACAAGCTGTCTCTTCCTCCATTGCCACCCTAGCCCAAACAGGTAAACCCATAGCTTGCCTTTCCTCATCATCTTGCAACAAACCACATGATAGGTACTACAGGTACTCTATCCTCCTTTCAACCTTCTTCTTATTTACCGAATGTTACACTAGCTGATGGATCATCTACCCCAGTTATAGGGAGTGGGACTATAGATATCACCCCATATGTTTCATTATCCTCTGTTTTATGTGTGCCCCATTTTCCTTTTAACCTCCTACCTATCAGTAAGATCACACGCTCTCTTAACTATAGTGTTCACTTCTTTCCTGGCTTTTGCATCTTTCAGGATCTCGGGACGAAGAGGATTATTGGTAGAGGTCATGAGTCTGATGGGCTGTATGTGTTGGAACGCCCACATGAATCTGTGATACATTCGGTTGCTTGTACTAGTTCTATTCCTCTACTCCAACGTCATTGCCAATTGGGTCACCCCTCCTGAATTGTTTTGAAGAAGATGTTTCCTAGTTTAGAATCTATATCTAGTTTATATTGTGAATCATGTCAGCTTATTAAACATACACAAGTCCCCCTTGCTCCTAGAGTCATTAAACAAGCTGCATCCCCTTTTGAGTTAGTTCATTCAAATATTTGGGGCCCATGTCCAATTATGTCAAAATCAAAGTTCCGATATTTTGTAACTTTCGTTGATGACCATTCTTGAACCACTCTCTATTTTTTTGTAAATTCTGTGCAGAAATAAGAAATCAGCATGGTTGTTCTATTCTTATCTTGCGTAATGATAATGCTAAGGAATACTTTTCCACATCATTCAACTCTTTCTTATTCCAAAATAGAATTGTTCATCAATCTTCATGTGTTGCTACCCTATAGCAAAATGGGGTAGCTGAAACGAAGAATCGTCAATCTTATGGAGGTTGCACAAGCTCTTCTATTTCATATGCAAGTCCCTAAGACTTTCTGGGCTGATGCAGTCTCTACTGCTTTTTTTTATTTCAATCAACAGAATGCCTTGAACTGTCCTTGGTGGTCAGATTCCTTATTCTGTCTTGTTTTCCTCACATTCACTCTTTCCTCTCCCACCAAGAGTCTTTGGCTGCTCCTGCTTTGTTCAGAATATTCGACCCTCAATATCAAAACTTGATCCCAGGTCATTAAATGTGCCTTTTTAGGCTACCCTCGGAATCAAAAAAGGTACCGGTGCTTCTCTCCTGAATTAGGTTGTTACCTAGTTTCTATTGATGTTACTTTCTTTGAGTCTACTCCATTCTTTCCTTCTTCAGCTCACTCTCCTTCATGCCTTGTACCAGAAGATGATTTCCTTATCTATACTGTTAGTGAAAAATCAGTACCGGCAACTTGTCCACCTATCATACAGGTTTACTCTCGGTGTGCACCACAACAGGTGGTGGCACCTACTTGTCAACTTGACTCATTACTCCCACCAGCTTCTTCACCCCTAATCAAGATCCTTCTCCACCTACATCAAAGCTTGACCTTCCCATTGCTAATCGGAATGGTAAACGAACTTGTACCTAGCCCATTTCTTCATTTGTTTCCTATGATGCTCTCTCTCCTTTGTCTAGGGCTTTCACCACATCTCTAGAGTTTGTTACAGTTCCCAAATCCTTTTTAGAAGCATTATCTCACCCTGGGTGGACAGCAGCTATGAAAGAGGAAATGGACGCTCTTGAACAAAATAACACTTGGGACTTGGTTACTCTACCTAAAGGCAAACATGATATTGGCTGTAAGTGGGTGTTTATTGTCAAAGTAAACCCAGATGGGTCAATTGCTCGTCTTAAAGTTCGATTGGTTGCTAAGGGATATGCTCAAACCTATGGCACTGATTACTCTGAGACCTTTTCTCTTGTAGCTAAATTAACTTCTCTTTGTCTCATGATCTCTCTCGCTGCATCTAATAACTGGCCACTTAATCAATTAGATGTTAAAAATGCCTTCCTTCATGGGAATTTATAAGAAGAAATATATATGGAGCAACCACCGGGCTTGTAGCTCAAGGGGAGTACGGGCGAGTTTGCAAATTGAAGAAGTCACTATATGGATTGAAACAGTCCCCTCAAGCTTGGTTTGGGAGATTTAGTGAGGTTGTTTTGGAGTTTGGTTTGCAAAGGAGTGCACAAGATTACTCAGTTTTCTACCAGCAAACAACAGTAGGGTGTATCCTCTTAGTTGTCTAAGTTAATGACATTGTAATCACGGGAAGTGATGGAACTGGTATTTGTGCTCTCAAATCTTTTCTTCAGAGCAAGTTTCAAATTTAAGACTTAGGTGATCTAAAGTATTTCTTGGGAATTGAGGTGCTTCCAAGCAAGAAAGGAATTTTCCTATCCCAAAGGAAGTATATCCTAGATTTACTTTAAGGATACAGGGATGTTAGGAGCCAAACCTTCTGATTCACCAATGTGTTCAAGTGTTAAACTTGGAATTGATGATGGTAAACCATTAGATAACCCAGAAAGATATAGGAGATTGGTTGGAAAATTGAACTATCTTACTGTGACTCGTCCAGACATTGCTATCCCTGTGAGTGTTGTTAGCCAATTTATGTCTTCACCTTGCTCAACTCATTGGGGAGCAATTGTACGTATCCTAAGTACTTGAAAGGAGCTCCTGGTCGTGGCATAGTCTACAAAAAACATGAGCATCAGAGAGTGGCACGATATTAAGTTGCTGATTAGGCTGGATCTCGTGTAGATCGCAAGTCAACTACCAGGTACTGTGTATTTGTAGGAGGAAACCTTGTTTCTAGATCTACTGCTGAATCTGAATACCGAGCTATGGCCCAAATTACTTGTGAACTGATATGGACACATCAATTACTAGGTGAACTGGGAGTTGGACAACCTAAATGCATGGATGTACTATGTGACAACCAATCAGCTCTCCACATTGCTTCCAATCATGTGTTTCATGAAAGGACAAAACACATAGAAGTTGACGTTGACTGCCACTTTGTTCGTGAGAAACTTCAACAAGGTCTCATCTCTACCAAACATGTTCGGGCTGGAGAACAACTAGCTGATATTTTTACTAAGGCTCTAGCAAAGGGTAGAGTGAATATATTTGTAACAAGCTGGGCATGATAAATATCTATGCTCCAGCTTGAGGAGGAGTGTTAGTGAGTAAGGGTAAAATAGTCATTCCCTAATTTATCACTGTACTCTCTTCTCTTTTGCATATATATGTTGTGCCGACCCAAGTGTGGATACCGGCTTCCATTTCTACTTTCTCTCTTTTATATTTTACATTCTTGATTAAGAAAACTCATAAAGGGATAAAAGAGAATATCAAGGGTGCGAGAATAAGCAGTCCTCTAAACAAAACAAATGAACTGACTAATGAATACACACTGCATAAGCAGTGATTAACATGAAAATTACAATGAGATATACTGTCAAAAAATTACCTCGCTCACACAGGTTGCTGATGGAACATGGCGGTGTACAATATCAGCAGCTACAGAAGTAGTAGGCGCTGACTGAAGGACAAAGACAAGAAAACCAAAATCCAAATAAAAACAACGAACCCTCAGAATTATGAAACAGCAGCAACTAAGGAGGAGTGAAAGACAAAATGATCAGATATAGAAGCAAACCTTCACAAGAGTAAGAGTATAACCAACCCCATAGTGATGCTTCAAGAAAAGGGAACTGTCAAAATACAACAATTCCAAATAAGGGGAAAGAACAAAACCACAGTGAGTATAACAAGATTAGCAGGAAGATTTTTTTCTAAAAAAAAAAGAGAAAAATTTCCCACCATTTTGCTTCAAGGAACCAACTTATTTGAGGGTACTATAGAAATAAGTATAACCAGACCATGACATTTTCACAATATATATAAAAGATCTTCTAGTTATTCCATCTTTGAACAGCCAGTTCTTTTAGACAAATATATATGAAACATCTTTCACATCCAAAGGCTTCTTCATCCCTTTTTAGATAAAAGATTCTTTAACAAAGAAGAATTTATAGTAAAAAAATACAAATAAAAAACAGACAATAAGATATCTTCCCACTGCATCAAGAAAAGAATCTGAGAAACAAGAAGCAGAAAAAAATTATCAATGTAAAACTGCTCTCCAGTTTCTCTGACAACCCACTAAAGGCACTCCAAAGCTTTCTATTACTGCTTTCCTCTGATGAAGAACAGAAAGCTCCTTGAGCAGAAACATATGCAAACAGATCTTGTGAACAAGATAATTTATCGAGAGAGAGAGAGAGAGAAAGTAGGGAAGTCTCACCCAGTACTTAAATTGAATAAGGAAATGTGCCTCCATCCTCTCATTAACTTCCCTCCATATTTTAAAGGCAACTAAATATTTCACTCTCTAGGTTTCAATGCCCCAGAAAAGCCCTTAAACTTTCATTGCCTCAATTCAACTAGAAAAGAAAAATGTAAAAGGACTAGAAGTAAAATTTGAAATGTGAAACGTCAGCAAAATCTAAGAATTTTCCAATGCAAAAAAATGATGACTAGACAACAAGCTGAAAGGAGGCTCCAAGAAAAGACCTCGAGTGAGACAACCTACATTAAACAGAACTGAGCTGTTATCCGTAACTGTAAGTCTTATATCAGAACAAAACTATCTGCACTTAGCAAGCCAATTACTCCTTCGCACACCAACAGAATTCTCCCACTAAGGCACCAAAATTTTGTTGGATGCAGCTGACAATACTTTCTGAAACTGATCTTCCACTTACCTCCTTTCTTTTTGAGGCCCAAAAACAGGTCTTTTCCTTTCTAATTTAAAACTTTAAGTATCTCAATACATCTTTTTCTAAGTTCCAGACTGTAGTGAGTTATCCAATATCACAGTGCCATCCATCCCACCAGCCCAGGATCAGAGTTCCTATCTTTTCTTGAAGACCGAAACCACCACTCTTTTATGTTAATCAAATGCTTATATGGCAGAAGAATACTTCAGGCTAGCTAATCAAACAGGATGTTATGGTGTAAAAAATCTGACAGAAAATACGTGTAAGGAAATAACCTTCCACAGCATTTTAGAGAACCATTGGCCATGATAGCTATCCGATCACCTAGTTCATCTGCTTCATCCATAGAATGTGTTGTTAGTAATATTATCCTGCCCTTCTTAATTTTTTTTATTAACTGCCAAGTCAATCGCATTGAGTATGGATCCATTCCACTGGTAGGTTCATCAAGAACAACAACCTGCAAGGGAAGACCGACATATTGAAGTAATGTTCATCATACAAATATAAAAAGATGCTCCTTCAGTATGTGCACCACCTTACTATTTCCTATCAATGCAATTCCAAGAGACAATTTCCTTTTCATGCCACCCGACAAAGCTCTCACAATAGTGTTGATTTTATCAGCCAAGCCCACCTGCTTGTGTATGACATACGTAAGTTGATCATGAACCAAAGGAAAATATAGTCTAAGGAATAAAAAAAAAAAATTGGGAGAGTAGGCTGGGGGGTGGGGGTGTAGGCACACAATATGATCATTGATCAAGGAAATTGAAATCTAATCACACGCTCTTAAGGAAAAAAAAAAAAACTATATATATATATATATATATATATTGCTTTTTTTTAATAAAACAATAAATTTCCGGCTGAAGATTCTAGCATTTCGATGCAACCACAAAAGACAAGGGCATCATTCCAATTTTCATATTCAACAACATGATTTCCATGAATGGTAAACATGGAGAATATTGATTTCATCCAATCAATAGGGATGATGCATGATTTCCATTTAAATAGAGCTGGGAGTTAAAAATTTAAGGGTGGTAGACAAGCCCTTAAGTCAAATGGTTTTGGAGACTTGTTGGGAATAATATGAGCATGTTCTGGTGGGTGATAAATATGGTAAATCATGGAAGGTGGACTCCTGTTACAGTTAGGAAATCTTATGGTTCAGGTGTACGGGAAAGAACATGCCTCAGTTATCACCTCTTTGCTTTTATTTACTTTTGAAGCAGGTAATCTTTCCAATATGAAGTTTTGGGATGATGTCAAGTCTTCTGAGTACCTCTAAATATTCTTTCTCCCCAACTGTTTCTGATAGCTACTGACAAAGATTAAAGAGACTATGGTCACTAGTCAACTAGAAATTGAATCAGAGGGAACAGTTCTGGATGTTAGATTTACTCAAATCCAAAACTGGGAGGTGAAGTCCATGAATCCTTCTTTTAGCATCCTATATACTCAAGTAGATCAGATTTGCTGCTAGCCAAGAAAGAAGTGGTTTTCATGTGCAGAGTTTTATAAAAAGCAATGCACCAAATTGGATAATTTCCCTTGTAAAAGAATCTAGCATGTGGGTTGCACAACTAGAATTTTTTTTTTAAGTTGAAGAAAACCTCTAGGTCAGGATCATGAAAGCTAAGGAGTTAAAAGTAAGGAATATAGTTGGTGCAAAAATGATGATGCAATATTATTAACCTACAGCTAACACACCCTGCAACCCACTTCTTAAGTTTGGGCATCAGTGGTAATCCCTAAAGAGTTGTAAAACTCACCTCATCAACCATATTAGTAACAACACTATCCAAAGAGTCTTCCTCCACACCCTTCAACACAGCAAATATTTCTAGATGCTCTCTCACCTGCATAAAGAAAATAGCAGGTCAAAGGAAGAAATCATCACATTGCACATTGTAAAATAGAATAAATAAACCATGAACAACCCATCAGTAACATGTTAAATACATCAGAAATCAAACGGTAGGAACCAATAGCATACAAGACATTTCTAGCATCAACAAATACTTCCACCAGAATATTTATTTCATGACAGAGCCAACTAATTATTATTTTTTTTTCCTTTTTTGGTCTTAAAAGAAGAACAAGATAAAGAAGCTGTGAAAAATCTCACCAATTAACTTACAAATCCATCAAACAAAACCCCCCCCCCCCCCCCCCCCCCCAGCCACAAGGAAGCTAGAAAAATCAACCCTGTGCTATAAGAACTATAGGGCAAAGATTCTCCATCCCAAAATTCATGCATCATACTCTATCCAGATACACCAAGGATACAAAACGGAAAGGAAAG
Organism: Cercis canadensis; assembly: GCA_003255065.1. Taxonomy (NCBI): domain Eukaryota; kingdom Viridiplantae; phylum Streptophyta; class Magnoliopsida; order Fabales; family Fabaceae; genus Cercis; species Cercis canadensis. Next base: position 1,448,741 of record QAOA01007318.1, on the reverse strand, counting down.
GAAACAAACAAATAAAAATAAAAATAAAAAAAAAGCAGAACCTCAACTAGTTGATGTGATTTATAAGGAGAACTTCATACTTTCTATACAGAAGATTGAAGGGTTTAAATGATTGCCAAGACAATAATCTATAGGACCAAAAGATCTCTGAAAGTATTGAGTTCCAATTATGATCTTCCCCAGTAAGTGGCCATCCTAAAACTTTCCCATCAATTTTAAGTATCCAGCCATAAAACCAAACCATCAAACCATTCTGCAGGAAGGTCATAATTCTTATCAAATATGTTGATAACATGGCATGATATTTATTAGTTAATGACATAGAGAAGGTGCGAAGTTTGAAAACTTGACTAGAAATCTGAGACACAAGAACTGAGAAGCAGCTTAAAACTCTCATCAGCACCAAGGTGACTAGAGATAGGTCCATAGATGAAAGGCATGTAAAAGCATACTCATCTCTTCAACACCATTGTTCATTAATTAGATTACTAATTTTAGTTTCTCCACTGCCACCACATTCCCTCACTTCCCCACCCTTTGGAGCAAGAGACTATACACTGTAAAAGCCACAAAATGGACAGTAAGAGAAATCCTCTCAAGATTTCCAGGTTTTGAGATAGGTGGAAGCATCAGAAGAAATGCATTTAGCTATTAAAAAAAAGGCAATCATTAGTGTTCTAAAATCAGCATTCAACAAATATGTTAACATTAATATAATCACATTAAAGAGGAAAAAAAATTAAAGTATGGGTTAACTTACAGTCAATTCTGGAAAGAGTATATCATTTTGTGGACAAACACCCAAACTCTTCCGTATCTCATCCTACAGAAACAGACAATTGAATAATACAAGATCAAGCAAATATTCAACTCTGAGAAACAACAAAACTGAAAAAAAAGTAGATCCACATCCTACTACAGTGCTTAGCAAACAAAACAAGTTACCAAATCCATATAGAGACATTTGATGCCTTTATGAATGCAACCATTATATATGGCCTTATCAAGTACCAAAACCGTTGTTTGAAAAGTTGAATTAGGTGGCAGCAGCATACGGACTAAGCAGAATATTTTGAAACCATTTGAAGTTTAGATATTTACCACGAAGGATTTAAAGGTTCTACTGCCCCTCCTATCCATGTAGATGACCTTGTCACCACTAGCAGTTTACTTATGTTATGACATATCATAATCTCAATCAAGTAAACACTCTCCATAAAAGATTTAATGGCTACAGTTTCATTCTTAGCATTAAGGTAACAGTAATATAAACTTAATTTTATATCTTCGAATAACATCCTCTAGCATTCCCTTATCAAAAAATCCACCTTCAGATCAGAAACCTTCATTGTGTAGATCATACTTACGGAATTTCATACTAATTGAAGATTGCTTTATATTTCATTAACTTTATCTATGATTAACGCAAAAGGTTTAGAAAACCATGAAACTATCAAGACTCATAAGTTTAAGCAAAACTTGGCATGCAAAATCAATTAACTGCTTATAATCCAACATTCAGATTAGTTAAAACCACATCCGATGAGAAGATATTAGATGGTGTTATTTTACACCAGTGTAAATTAATAATGACTATGTATAATCTTTCCTACATTGGAGGGCCTTATGGACATACAAGAGACTGGGGCAAATGACTTGAACTTACAATATCAGATAAGATATTCTTTCCAAACACCAGAGCATCCCCTGAAGTAGGAGGAAGAAGGCCAACAAGCATTGAGATTGTTGTGCTTTTTCCAGCTCCATTATGTCCTTCAAAATACAATTAATATTAATCCAGTACACCAAAGATAATAACTTATCAACTAACAATTTTATTTTTTTTCATTTTTGTCTTATGAAGACTAAAAACTCTTTATATAAGTGAAGAATTCATTAGGACCTCAAGGATGTAACACCCATGCACACTGAAAGAATACAAGAGGAAATATTTAAAACCAAGCATTTCAACCACCACATATAGAGAATTACTATTATCAATATATCTAAAAACAAAACCACATCCCCACACGCACACACAGGGACAAAAGATAGAAGTTTAAGATAGTAAGCTTATTTTTAAAATGAAAAAAAAGATACATACCACCCTATGAAATGTCAGAAACAGAAGTGGAGAGTAGATAACTAGACTCACCTAGAAGAGCAAGAATCTGATTTTCATACAATGAAAGTTGTAATGAGTTAACAGCACAGCAATCCCCTTTTTTGGTTGCATACACTTTATGCAAATTCCTAATTTGAATGCACCTAAAAGTTTCAAAGAAAACAAATCAGAAAAGACAATATGTCAAAACCAAACTGATGCACTTGAGTTGTACAACATAAACCTGCCATCAAGCTCTTGTTGTTTCATGTCCACGCTTATTGCTTCCATAGCAGATTGAAAAATATCTTCCCCTAAAAAACTTCCTTTTGACTCAGAAATCTTATCAGCAATTTTAACTTCCAAACTGGAGGAACAAGCTTCTACATTTTTTTCCTTTGTCCAGAAGCCTTTGTGAAAAATAAAGCTCCATGGATATTGCAACCCATACTCCCTTGGAAGAACCTGCAAGATGAACATATTCGTAATGGTTCTATCAATCACAAGGTACAATGGAATGTGAAGGTTTTATAGATAAAATTTATATAGCAGACCAGCTTATAGGGGGAGGGGGGGGAACTACAAGAAATGCTTATCACAACTAATCGTCCATGCTGTAGTTTCCAGGTGAACTCAACATTTGAAAGCATAAGTGTCCACACTCAACATCTGCAGATTGTTTTTGGCTACAAATAATTGAAGATACATTCTTTGGATAAAGGCATGTAACTACTTTTCTTCCTTTCTTGAATTCACTCTAATCAATACATAGCATGATTGGAACAAATTTTTGAGGACAGAATCATCTAAGAAAAAGACATACCTTAGCAAGGTAAAGACCAATTGCACAATACAGTAGCGTATCAAGCAGCATCATTGAAAAACAGACCAAAAAATTCACTCCTGATGATTCCTGCAATATTATTCTCTTAGTAAATTTGGAGATAAGAAGATCAAAATAGTAAAGGCAAGGACCCTTACCAGCCATATGTTGCTCCAACGAAGTCCAACATGAGCCCGCTCATAATCAGCAAAGTTGATTGACCCCAGAGCAAAGGCCGTAGGAGAAAGCAGAGAAGCAATAACCTTCAAGATCCTGAAGTAGGCAACCTCAAAAAGATTTCCATTGACAATCAAGAATATGAAAATTTAAGCAGGAAAAAAGCATAAACTATTAATAGCACAGTCACTTACATAGGGACTGCCTCATCATTGACAGTGTAATAAGGAAAAAAAGCACCAAGAAAAGAAAGGGTTCCAACTGCTACAGCTGTTTTGGCCCGTTTGAAGAAGGTTGATATCAAAAATGACAGCATAATTGCACTAAGCCCAAAGAGGAAGAAGTATGCAAACACCAGTGTCTTATCACTATACTTGAATAAATTATCCATGGTGCAAGCCGTAATGATCCCAGAAGAAATTGCAAACTGTAAAGAGATCAAATTATAGGAAAATAAGAACAACATAATCTCTTGATCTATTAGCAAAAAAGTAATCATAATCATTTCTTGATCAGCGTAAAGAAAAGATTATTCATAGCAGTGTCAGTAATCTAATAATTTACAAATTGAGAAGTACTAGGGATGAATCATATTCCAACCAGATTTAATGGACCACCTAGGTGATGAAAACTCCCCCACCCCAACAAAGAGTGAGAGAGATTAAAGAAACAGAATCAATGGGGTATTAGATGCAAATAAAATTGAGAAAATGCATCCAAAACACATTTAAAATTCAGCTCTGAATTTGAAGCTACCAAACAAGTTGTCTTAAATTATACAACACGAGATTAAAGTAAGGTACCCAACTTGATTGATGATTATAACTTTCAACCTTAGTTATCAATTCCGTTTCCACCAAAGAAATACTGGATAATATCGGCAGTATCAGCATAAGTTTGAGAAGCCAAATGACAGAAGAACTAACATAGAGATGGTACTGATCTACTGCTATAATTCCTAATTAGGGTGCAAGTGCAAGAGGGCCCAAGTTTAATTCTGGGAGTGCCTTAAACTATCCTTTGGTAGTATTCTTTGAAGAATGCATAAAAAACAAAACAAAACAAAAAATACTATAAAAAGTAGAATGGCAAAAGATTTACCTGCAAAGCATATGTAATAAACCAAGATAGATGGAATACACCATCTTTCAGGCCCATCATGTAGAGTCCTTCTTTAATCTTTTGTTCCTGAAATATTTGATCAATAAATTGGGGCAAGAATGTGTTGGAATCCCGGAAATTATGGGATTGAATCAGGATTGACAATCAAGGAGAATGATTGACTTTCCATATATAGCTCATTTAATAGGATAGCTGTAAATCCCTTAGATTAAGCTGTATTTATTTGTAATTTCCTAGATTAGGCTATTTCTGATTTTGAGGGATTGATTGGCTGTATCAAATCCCTATAAATTCACAGCTCCTTCACCATTTAGGGGAGGAAGCCAATACAGAATTTCTACATGGTATCAGAGCACCGATCCATGAACATGGAGAATTCTGAAAAAACAACCTCTGAAGTTGTATCCTCCATGGCAAACCCTTCGGTGAGTGAGAGTTCCTCTCTTATGAGCTCCTCACTTATCATCACCAACCACAAGTTAGATGGTAAAAATTTCCTCCACTGGTCTCAATCTGTTCTTATGGTGATTAGAGGCCGTGGAAAAATGGGCTACCTCACTGGAGAAGCCAGCAAGCCCAAAATTGATGATCCCACTTATGCAATGTGGGAACTCAACAATTCCATTGTGATGTCATGGCTCATCAATTCGATGGAGCCTCACATCAGCAGAACCTACCTTCTTTTCAAGACAGCAAAAGCCATATGGGATGCTGTCAAGGAAAACTACTCTGATCTAGAGAATGCCTCCCAAGTTTTTGAGATCAAGATTAAACTCAAAGACACTCGGCAGGGCAACCTTGATGTCACCAGCTACTATAACTCTCTAAAGGTATTATGGCAGGAGCTGGATCTGTTTTATGAAGCAGATTGGGGAGATGTTGATGATCACATCAAGTTCAAAGCTCACCTTGATAAGGAACGCTTGTATGAGTTCCTAGCAGGTCTGCATAAGGATTTGGATGAGGTTCGTGGCAGAATCTTAGGGAGAAGACCTCTGCCTGCCATTGGAGAGGCATTTGCTGAGGTTAGGCGTGAAGAAAACAGAAGAAGGGTGATGTTAGGAGACAAGGATCCTAAAACTGGCCAAATAGAGGGTTCTGCCCTTTACACCAGAGGTTTTTCAGAGTCTAAATTCAAGATAGACAATGAAAACAAACAGAAAAAATATGGAGAAAGACCTGTATGCAGCCACTGCAAGAAGACTGGACATACCCGAGACACTTGTTTCCAACTCCATGGTGTTCCACCAGGTTGGAAGCCAAGGAACAAGAGAGAAGGGAAAGCTCATCAAGTTACCTATGAAGAATCCAGTGGAGAGGATGTTGCTAATGTTCAGTTAACAAAGTCGCAGTTGGAGGTTCTACACCAGATCCTTGGCCATTCCTCATCTCCTATGTGCACCTTAGCTCTAAAAGGTACTGCTAATTCTGTTTCTACCCCTGACCTAGAACAATCAGCTCCTTGGATATTTGATTCAGGAGCCTCAGATCATATGACAGGTAACTCATCTCTATTTTCTGCTTATACCCCTTGCAAACATGATTTTCGGGTAAGAGTAGCAGATGGTACCAGATC